>SKCR01034020.1:0-143068 GCA_019454045.1 Zanthoxylum bungeanum
TTAATCGATAAAATAATATATTCGATATATTATTAGAAATTGGATTTCGACGCGGAATTAAAATTAGATTTTAATTCGGGCGAACGAATTAATTTAGAATTAATTCGTTAGCGACGTGAATAGTGAATTCGCTAGGCGTAATCATTTAATTACGACGCGACGGAAAATTCGTTAATTTGGAATTAGCGAACCCGAGCCCGAGAGTGATTGCGAGCGCATTCGCATTTCGAATTCGAGCGCGGCACGCGAGTCACATCAAGCGTCAAATCGCTAGTCGTGTCAATCGTCAAATCAATTGTCACTTTGAGTGATGTGACTTGACAATATGTCACTTTATTAAAGTGAATAGATGTGATGTGAATAGTGATGTGATATGACTTAAAGTTAAAAGTAAAAGTGATGGAATATGAAAAGGTTTGGAATATATATATATGTTTTATTTATTTTTGGAAATAAATGAATATATAATCCTTTTCTTTTCCTTTTACACTTTTAATTTTCTTCTCTCTAATTTCATTTCACGGTTTCTCAAATGTCACGTGAAAATGCTCTCCCTCCCTTTTCTCTTTCTCTCCTTCACGGTTTTGGCAACAGTCTTCTTCTTCTTCTTGTTCTGTTTTCTGCCGAGTAAATAGAGAAGCAAGGTGACGTTTTTGTTGCAAAACTGAGTGCTAGCACACACCTTGAGTGATACATAGGTGATAGGGAAGTGTCTTCATGAGCTTGGAAAGCTTGAAGCTTGGAGCTTCAATGGTGGTCTTCAATGGCCGATTCTTGGAGGAGGAAGCAGCCCCCACGCCGAGCAGTCCACCTTCTTCGCAGCTCACTGCCGAGCAGAAACATGCAGTGCGTTTTGGTTGTGTTCTTCCTAGCATCAAACCCATCAATGTGAGTATATTTCGCACCTCCTTTGATGTGTTCATATGCGGTTTTTGTGCATGATTTGTTGATCCTTGGGACCTTGAATTGAACTCTTACAGTTAGGCACCAGCAGTCTCACTCATATTTACAACTTCATGTAGGCCATGAGTGTTAAAAGAAGGCTAAACAAAGGGTAGATATAGGAAACGCTTTCCTTGCGCAGTGGAAATGGCCTAGGCACACGGATCAGACTTGAAATTTTTTTTTACCCTTCTCACCAAGTTGCCGAGTGATACCGGTACCACCACTGAAATTTTACTTATATTTTAGACAAAATTCCAGCCCCGGAACAATCCCTGAACAGCCCCCAATAGCGGCACAAAAACTGGATTGTTTTGGACCTGAAACCCACTCAATTCACTGCCCAGTTCAGCCCTTTAATGATTCAGTTTATTCTACGTTTCAGGTATGATTTTCACCCAAAAATAGTCCCAACACAGCCCCAAAACGTCCCTTAAAGTTCTCTAAAAATTCTGGATCAAAAGGAATTCAAACCGAGTCCCGTTACATAACTTTTGTGTGCGACAATGAGCAAAAATAAGTCTCACTGTTGTATGACTATGCAAAAGAAGAAGATGAGTTTTAGTTCAACACCACAAAGTCTTCCGAGCTATATCTTGTTACCAACGGAAACTAGTGTGGGCTAGACTCACAAAATTAATCCCTGAACTTTTTAGAGATTGAATCACACTTAGGAAATCCTTTTATTTTTCTTATTGTTCTTATTTTTATTTTCTCAGCACTTTGAAAGAATTTGGAGAAAAAGAAGATGAAGGCTAGGGTTCAAAAATGAGATTAGGCAAAAAGAAAAATAATTTTTCTTTTTATACTTAGGATTCTTAATTTCCAAAAATTAACAAAATCCTTTCCCCTTCTTACTTTGAAAAAAATCGGCCAAGTAAGGATTTTGGTATTAATTTTGTAACATAAAATTTAATTACTTTAATGAAATATGTGTTACAAAATTAAAAGTGCAATTACCTTTCAGAAAGTGTAACCACCAAATTTAAATCTAAGAGTTTTGCAACCTAGCATAACTCACCAAGAGTTTCTAAATTTAATGCAAGAGTTTTGCAACCTAGCATAACTCACCAAGGGTTACCAAAACCCAAGATTTGGAAATTCCAAATTTGACCTCATTGAATTATATCATATATAATTTAATATTATGCATTCAATAATTATCATATAATTATTAAAACCATATATTAACTTTTAATATATAGTTTCAAGTGTGACAAATAATTATTATATTTAATAATAAATTTATACATATGTGAGTATATAATTGGACTATCCAATTATACTAAATCCGCTACAGTATATTGAGCTAGAACGAGGACCAAATGGACCTACAGTTCCGAGCTCCAATAATCTCGAAATATTAATTAAGCTCTTAATTAAATATTCTGAATTATTAACTCTGGGTTATTCCACTAAAAAGCCGAAGCTGTACTCTCGTTGCCGCAAATAGTATATGAAGCCGAACCAAGTCGGTGTCTATCGATATAGGCACTACATATAGATTAACCCTTCACGAGTATCTCGTAATTAGATCCGGGTCATAAAGTCCGTTATACCCCTCTAATTATTTTTACCTTAAACACCATTAATTCTCTAATGAACGATTTATTCATAACCATTATGAATTTTAATCTTTCTATTCGTAATAGAAATATTTGAGCGCTCTAACCGTTCAAGTACCAAATCAACCCTTAAGGAAGGTACTTATCTACTTCTCGCAAGAAGGAGTGAACTCCATGTCTATGTAAAACGTCCACAGCTACACATCAGACCATATCCTTAAAATACGTAGCTATTGGTCGGGACTGCTACACCAACCTCACATTTGCAAATCAAAGGACATAACCTGCCATGCATGAGTTCGTAGTACACTCAGGATTAAGATCAATCCATTTATGCTCATCTAGTAGATCAAAATGAATTTCTTTATTTAACGGATATTATAATAAAGTCATTTATATATGGGTCCAGTCCTATATGATCACATCATACAAGGTGCATCCATTCTCATGTCTCCACATGGACGATCCCGGATCAAGGTCACCACATAATTATAGAATGAACCGTAACTATAGATAAACCACAAATAAAATATATGCTTTGTTTGCTCTCTATGGACTATTTTAGATTACTAACTTCAGACTTAAATCCTCTTGTGTATGACACTCATACACTAAGTCTGAAGGTACATGTGTAATCTAGGGTATTCAAGATAATTTACAATATACAAAATTTAAACAAATACTTTGATAAATGAATAATGCATCATTTTATTTTATAACATATAAAACCGTTTATATTACATGAAGCTCTAGGGCATATATCCAAACAGTCTCACACTTTCACTAGAGCAAATGGGACATGTCATGTAATCCTAGACCATCTAGGTGACCTACAAACACTTTAGCCGACAAGGTCTTTGTAAACAGATCAGCCAGTTTCTCTACGGATATAATTTTTATGACAGAGACATCTCATCTATGCAGTATCTCCCTGAAGAGATGATATTTCCTCTCTATATGCTTTTCCATCTTGTGGCTTCTTGGTTCTTTTGAATTTACCACTGCACCATTATTATCGCAATAAAGTGTGAGTGGTTTATCCATATCTGGAACAACTTCCAGATATCCCAAGAATTTACGGAGCCAGACTGTTTCCTTAGGTGCTTCACAAGCTGCTACATACTCAGCCTTCATGGTGGAGTCAGTAGTGCAAGATTGCTTTATACTCCGCCATACTATAGCCCACCACCTAAGGTAAATACTGATGCAAATGTTGATTTCCTAGAATCGACATCTGTCTAAAAATCAGAGTCCGTATATCCCCTTAGGATCATATCCTCATCGAAATATACAAGCATATAATCTCTCGTTCTCTTAAATACTTGAGAATGTGTTTCACAGCCACCCAATGATCCAATTCTGTGATAGACTGAAACCTACTGACTACTTCCACTGTAAAATAAATGTCCGGTCTCGTGCATAACATAGCATACATGAGACTACCAACTGCCGAGGCATATGAGATATGTATCATTTCCTCAACATATTAATGTGTCTTAGGAGACTGTTCATTTGACAAGTGAATTCCATGTCGATAAGGCAAACTGCATTTCTTGGAATTCTGCATCTCAAATCGCACAAGGATTTTGTCGATATAGGATGTCTGAGACATAGCTGATCGGGTGAAATCACTCACGTTATGCAAGCGTATGTATCGCTCAAGTAGTATAAAAATATCGATCCCACAAGATACTATTTATTTACAGGTATCTAATTAAAGGGAGAAGAGATTGATTGCTGATTGGTTGGTTGAATGTGGATTTGTTAAATAAATAAATAAAAATAAAATACACAGAAAATACTAAGGAAAATACAAAAGACTCAAATATCTAGGGTTGTGACTCCACACAATATTATTCTAAAGATGAATTGATTCTCTTATATATGTGTAATAAATTAGTTTGCTAACCTGGAACATGAAAATATGCAAAAGCCTATGTCGATGGTCAGATGCAAACACCCAGAATAACCCAATTAACCATATGTCTATGTTAACCAAATTACCTGAATTCATTAAGTTTAAGTTCCAATTATGGCTACCCCCGCCCGGCAGGTATATGTCTATCCTGTAAGAAAATCTACCTAAGAGACATTTACCCTAAGGTGAGATCGTGAGCCACTGAGTCTAGGGCTAAACCTAAAATCCTTTTGTCTAGTTCATTTTAAGTTTACCATATCAATCTTATTGGTGATCAGACAACAAGAAGTATTAAGACTAAGACTCAATAAACAAGCCTAAAATATTACCCAATATATTAGAAAATCAATTATTAAACTCGTAATTATTGTGTTTCATCACTTCCTTAGAATAAAAATAAAATGCTGAGGGTTAGGTGTGTTAGTGTTCCTAAAACATGCCAAGGATCTAATAAGCATGTAAAGGTGTTCATAAATTCAAAATAAGTTACGGAATATACTTACAATGAACGGATTTGAGCTTTAAAATTTTGAGAAGAGATCTCCAAGATCCAAGCTTTAAGTGATGATTCCAACTCTGGAAGTAGTTTCCCTATCACCTTAGTTGATTTCTCCAAGTGATAGCTTTGTTGATTTTGCCACAAAATCAAAGAGAGGGAGGCCATAGTTCACGCCCATTTGCTTGATAAAGCTCACGCCCATTTTGTGTATTAGGGTTTTTCATTTTCCAAAAGATGTGTTACTAAAGTGTGAAGAGAGATGGCTTGGGTTTTGTTTAAGGGTTTTTACCCTTTTCACCAAAACCATGTAGTTGGGGTAATTTGGTTTCACCTAAACCAAGTGTTTGGAAAGTAAGTGGTTTTGGCATAAATGCCAACCACTTTCCAACCACCACTTCACATGTGTGACATGTGTGAAGTGGGCCCCACCATTTTGAATTCAAAACTCAAAATGTCTCTACGAACATTTTCCGCTGCGCGGTTCCGTTTAATCCGATTAAACGAACTTTCGTCGCTAAATAATTAAATCTAATTTAATTAAATGACGATGCCTCGCAAATATATTACGAACGTCGTTTATGAATTAATTCTAAATTAATTCGTTCGTTCGTATTAAAGTCCAACTTTAATTTCGTAACGAAATCCAATTCATATTAATATATCCGATATATTAATTTTAGCCCATACGAATAATTTAAATAGAAAAATCAAATTTAACTATTAAATTTATTTTACCGATTAATTCCAAATTAATCGCGTTCTCTCTCTTCCGAACACATTTAATCCCAGATTAAATAATACCTCAATTAATCCCAGATTAATTTTCTCTCTCTTAATTAATCCCAGATTAATTATCTCTCTTAATTAATCCCAGATTAATTCTAATTAAATCAACTGTCATCGGTGAATCTTTGGGAAGCGACCCAAGAGATCCCTGGATATTGTTGGCAGTAAATACGGTCATCGGATTATCCGAATACGTGCGTACCTCGTACCACGTGCTTACCGATTTACAAGACATGGTTGGCTTCTAGCAAAGCACCGTGCCTACCCAATTCTCCAGAAATATTCTTACTGGAAATATAATCTATGTCAGACGTAGTATACGTAGTATTGCGTATTGCGATCCAGTATCGAATGTCACGTGCTAGGCCTGGGGCTGGAATGTGTCTGCCCCGTACAAAGCACATGTCGGATGTCTGGTAACTAGTCTCTATAATGGACATACATGACCTAGTCATAATATCCCGATGACTGCAGTACTTAAGAGCACTAGTACCGTATCTTACGTGACATCATCTCCACTATGACTGGAGTGATACTTTCGTCTTGACATCACACCCAATACACTACGATTCTCGATATACCCAGCAGAGGCATACACAGAACCTGTTAAAGCCCTGGACGACCAAAACTAAAGCATACCGATTGTCGCAAGTATTAGCGATGCAAGTTCTCAGGTTAAGACCAAATACACCTACCCTGATTTCGGACTTCCTTAGACACATAGTCATACTACCAATGGAATTCCGCGGGGTCTATCCAGAGCGAAGCTGTTTTCCGTACCATCGATAAAACACAACCTCCTATCACACTTGCATGAGTATCCTATACCCAAATATATGAGAACTATGCCGTTATAATCTCACATAACGTGCACAGTATAATACTAGTCTATTCCGCATTATCGATGTCCAATCTCGATAATACTACGACTAGGGATATTTAATGATTAATCCTTCGAGGACTGATACTGTCTCATATCATCTCAATCGAGGAACTAATCATATGGACCTCATATCATTTATACATCTAGGTGATCTAATCACAAATGATAAGAGTGCAATCTCCTTGTCACATAGTTAATTTGTACAACAAACACATGATCTGTACAAATAGTGACGCTATGGGTCATAACTGTCCAACAATCTCCCACTTGGCCTATAGCTAGTCACTCGAGTGTCTTACACCCGAACTATGTACGGTTCGCTCAAACTGCTGAGGAAAGATTTTCGTCAGCGGATTTGTATGATTATCGTCTGATGCAATTTATTCGATCATCACATCGCTAGGATGTATGATATGAACAAATCAGATGAATAGTCGAAGTATATATATGGATCGTTGATGAGACCATTAATTCTTTAGCTTGTGCTGACGCCTAGCTCAGCTACTAACAGAACTATACCTAATCTAATTAGATTTATTGTCGACCCAAATGGCTTCTATTGCTGTCTCAGCAGCAGCAATAACCCGCATTTGTTGTTTATTCGGTAACAGCATCTTGCTTGGAAGATTTCCAGCTTACTGTACCGTTATTCAAACTGTATAGTACCGTTTAGCGACTTAAAGTCGTTTTTATCGGTTAGGAAACTTGCTGCTGTGATCCCAGTCACTTCAAGTTCTCCTTCTCCATAGATTAAGACATTATCCTTAGTTCTCTAAGATACTAACGGATGTTCTTAATATCAATCCAGTGACTATCACTTGGATTGACCTGTTTGTGAATCCATATGCTCAAAGCATATGAGACACCAGGTTGCGTACATTTTTCAATGTACGAGTTCTCGCAGAGTGTCAATAACCTCTAGATCTAACTCAGTAGATCTTTATTCCTAGAATAAAGGTTGTTACTCCCACGAATTCTACGGAGAATTTTAATGAAAGCCAAGCTTTCACCGATCGTAATATGGGAAACATCATTTCCAAGAAATGACATATCATCATTAATTAGGACATCATTGTCAGTGCGCTCCCACTAACCTCCTTATATACACAAGAATCATTTCATTTTGAATTAAGTCATACACCATTATGATTACATCAAAACGTTAGTTCCAAGAACATAATGCTTACTTTAATCCCTCTATGGATCGAATAACCTGCAAACCTTGTTTGCTAGTTTTGGTACGACAAAACCGCCAGGATGTTGTAAACATCCTTCAAAAGGTTTCCTTTTCAGGAAAGCGATTTTTCGGTTCAGCTGCCATATTTCATAAATGAAACATGCAGCATCAGCAAGCATTATCCAAATGGATTTAACGTGGCAACATGTAAAATTTCGTTGTAATCAACACAATGTTGATAACGATACCTTTCCGCTAAAAGCCTAGCTCAGTACGTTGGTATGCTGCCATCCACGTATGTCTTCCTTGAAGACTTATATAGTACCAATAGCACAATGCCTTGCGGTACAACAACTAGTGTCCAAACATAGTTGATATACATGGAATCCATTTCGGACTCATGGCACTTTGCCATGATAGGGAGTTGATACCTTGTATCACTTCCTCATACGTAGTCAGTTCGGTTTCCCCAATAAGATTGACATCTTTATGAGGTGAGATCAGAAACTCATACCCAGGTTGTTTTCTGACTCTCTCCGACTTACGCGGTTCTTGTGTATTCGAAGATTACTGGTACAGATTCATCCTTGATGAACTGTTTGTGTTCCATTAAGGACTTGGTGCCTTGAACAGTATAACTCTGATTTTTCATCGAGTTTTACTATCCTCCCACTTACCACTGCATATCGGTATTCCTCTTAGGAAAACCGCATGGTGAGCAACAATTACATTGTTCTCTAGTGAGTTGTATAAGTACTATACTTTGGTTTCCTTAGGATAACCAATTACATTAGGCACTTATCCAATTTGGGTTCTAGTTTGGTATCATCCAAACGTATGGCTAGCATTCCCAAATCATCAGGAGTGAGAAAGCCTAGTTTCTTTCATGTTAATATCTAATATGAAATATGTCAAACAGATTTTCATGGAACCTTATTCAAAATAAGTATTGCGCTGTTAAATGTTATCCTTTGAAGGAAAATGGTAGCTCAGAGCGACTCATGATTAACCTTATCATGTCCAACAAATTTGGTTTCTCCGTTCGGACACACCGTCAAATTGACGTGTTCCGGGAGGAGTCCTTATTGAAAGAATACTATACTCTTTCAAGTATTTGAGAAACTTATTGCTTAAGTATTTTCATCATGGTCAAACCGTGATGTTTTAATACTTTAGCCGATCTGTTCGTCTATTTCGTGTCGAAACTCTAAAAGTTTCTGATTTGTGTTTCAAAAGAAACATATAACCATAACGCGATGCCACATCCGTAAGGTCACGAAAAATTCATATCCACCTCTAGCCTAGCTAGACATGGGCCCACTTGCTTCACTATGAATAGGGCTACAGATCGGTGGTTCTTGCACTTTTCACCAAGTAAAAGGTATTTTAGGTACTTTACCTAATAAACTAGATTCGTAGACTTTATTTGAGTGGAATCAAATCCGTCCTAGTATCCACTCTTCAAAAGTGTGGATATACGAGTCTTGTTTAATTGTGTCCCAGACAACACTGCCACAAATAAGTCTCATCTGATCAAATCAGTTTGAGCTATTTGTTTGTCATATTATATGTTTGAGATTTATTTATATTCAAAATATAAATATTGTTATTCACATCTAATGTGTTTATCTCAATATCATCTTTATAAATAAAACACTTTAGTGTTCTAGAATATAAAGGTATACTCGCAACGAGTTATACTCGATATAGAGATAATGTTTCTAGTCAAACTAGTTACATTTAACAGTTTCCTAATTTAAGTACACACCCAAATGGTAGTTCCTAAACTTAGGTATCTACGGTTGAAACAGTGACTCATCCCGTTTCCGATTCGCAGATTAATCTCATCTGAAGTCAGTATCCTGCTCACAGCAGATTCTGCACATCAATGCATATTTATGTATCACACTAAGTATTTAAAATCCATTTTAATACTAGTAGTGAACATATTTATGACAAACATATTTGAAGTCAGAGCCTTGCTCGTCTTCAATTCCTTCATGTCTGCTTTGTCCATACGGCAGTCATGCTTCAATGACCCCGTTTGCCACAATTTAGGCAGACATCTTGGGATATGTCCTTTATCTTCCTAGAAGATTATAATGATTTTGCCTTTGCCCTTTTCATATTCCAGAAGTCTTTGGCCAAGCCTTGGCTTTCTAGAATATCGAAGTAGGGTGCGCCTTGCTCTTCTTGCCTTATTGCAAACTTTGACTTTGGTCTCCTTGAGAATAGTCATTAACTCTCCAAGAGTTGTTTATTGCAATTCAATACTTCTAAGATCTAAGAATAGATCTATGAAGATCCTTCAATTTCATTATCATACTTTAAGGATCTAATCCTTACTTCTGATTAAGAAATTAAGGAGTCATTATGGCAAACATAATGGATTAAGCATTAAAGTTATCATCACATGAATCTTCTAAAGATCATGCTCTACTATTTGCTTAACTATGGGCTTAGGCCTAATATGTGGGCTTAGGCCTAAATGTTATTTTATCAATAAAGTAACTTATTAGTTTCCAGGACCATCCTGAATTTTATTCCCAATTTGAAAATTAAAGTTGTTTAAACACATTTTCCCTAGGATAATGTTTTAAACACTAATCTTTCAATTTAATCTTGATTCTAATAGTCCAACTATTTAATCAACGATTTCAGGTACAATCTAATGTAATGATTACTATAGTCTAACTATATAACTTATTACAATTTTTTATGGTTAAAATCAAATATAAATTGATTACTATAATCCAATTATATAATCATTATAAATGATGAGTAAAATCCAAATATATTGATTACTATAATCTACTTATATAATCAATTATAAATGAAGTAGTTTGAATACAGTCCAACTGTTAAATTAAAACAACAATAAATATTAGTCCAACTAATATATAATTTATTTGACGAATGATATTTGATTGAGCGCGTGTGGCAAGTAACTAAACGAATATTGCAAATCTAATACTTGCCTCCCACTATTTTTCGCCGAGCCTCTAACCCTCTGTTGAGTACTCGGGAAACCTTATTTCCTAGTGGGCTAGGATCCCGTTAAATAACACACAATCTTGACTTTGGCCAACAAATTGTATGATACTTAACTAGGTAGATCTCTAAGATCAATTGGATCTCATCCAATTCCTAGATCCGGTAGGTGGACATCCAAGTCCGAAACATATATACAATATATATGCCAATATATCCAATATATTTTCCTAACCTCTTTCCTCTGAATCAACTAAGCCTTGGCTTTGGCACAACACTTAATGATCCCAGTTAAGCGAAACCCATTGACATGGAAAGCTTCGTAATCAATGTCGATGGACAAGAATCTTGACTTTGGCCAACAAATCACAACTTGGACAAGACACCGATATAGAACAAAACTCTCATGATTCAAACACATCCGCAATTGACAAAGGTCTTGACTTTGGCCAACAAACCAATGCCAACTTTGGATCTTGAGTAAGAATCACTCAACGGAAGGAAAAACGCTTAATATTGTTTGAGGGTTTTTCGCGTGCAAATTGGCAACCATTTATTATCTTTGATTAGGTCTCATCATCATACACCCTTAAACATGCATTCTAACACATAATAAAGCGCATATAAATAAATAAATTAATAATGATATGCGGATGGATATCTCACAAATTGTTCCTAGAACAAATCACTCATTCCTCTCCTCCCCGGCTAGAACTATTCTAATTCTATCTACCCAATTACAAATACAATAAAGAAACCTCATTTACATTGAGGGGAATAGGTGAGAAGAGAAATACAATGAGTGAGGAGATAAAAGGCTGGACACGTAGGTCCAATTTAATAAATTCTAAACTTATTACAACAATTTCCAAAACTGCCATTGCCCTTCTAATATCCATCCGATATACATTATTCATACAACACATTCATGTATTCATACAAATCATGTTATTCAATCAATCTAATCCAATTAATTAATCTTTGAATTAATGATCATCCAATGTTCAAACAACGATTTGATTTGCGCGAGTCAAACTCGTTTAAGAATAAATACTCAAAGTAAGTATTCTTGAATTATATTGAACTACAACTTTAAATCCAATTTATTTGTATTCAATACTAATTCCAAATTAAATATTTACACTTATTTATTTGCCTTAAAGACTTGGATTCCAAATCCAATCTTAATGGGTCTCAAAGGCCCATTAACATCAAATGTCAATTCAATTAAAGTCCAATGGGCTTTTAATTGATTCCTAAGGCATGGGATTTGGCCATAATGGATCAAACCCAAAATGCCAAGGCCCAATAGGAATCACCCAATTGCCAACAAATCAATTTAGGCCCATTAGGCCCAATTAAATTCTTTAATGGGCCAAGTGATGTATTTGGACCTTATGGAATTGGTTTTGGGCCCAATTGGATCCAATCCAAAAGTCCAAAACCAAACTTAGTCAAACCAAGCCCATTAAGCCCAAATACACACTTTTAGCCCAATACATAATTAAAGGCTTATTGACATAATTATAATATTCCAAATATCACAATTACTTTAATTAAAGTGTATTAGCCATGATTAATTAATTAAACTCAATATTTCCAAAATACCAATTAACTTAATTAATCATGCTTAATCCATCAATTCATGTTCAACACAAATTGAAGCCAAAACACATCATTTCATGCTCAACACAAATTGAATCCTAAATTCATCATTTCATGCTCAACATGCTCTTTGATTTTAATATGAACTTTATTGACTTTGATTCCAATCCAATCAAACCAACAATCAACATTTAAACATGCATTTAAACACATTATTTCATGTTACAAAAAATCAAAAACATGCAGTCCACTGCACTGTTGAATTCGGCCATGCTAAGATTTTTGTAGATTTTGATCCAACCAATTTATTTCAAATCTAATCATGCACAACTCTAAGTTAACATAATCTAAGCATGCTCAAATCATCAATTTGAAGAAATCATGCTCAAAACATAAAAGCCCCAAATTTTAGTCTCATGAACCCTAAAATTTTCATGCTTAAAATTGGCTCTGATACCATTGTTAGTGTTCCTAGAACATGCCAAGGATCTAATAAGCATGTAAAGGTGTTCATAAATTCAAAATAAGTTGCGGAATATACTTACAATGAACGAATTTGAGCTTTAAAATTTTGAGAAGAGATCTCCAAGATCCAAGCTTTAAGTGATGATTCCAACTCTTGAAGTAGTTTCCCTATCACCTTAGTTGATTTCTCCAAGTGCTACCTTTTTGATTTTGCCACAAAATCAAAGAGAGGGAGGCCATAGTTCACGCCCATTTTCTTGATGAAGCTCACACCCATTTTGTGTATTAGGGTTTTTCATTTTCGAAAAGATGTGTTACTAAAGTGTGAAGAGAGAGGGCTTGGGTTTTGTTTAAGGGTTTTTACCCTTTTCACCAAAACCATGTAGTTGGGGTAATTTGGTTTCACCTAAACCAAGTGGTTGGAAAGTAAGTGGTTTTGGCATAAATTCCAACCACTTTCCAACCACCACTTCACATGTGTGACATGTGTGAAGTGGGCCCCACCATTTTGAATTCAAAACTCAAAATGTCTCTACGAACATTTGCCGCGGCGCGGTTCCGTTTAATCCGATTAAACGAACTTTCGTCGCTAAATAATTAAATCTAATTTAATTAAATGACGATGCCTCGCAAATATATTACGAACGTCGTTTATGAATTAATTCTAAATTAATTCGTTCGTTCGTATTAAAGTCCAACTTTAATTTCGTAACGAAATCCAATTCATATTAATATATCCGATATATTAATTTTAGCCCATACGAATAATTTAAATAGAAAAATCAAATTTAACTATTAAATTTATTTTACCGATTAATTCCAAATTAATCGCGTTCTCTCTCTCTCTCCGAACACATTTAATCCCAGATTAAATAATACCTCAATTAATCCCAGATTAATTTTCTCTCTCTTAATTAATCCCAGATTAATTATCTCTCTTAATTAATCCCAGATTAATTCTAATTAAATCAACTGTCATCGGTGAATCTTTGGGAAGCGACCCAAGAGATCCCTGGATATGTTGGCAGTAAATACGGTCATCGGATTATCCGAATACGTGCGTACCTCGTACCACGTGCTTACCGATTTACAAGACATGGTTGGCTTCTAGCAAAGCACCGTGCCTACCCAATTCTCTAGAAATATTCTTACTGGAATATATAATCTATGTCAGGCGTAGTATACGTAGTATTGCGTATTGCGATCCAGTATCGAATGTCACGTGCTAGGCCTGGGGCTGGAATGTGTCTGCCCCGTACGAAGCACATGTCGGATGTCTGGTAACTAGTCTCTATAATCGGACATACATGACCTAGTCATAATATCCCGATGACTGCAGTAATTAGGAGCACTAGTACCGTATCCTACGTGACATCATCTCCACTATGACTGGAGTGATACTTCCGTCTTGACAGCACACCCAATACACTACGATTCTCGATATACCCAGCAGAGGCATACACATAACATGTTAAAGCCCTGGACGACCAAAACTAAAGCATACTGATTTTCGCAAGTATTAGCGATGCAAGTCTCAGGTTAAGACCAAATACACCTACCCTGATTTCGGACTTCCATAGACACATAGTCATACTACCAATGGAATTCCGAGGGGTCTATCCAGAGCGAAGCTGTTTTCCATACCATCGGTAAAACACAACCTCCTATCACACTTGCATGAGTGTCCTATACCCAAATATATGAGAACTATGCCGTTATGATCTCACATAACGCACACAAGTATAATACTAGTCTATTCCGCATTATCGATTTCTAATCTCGATAATACTACGACTAGGGATATTTAATGATTAATCCTTCGAGGACTGATACTGTCTTATTATTTGTCCATAAACCAGCTATATAGGCGGTAATCATCTGGCACATAAAGACCAGCCATATAGGCTATGTCACATTATGTCAAATAAATAAAACCAGTCATTAAGGCGATATCAACTTTTAATCCATATTATTAATTTTCATATTATAATTTAAGTGAGATTGACCTAGATTATCGTATTCAAAGTTTTACCCTTTCCCCAGCGGAAATTTAACTACAAAACATAAAAGAAATTAAAAACACTCAAACTGTTATTACTAAAAATAAAAATACATAATTAAAATACTGAAAATAAATACAAACAAGATGCAATCCTTAAATTCCTTATAGAAACCTAAGGAAAGCATAAAACAAATGAAATGAAATCGATTCCAATTTATAGGCAAAAATTTTGCCTGCGCATCGCGACGCACGGTTCCATGCGCGTCACGAAGCCCTGACGTGGACATATGTTAACACACGTCGTGCTTCGCTGGCTGCTGACATGGCACGCATCATCCGTCGGTCCAATAGAATGTTGACACGTGGCATGCGTTTTGATGTGGTCCAATGAAATATTGACACGTGGCGCAAGATGATTGGCGGTTGGTGACGTGGCCGACACGTGGCATGTTGATTCGGTATGCGGCTGACGTGGCTGACATGTGGATTTCGATCCGTTGGGATCTTGACACATGGCACGCGACTGATGGGGCCCGTTGAGATTGCGACACGTGGCGATGATGTGGCACACGGTTTGCGCGGCTCGTTGAGATTGTGACATGTGTCCGGCGCATGTTAGCAGATTTGCTGAGATGTTGACACGTGGCAGACGTATTTTAGCAAAGGTGTATTTTAAAAAATTCCTCTGATTTTGACACGTGTTTTGGCGCACGTTAGCGGCGCTTTTTAGCAGGTGGCACATTTTAGCAAATGACGCATTTTAGCAGGAAATTTACATTTTTGCCCTTTTGTCCGTTTTTCACCGTTTTAGCCCTGATTTGATGCTAGTCAATCCCAAATCTTTATTTATCTGCAAAACACATCAAAACACATCAAAAAATTCAACAAAGCCGAGAAACTAAATAAAATATTAGGTCAAATACGCGATAAAATGTCATATATTTTCCGCTCATCACACCTCCAAACCTAATATTTTGCTTGTCCTCGAGCAAAACAACAAAATAAAATAAACAACTTTAAAAATAAAATTAAACTAAGCCTTTTTCGTAGGGATCACGGTTGCATTTAGCGTATACAACAAGCCTTTAAACCCCTAGGTGTCCCTAGTGGACGAGTTGTAGTCTTGTGAGGGTTTACAGCGACGATACCCACAAACGTCAATCTAATGCACACAAAAGGAAAAAGAAAATAAACAAGTTAGTAATGCACAAAAAAACAAAAAGACAAGAGAAAAAATAATAAATAAGTTAATGACTAAACAAGTGAAACTTCTTATCCAAGTTAGTAGTTGTTTTCTTTCTTTCTAAATTTTCAAATAAGTAAATTCTCCTATGCTTTTTACCATTCTCCATATACACAATTAACAAGGTATTAATCAATTCATTGTGCTCACAATATTCACAAGTGTAGTTGAAAGGAGAGTAATATTTTTGTCCTAATGTTTTGTTAGAGTTCACACTTTTTGGCAATGAAAGTTTATTTACAACAATAAGCAAATTATTTTTTTTTGTTTTTCGAGCTTTACCGTTTGACACGAACGATCACTGCTGACTGAGGCAAGATGTCCGGTTACTGAGTAAAACCTTTATTAAACTAGCTAAGCTCTACCGTTTGGCGCGAACAATCACTGCTTACTGAGGCAAGACGTCCGGTTACTATGTAGAAACTTTTTATTAGCAAACTAACTCAAGCCATATCGTCTGACGTGAACAGTCACTACTGGCTAGGCAAGACGCCCGGTTACTAAGTAGAAGCTTGGTCAGTTTTTTTTATTCAATATTTTTTTTTGAAATAAAAACACCTTTCACTGCCTTTGGGTGCTTCCTCCAATGAACCAAAGAACTGAATATTACAAAATTTTCACTTACACCTATGTTCATATGTTACCGTGTATTTTGATAATACATGTCAAATGAGCATGTGAAGGTAAAATTTAATCAATATTATGGAGAATTAACAAATTTAAATAATTCAAAAGGAAATAAACAAAAATTAACTTGTTACGAATGAGTCTGAGATACGTCTCAGGAACGGACGCTCCTTACACAGCTATCTCAAAACAACAATTTCACTTGGTCAGTCAAAAATTTCAAACATAAAACAAAAAAAATTTCAAATTTTACAAAATTACACAAAATAACAACAAAAGCAAAAAAAAAAAAAAAAAAACACACAAGTCAAATATTCCCTCCCCCAAACCTAATCGAGACATTGTCCCCAATGTCTGAAAAAAAAGAAGAAGAGTTTAGAAGATATCACCTGGTTAGCTCAGATTTGACAATTGCGGCTACTAAAAAATTATATATTAATATCAAAATCCAGTTTACGCTTTTTGCCACAATTGTTTTCGGACCAGTTTATCTTGGAAAGAATGAGATTGACTTGTGGTTCAAATGCTATAAGTTGGTCAATTAATTCATCAGCTGTCTTTGCAATTACGAATATATCTTTTACCAGTTTCGTGATGAATCCAAGTCTTTTAGCATCTGCAAGAAATACACAGAGAAAATTGAAAAAGTTATCCACATTAAACAGCCCAATGGGTTTTTGATGGATGTTTAGATTTGCCCAAGATACCACTGTGAATATCTCTTCCAATTGTTTCAAGTCCACCTGGTAAAGCAATAAATGTATCAGCCTTATTGATCATTTCAAAAATTCGTTCAGAAATACTTGAGACAAAGTGTTCATCGCCATTTGTTTCCCCAATGAGGTCAGCTTCTACCAATGGTTTTGGAATGATTCCTAGAACGTGACCACCATTTTCTTGCACGGCTTTTGAAACGTATCCCATTAATCCCAAATTGCCACCACCATATACTAAGTGCATGTTTCGTTTTGCTATGACTCTCCCCAATTCCTTTGCAGCCTCAACAAATTCTGGTTTAGACCCAGAGTTAGATCCATAAAAAACACAGATGTTAGTGAATCGTTGCTTGGAAGTTGTTTTCATTTTCTCTCTTACTTGGATTTTTATCTGGATGTGTCAAAGAGAGAAATGTTGAGCTGAATTTATAGATCCTGAAAAGGGTGAGTAATAATTGCACTAGTACCTGCCAACTGACAATTATTAGATAAACATAAAAAAGTAGATTGTGAAAGTTAAAAAGTTAGATCTTAACTGCGAAAATAAAGGAAATCAAAGCAGAAAAGCAAATCAAAGCAATTATTTAATGCAACTAAATTATGTACGCAATACGCGACTCGCTTGGTATATAAATCCACTAGGATGCGTCTCAAGAATCCATTCCTTACTCAGCCATCTCTAATGAATTAAATCTCATCTTTGTGATTTCTCAAACACCAATCTCTTCCTTAAATACTCTTTTTGTGATTTTCCTTCAAAAATAACACACAAAATCAAAAACTCTACAACATGTATACACAAAAATACAAAAATAGAAATTACAACAATAAAAAAAATTACATGGGTTGCCTCCCAGCTAGCTCTAAATTTAACGTCTTCAGCCAGACGTGACTGAAGTTCATCTTTCAATGAGGCTTCAGTGTGGTTTTGGACGTCCGATTAAAGACAATCCCATGAGCGTTGCTTTTGAAGGGTCTCTTCGAACGATAAAGTGGCAAAAATAATTTTGTCTTATTCAGTGCTTGTGCCACCTTCTTAAACTTTGTCGCTCCAATGGTTCCTGAAAAGAAAGAAAGAAAATCAGGAGGTCTCGTATAATGCTTGACTTTGAATGGAAGTTCCATTCTGTCAAGTTTCTGGGTGATGTCTTTGATCTGTACTCCCCAAAACAGTGATGTTTCTCATTAATGCATGAGATCTTCAATATGGTCAGACATTTGCTCCTCCATTTCTGCATCTTCCTCCACATTTTCTTCACAGATGTATTTTAGGATTTCCGCATTCAGTTCTTCATCTGTCATCTGTGAAATGCATGCTCCATAAGTGTCAACATGAGGATGTAAATATGTGTCTGATTTTAGGTCTTCATCCTCTGTAGTTGATATGACTGGCTCAGGTAGCTCTTCTTCAAACATCAGTGTAATGCATGCTCCAAGATCCTCATTTTTAGGATATAGAGTTTCATCCTCAATTTTTGTTGGTGCATACAGCTCTACTTCTTGTTCCTCGTCAGAGTCCGAATAATAAAAATCAAATTGAGACTTTGCTGGTTTGGGCTCCTGAACTGATACCTCTGATTCTTGATACTGCTCAGCCTCTTCCTCTGTTAAGGTGTCATTATGAAATACTTGGAACTCGAAGGCTTCATTAGTGTCATTTTCTCATTGAGATATGTAATTCAGGTTTTCTATTAATTGTCTAATTTGATCTGTCATTCTTTGTATGGATTCCGTTTGACTCTGAAATTGTGCATCAAATTGAGCTTCCCGTTCCTCGAGCCAATCTTTGAGCATGTGAATCAACTGATCTTCCTCTGATGGGTATGGTTCTTGATGAAGATTGTAGGTTCTGTTGGGCTATATGCCCTAGAGCTTCATGTGTTGTAAAACAGAATTAATTATTGTAATAATTATAAAACGCATTATTCATTTATCAAAGTTGTTTGATTTAAATTGCATATTGTCCAATTGTCTTGTTTACCTTGATTACTTTTGTACCTTCAGACTTAGTGTATGTTCGATGCACAAGAGGATTTAAGTCTGAAGTTAGTAATCTAAATTGTCCATAGAAAGCAAATAGAGTGGGTACTTTATTTATGGTTTATCTATAGCTACGGTTCATTCTATACTTGTATGAAGACCTTGATCCGGGTTCGTTCATGTGGTGACATGAGAATATAGGAACTTTGTATGATATGATCATATAGGACTGGACTCAGATAATAATGAATTTCTTTTAAATCTGTTAACCCAAGAAATTCATTTTATCTACTAGATGGTCATATATGGATTAATCTTAATCCTGAGTGTACTACGAACTCATGCATGTCAGGCTGTGTCTTTTGATTTACTATGGTGAGGTTGGTGTAACAGTCCCTGCCAATAATTACATATTTTGGGGATATGGTTTGGTGTGTAGCTGGGAACGTTTTACATAGATATGGAATTCACTCTTTTTTTTTTCGAGAAGTAGAAGAATATCTCTTTTAAGAGTTGATTTGGGACTTGAACAATTTTGAGCGCTCAACATTCCTATTACGAATAGAAAGTATTATATTCATAATTGTTATAGATTAATTGTTCATTATAGAATCAATGGTGCTTAAGAGACAAAATATTTAGAGGGGTATAACAGACTTATGACCCGACTCTATTTATAAGATATTCGTGAAGGACTATATCAATATGTAGTGACTATATCGATGGACACCGAAGTTATTCGGCCTATATTTTCCATCTACGGTAATGGGAGTTCAACTTCGAGTTTTTAATGGAATAACGCAGAGTTAATAATTCATAATATTTAATTAAAGAGTTTAATTAATATTTCAGAATTATTGAAGCTCGGAACCGTAGGTCCATTTGGACCCCGTGCTAGCTCGATTGACTGTAGCAAACCTAATATAATTGGATTGTCTAATAATATGCTCACATTATATTTAAATATTATTAATATGATTAATAATATTTTGTCACAAATGAAAATAATATTAAATTAGTTTAATATAATGTTTTCTAATATTTTTTGATTATGAGATAATCAAATAATAATTATGAGATAATTATTACATTATAATTGATAATGAATATTTATGAGATAATTATGATATCATTATTTGATAATGATAAATGCATTATCAAGACAAGCCTTTATGGTTTGCCAAATCATCCACCAAGTTTTTGTTAATTAGTTTTGACCTAATTACCTAACTTATTCTATTAATTAATGGATTTGGTGGATAATCCACTCAAGTGTTTTTGCCATTTAAAATGGTGAGTGGATTTTGGTGGTTGAAGTTGGAAAGAATAAAGTCTCTACATTCTCCACTCTATAAATAGAGTTATTTCTTGCAAAAACAATTTATACAAATTTCAACAAAAGAGAGTTAGAGAGAAAATTCAAGCAAACAGAAAGTTGTGAGAGAGTTTGAAAAACAAGAATTTTTTCTTAATTGTTAAGAGATAAAAATTCTACTTGAGTTAGATATTGATCTAATTCATCTTTCCAAAAGATTTTATGACAATATCATTTCTCTAAATAGTTTAGAGTTTAATACTTCTTTAAATAGTTTAGAGGTTGATCTTTGTGAGTGAAGCCCACACTTCGGTTTGTTGGTTTCGAGATATAGCTCGAATATTGAGTGGTTGATTCTACGGTAGAATCTCAAAGGAAATTCATCAAGAGTTTGGTGGAGTTCGACTTCAACAAAGGAGAAGGAAAATAAAATTTTAAAGATCCGGTGCCACCAGATCCGCAACTTCCGCCACGCAAAAGGAAAAGTCGTTTCCTACAGTTGGTATCATAGCTTAAGGTTGAAAAGTTTTCTTAATCCTTCTCTTTTAAGTTTAAGTTTTAATATTTTATATTAGATATAAATTATTAATGTGCATGTTGTGATGAGTAAGCACAATTAGATTCATGAGATGAATGGTTTGAATGTTCATGTGATGTATGTTTATTTTTAATTCATGAGATGAATGTATTGCGTTGATCGTTAAATTTTTTCGTCTCTTATTTTTAGATTTGGGAATGTAAGACCATAAGGTCATATTCTTTCAAGTGTTGTAAGTTCATTTCTTTTGTAATAAGTTCAATTGTAAATCTTTTTGTAACTTGGAGGAGCCGATGTCGTGAAAGACTTTTAACGATGAAATTCCGCGAAGAACTCAACAACACACCATGGAGCATGATTTGAAGACCAATGGATGCCTTGGATTTATTGTACTAATTAGATTAGTATAGAAAAATAAGAGCCCGATCAACGTAATTTGAAATACGTATGTTTTAAATTATTTATTAACATGTCATATAGCCTAGGGTGCATACTCTTGCATTTTCACATGCCATAACATGTAGTCATGCATGATATTCTAGTCATAAAATATGATTTTATGTAATTTTAAAAGTTAAAAAAAAAAAATATAAGATGCATGTAAACGAATTAATAAGATTAATTAGTTTAAAGGTTTAAAATTACGAATTCAAGTTTAAATACAAATGGATCTTATGAGTACATTATTCTTCTTGGTATATCGGATGGAAACCCGGATATAAATTCCATAGCCGCTTCCGAATGGACGGTAATTTGGTTTGCACTCGGGATATAATTCCACGTACCTTTGGAGTAAATAACGTACTTTTAATCTATTAAATGGTTTAATGACATATAGTCCATTAGTTGAATTCTAAAATTTTAAAACCTATAAGTGAACTAATATTTTATAAGTTAAAATTGATTAGATCACTTAAGAAAACTTGATTAAATTAGTTTAATTAAGTTAATGATTAGTAGAGACTAATAAGGATTAGTGAATAAAATTTTAAGTGTTAAAATTGGTTAGATCACTAATAATCCACTAGTATTAATAAAGATATGCTTTGGCCGAGCATAATCTAAATTAATTAGATACTAGTATTATAGAAACCTTAAACTTCAAAATAGTGAGTGAGAGAGGGGTATACCATAATATATCCCACGATCTCCATTATTATCCAAAAACGTGAGATTCAATAGGCACCTCGAGGCAGCTTTGTTTATGTCCCCCTACGGATGGTGTCCTTATTTGGTCAATATCAGGTTTGGATTCCGAGAGGATAGATACTCTAGATGTATTTGGTGATTTTACCTACCCTATAGCGGCACTTCACTAGTTAAGTCCAAGGGTTCCGAAATAATGGGTCATACTCACAAAGGAATGATTAAGTTATTAACCAAAGCTTCCTTGATCAAAATGACAGTAGTTGATTGATATAGGGATAAGAGTTATTTCATATATATTAATCAATTGAGAATGTCTCAATCTATCATGCGAATACTTGACCTACCCTACATCGGCACTTATTTATGGGATGATAGATAACCGTGGCATAGTAATTCTTTTAGGTTTCTAATTCATTATACATTGATTATGCATCATGTTTAATTTTATGCCTAAATGTTTGACAATTTCAATATGCGATGATTGAATGATTGAATGAGCGTTTTATTATTTTTCAGCTATGACATCTGCAATAATCTTAATACTCAAACAACAAGAAAAATAACCGGGGATAATTATGTTAAATGGAAAAGTGACATGAATGCTATCTTGGTATGCGAAGACCTTAAATTTGTCCTAATGGAGGAATGTCCTCCTGAGCCAGCACCAAATACTGACAAAGCTGCATGTAATGCCTATAATAATTGGATTAAAGCTGATGAGAAAGCCCATAGCTATTTGATAGCATTCATGTCTGAGGTTTTTGCTTGCGACAACATCGTTGATAATGCAGTCATTGCAAAACATGTTTGGGCAACCTTCAGACCGGCAACAACATGAGGTAATTATCTCTGTATTGACCGCTAGAATAAAGGAAGGCACATCAGTCTGAGACCATGTGTTAAGGATGATGTCTCATCTTAATATGACTGAAACCATGGTGCACGTATCAATGTGCAAAGCCAGGTGACAATGATCATGGAAACCCTTCCGAAGAGTTTCCTGCAATTTAAAAGCAACTGTTCTATGAATAAGTTAACTTTTACGTTGACTGAACTGCTAAATGAGCTCACCAATTACGAGTCTGTTATGAATGGTCCTCATAAGTCCAATGCCGAAGTAAATGTTGCCGAATCTTCTAAATCTGCAAAGAAGAATAAGAAAGGCAATTGGAAGGAAAAGGCAAAACCAATGAAAAAGAATAAAAACAAAGGCTCTAAAGGAACCAATGCCAGAGGAAAATGTTTCCATTGTTAACAACAAAGGCATTGGAAAAGGAATTGTTTGAAATACCTTGCTGAGCTTAAAGAGAAGAAAAACTCAGGTAAATACGATTTACTTGTCATTGAGTCTCTTTTAGTGGAGGATGATAAATCCATTTGGATTGTTGATTCTGGTGCCACTAACCATGTTTGTTGTTATTTGCAGCTACTTGACTCATAGAGGGACCTTGCTGAAGGTAGCTTCACTATGAGAGTTGGGACATGGGATGCTGTTTCAGCTAACGCAGTGGGAGATTCCAAATTAAACTTTAATAAAATTTATTTGTGTTTAAATGATGTGCTTTATATTCCTGATTTTCGCAGGAATTTGATTTCTGTTACAAAACTTATGGAACATGGTTTTTTTATTTCATTTAATAATAAGTCAGTTATTATTAGTAGAAATGGATTAAATATATGCACAGGAAACTCCAAAAATAATCTATATGTATTAAGACTGTTAATGCATGATTCACTGATTAATACTGAAATGTTTAAGATTGAAAGATCTAAAACAAAACAGCAAAAGATTTCTCATTATGATACCTATCTATGGCACCTTAGACTTGGTCACATTAACCTTGACCCGATTGATAAAATAATTAAGAACAGAGTTTTAAATCAGTTAAAACTCGGTATTTCAAGTGGGAGATTGTTGGGCTATATGCCCTAGAGCTTCATGTGTTGTAAAACGGAATTGATTATTGTAATAATTATAAACACATGATTCATTTATCAAATTTGTTTGATTTAAATTGCATATTGTCCAATTGTCTTGTTTACCTTGATTACTTTTGTACCTTCAGACTTAGTGTAAGTTTGATGCACAAGAGGATTTAAGTCTGAAGTTAGTAATCTAAATTTTCCATAGAGAGCAAATAGAGTGGGTACTTTGTTTGTGGTTTATCAATAGCTGCGGTCTATTATATACTTGTATGATGACCTTGATCTGGGTTCGTTCATGTGGTGATATTAGAATGGAGGCACCTTGTATGATATGATCATATAAGACTGGACTCAGATAATAATGAATTTCTTTTAAATCTGTTAACCAACAAATTCATTTTTATCTATTAGATGGTCATATATGGATTAATCTTATCCTGAGTGTACTACGAACTCCTGCATGTCGGCTGTGTCCTTTTTGATTTACTATGGTGAGGTTGTTGGACAAAATGACCCATAGCGTCACTATTTGCACAGATCATTGTGTTGTTGTAGCAAATTAACTATGTGACAAGGAAATTGCACTCTCATCATTTGTGATTAGATCACCATAGATATATAAATGAAGAGAGGTCCCTATGATTAGTACCTGGACTGAGAATGATATGAGACAGTATCAGTCCCCGAAGGTTTAATCATTAAATATCCCTAGCCGTAGTATTATCGAGACTGGACATCGATAATGCAGGAATAGGCTAGTATTGCACTTGTGCGCGTTTGTGAGGGCACAACGGCATAGTTCTCATATATATAAGTATTGGATACTTATGCAAGTGCGATAGGAGGTCGTGTTTCACCGATGGTACGGAAAACAGCTTCGCTCTGGATAGACCCCTCGGAATCCCATTGGTATTATGACTATGTGTCTATGGGAGGCCGAAATCGAGGTAGGTGTGTATAGTCTTAACCTGAGACTTGCATCGCTAATACTTACGATAATCGATAAACTTGGTCTTGGTGGTAGGGGACTTTAACCGGTTCTGTGTACACCACTTCTGGGTTTATCAGAGAGTCGTAGAGTATTGGGTGTGATGTCAAGACGGAAGTGTCACTTCAGTCATATGGAGATGATGTCACGCAGGATACGGTACTAGTGCTCTTGAGTGTTGCGCAACCAATCGGGATATTGTGACCAGGTCATGTATATCCGATTATAGAGACTATGTTACCAGACATCCGATATGTGCTTCGGACGGGGAGACACTTATCCACCCCCAGCCCTAGCACGTGATTATCCGATACTGGGCCAATATACACAATACTACGGTATACTACGCTTGATACAGATCTATATATTCCTGTAAGAATATTTCTGGAGAATTGGGTAGGCATGGCGCTTTGCTAGAAGCCAACCTTGTCTTGTAAATCGATATAAACGTAGTACGAGGTACTTACGTGTTCGGACAGTCCGACGATCGTATTTACTGCCAACATATCCGGAGATCTCATGGGTCGCTTCCTGAAGATTCACCGATGACGTATTACTCGCACTTTGATTAATCTGGGATTAATTAGAAGAGAGAGATAGAATTAATCTGGGATTAATTCGATGAGAGAGAGAAAATTAATCTGGGATTAATTACGGAGATATTTTATCTCGGATAAAATATTAATTAAAGAGAGAGAACGATTAATTTGGAATTAATCGATAAAATTAATATATTCGATATATTATCGAAATTGGATTTCGACGCGGAATTAAAATTAGATTTTAATTCGGGCGAACGAATTAATTTAGAATTAATTCGTTAGCGACGTGAATAGTGAATTCGCTAGGCGTAATCACTTAATTACGACGCGACGGAAAATTCGTTAATTTGGAATTAGCGAACCCGAGCCCGAGAGTGATTGCGAGCGCATTCGCATTTCGAATTCGAGCGCGGCACGCGAGTCACATCAAGCGTCAAATCGCTAGTCGCGTCAATCGTCAAATCAATTGTCACTTTGAGTGATGTGACTTGACAATATGTCACTTTATTAAGTGTGAAGATGTGATGTGAATAGTGATGTGTAATGATTGAAAGCTGTTAAAAGGCTTGAGATGGAATATAACATTATTTTATTCCTTGCCTTTTTGACTTTTGAATTAAAGTTGAGTATATATATCTTATTTTATTTACTGGTAAAATATTAAATAAAGATATATACAAAAGCTTTTACTCTCTCTCTCTTGTACTTGGTACTGTACACGGTTTTGGTAAGGCTTGGAGCCAAAACGTTTTCTCTCTTCCCTCTCTTTTCTTCTTCTGCATCTCACGGCTTCACTGCCGTTTCTTCTTCCTTTTTTTCTGGTTTCACCGAGAAAATGGAGATGCAAGGAAGATGATTAGTGCTAGCACACCTTGAGTGATACATAGGTGATAGGGAAGTGTCTTCATGAGCTTGGAAAGCTTGAAGCTTGGAGCTTCAATGGTGATCTTCAATGGCCGAACATGGAGGAAGCCAAACCAGTCCAAACCGCACAGCCCACTGCAAGATGAAGCTACTGCCGTGACTTGGAGGGAGCCAAAAACGCATCTTGTTCTTCTTCCATCAAAACCGAATTCAATGTGAGTTGATTCCGCCACCTCCTTTGATGTGTTCATATGTGGTTTTTATGCATGTTTTGTTGATCCTTGGGACTTGATTGAACTCCAACATTGGTATCTAGAGCCATTGATGCATGAAAACCGAATTAGGGTTCTTGAGCAAATTTGGGGCTTTTTGATTTTAGCTTGATTCTGTCAAATTGATTGTTTGAGAATGATTATATATGATTGAATTTGAGTTGTATGTAATCAATTTGATAAAAAATTGATTGGATTGATTTTCCCCAATTTGCTTATTTTTGTCAAAACTTTAATTTGGGTAAACTCGATTTAGGCATGATTTGGTTGAATTGTTTGATGCATTATGCTTGAATGAGGTTGAATTGAAGTTGTGCATGATCAATTTCAAGAAAATTGGATTAGATCAATTTTCCCCAATTCTTTAGGTTGAAATGAAACTTGAAATTGGGTAAAATGTGTTTAAGCATGTTTTAATTGAATTGGATGTTTAAGTATGTCTTAGAACATGTTTAATTGAGATTGTGTGTGATCAATTTCATGAAATTGGATTGGATTCAATTTTCCCCAAATTGGAGGCTTGGCCGAAAATTGGAAGAACCCTAATGTCTTGGTAATTTTGTTTTGTTTGATCATTGGATGACTTAAAACAATTGGTTAATGTTGTTTTGAAGTTCAATTGGATTGAATTTTGATTTAGAACATTTTTTCCCTTTTAAAGTGGCTTGGCCGAATTTTAATAGGAACATGAAATTTATTGTGATTTTTTTTTTTTAATTCATTGGATGAATTGAATTGATTTGGGAAATTAAGATTGTGGACTCAATTGGATTGAAACCGAATCGAATTGAAAAACCCCTAATTGCCGAGACTTGAAAGCATGTTAATTGGGTTTGATTTTAATTGAATTGTGTTGGACACTATTTGGTTGTTAAAGTGCATGATTAATTAGGCTAATTGATTTTTAGAAATGTTAATTGGGTAATTGATTGTGTATTACACTTAGGTTAATTAATTGTGAAATTTGGAATTTTATAAGTTAATTAATTTGGGCTTGATTTTGGAAATTGGGCTTGTTAGGTTGTAATTGGGCTTTTGGGCTTTGTTGTAACAAAGTTGGGTTTAGGCAAAATTGGTTGGATCCAATTAGGCCCAAAACCGAATCCAAAAGGTCCAATTATGACTTAATGGACCTTAATTATTTAATTGGGCCTAATGGGCCAAAATTTAAAGGCTTTTTTATGGGGTAACTCCCGGATTGGATTTTGGGTTGTTTGTTTGACACAGAGTTGACCAAAAGTCCACGCCTGTAGAAATTAATTAAAAGCCCATTGGACTTTAATTAAATAAAACATTAGATGTTAATCGGGCTTTGAGACCCGTTGCGATTAAATTTGGAATTTAAGTCGTAAAGGTTCGTTAATAAAGTGTAATATTTAATTTGGAATTAAATAATGAATTAGAATTAAATACGTATTAAATTGGATTTAATTATGTAATTTAATTTAATTCGTAGAAATTGTACTTTGAGTACGTGTTTGCAATACGAGTTTGACTCGAACAAAAATCAAATCTTTGTTTGAACATTGGATGATCACTAATAATCAAGATTAATTAATTTGATTGATTGATTGATAACATGCTTGTATGAATACATGGTTGTGATGTTTGAATAATGTATATCGGATGGATATTAGTCGGGTTGGGCGATTTTGGAAATTGTAATAAATTTGATTTATTAAATTGGACCTGCGTGTCCAGCCTTATCTCCTATTTCTTTGTATTCTCTTCTCACCTATTCCCCTCCATGTAAAAGAGGTTTCTTTAGAAGTGTAGTGTAACGGGTAGAAGTAATACAAGTGCTAGCGGGAGAGAGAAAGTGAGAGATTTGATCTAGGATCAATGTAAAATATCCATCCGCATATCATTATTATTTTATTTCATACTCGCTTTATTATGTGTTTAGAATGCATGCTTAAGGGTGTATGATGATGAGACCTTAACAAAGATAATTAAATTGGTAGCCATTTGCACGCGAAAAAACCCTCGTTTTATATTAAGCACAAATATCCTTCCATTGAATGATTCTTGTTCAAGATCCGAAGTTGGCATTGGTTTTTATTGACCAAAGTCAAGACCTTTGTCAATCAAGGATTGTACTTGAATCATGAGAGTTTTGTTGCATATCGGTGTGTTGTCCAAATCGTGATTTTTATTGGCCAAAGTCAGATCACTTTTTGTCCAATGACATTGATTACAAACTTTCCTCGTCAATGGGTCCAGCTTAACTGGAATCATTAGGTTTGTTTTTGGCCAAAGCCAAGGCCTAGATGATTCAGAGGATAGGGTTAGGAAAATGTAATGGATACATTGACATTATACATTATGTGACTTGGATGTCCACCTAACGGATCTAGGATTGGATGAGATCCAATTGATCTGTGAGATCTACCTAGTTAAATAGCATACAGCTTTTATTGGCCAAAGTCAGGTTGTGTGTTATTTAATAGGATCCTAGCCCACTAGGAAACACGGTTTCCCGAGTACTCCACAGAGGGTTAGAGGCTCGACGAAAAATAGTGGGAGGCAAGTATTGAATTTGCAACATTCGTTCGAATACTCGCTAAACACGCTCATTTTATTTTATTTCGTCATTAGATTAAATATTAGTTAGACTAATATTTAAATTGTTGTTTTAATAAACAGTTGGACTGTATTATACTTGATTATATATAATTGGATTATATTAATCAATATATTTGAATTAATTAATTTCAGTTTACAGTTGATTTTATAATTGGATTATAGTAATCAATGTAATTGAGGTTAATTAATTTGGATTATATTTGATTATATAGTTGGACTATTATAATCATTATAATATATAAAGTACCACTAATCGTTGATTAAATAGTTGGACTATTGTAATCAAGATAAAATTGAAAAGTTGATATTTAAAATATAATCTAGGATTAAAATATTTTAAATGATTTAATTTTCAAATTGGGAATAAATAATAGGTTACTTTATTTGATAAAATAACTTATTATACCTTAAGCCCAAAATTAAGCAATATAGTAGAGCATAAAATCTTTGGAAGATTTATGTGATGATGACTTTAATGCTTAATTAATATACTTGTCATAAATCTATTTTGGATTTAAGAAGTATTAAAATTGCAATTATAATTCTTGGAGAATTAATTGACTATTCATGTAAAGTCAAAGTTTGCAATTGGGCATGTAGCACGAGGTGCACATTCCTTTCAATATTCGAAAACCCAAGGCTTGGCCTAAGGTTCCTAAAATATTGAAAAGGATAATTGACATATCCAAAGTGACTACCATTTGGATATGGAAGACACGAAGGAATTAAAGAAAGGGCGAGGCTCTAACTTTAAAAATGTTTGTCTTAGTTATGTTCACAGCTAGTATTGAAATTAGATTTTAAATACTTAGTGTGGTACATAATATATATGTATTGATATTCAGAATCTGCTTTGAGCAGGATACTGACTTCAAGCTGAGATTTCTCTGCAAATCGGAAACGGGACGAAAGTCGCTGTTTCGACCGTGGTACCTAAGTTTAGGAACTACCCTTTGGGTATGTACTTAAATTAGGAACTGTTATAATGTAACTAGTTTGACTAGAGACATTATCTCTATATCAGTGTTTAATCCATTGCGGATAAAACCTTTATATTCTAGAACACTAAGTGTTTTATTATATAAAGATGATACCGAGATAAACACATTAGATGTGAATAACAGAATTTATATTTTGAATATAATAAAATCTCAAACATATAAAATGACAAATAAATTAGCTCATATTGATTTGATCAATAGAGACTTATTTGTGGCATTGTTGTCTGGGACACAATTAAACAAGACTCGTATATCCACACTTTTGAAGAGTGGGTACTAGGACTGATTTGACTATTCAAATAAGGTCTACGAATCTAGTTTACTAGGTAAAGTACCTAAAATACTATTTACTAGGTAATAGTGTAAAGGCCACCGATCTGTAAACCCTATTCATGGTGAAGTAAGTGGGCCCATATCTAGCTTGGCTAGATGTGTACATGAATATTTCGTGACCTTAACGGATGTGGCATCACGTTATGGTTATGTGTTTCTTTTGAAGAACACAAATACGAAACTTTGAGTTTCGACACGAAGTATACAAACAGATCGGCTGTAGTATTATGCCGCTACGGTAAGACCGTATTGGTAAATACTTAAGCAGTAAGTTTCATACGTACATGAAAGATTACGGTATTCTTTCATATGAGGACTCCTCCCGAGACACGTCAATTGACGGTGTGTCAGAACTAAAAACCAAGTTTTGTTGGACATGATTAGGTTTTTCGCGAGTCGCTCTGAGCTACTGTTTCCTTCAACAGGATATGTATTAACAGTGCAAAACTTATTTAGAATAAGGTTCCATGTAAATCTGTTTGACAGATATCATATAGGATATGAACAGGAAAGAAACGAGGTTTCTCATTCCTGATAATTTGGGTATGCCAGGCATAAAGTTTGGATGATACCAAACTAAGAACCCAAATTGGATTAGTGCCAATATAGGTTATCCTAAGGGAAACCATAAGTATAGTACTTATAAATCCCACATGAGAACAATGTGATTGTTGCTCACCATGCGGTTTTCCTGAGAGGAATACCGATATGCAGTGGTCAGTGGGAGGATAGTGATACTCGATGAAAATCGAGAGTAATACTGTTCAAGGCACAAGTCCTTAATGGAACACAAATAGTCATCAATGATGAATCTATACCATTAATCTTCAAATACACAAGAAATCGCGTAGATCGAGAGAGTCAGAAAACAACCTGGGGTATGGGTTTCTGATCTCACCTCATAAAGATGTTAATCTTTTAAGGTACACCAACTGATTACGTATGAGGTAGTGATACAAGGTATCGACTCCCTATTATGGCAAAGTGCCATGAATCGAAAATGGATTCCATGTTTAACAACTATTTTGGATACTAGTTGTTGTACCACGAGGCATTGTGCCTATGGTACATTAAACGTCTTCAAGGAAGACATACATGGAAGGCAACATACCAACGTACAAAGCTGGGCTTTTGACGGAAAGGTATCGTTATCAACATTGTGTTAATAACGGTTCAACCTTTTACCTGTTGCCATGGTAAATCCATTTTGAAGATGCTTGTTGATAACTGCATATTTCATTTATGAAATGTGTCAGTTGCAGATCAAAATCGCTTTCCTGAAAAGGAAACCTTTTGGAGGATGCTTGCAACATCCTGACGATTTTGTATAACCGACAAACAAGGTTTTGCGGTTATTCGATCCATGTTTGGATTGAAGCAAGCATGAGGTTCTTGGAACTGACGTTTTGAAATAATCATAATGGTTTATGATTTAACTCAAAACGAAATAATTCTTGTGTATATAAGGAGGTTAGTGGGAGGGCACTGACATGAAATTCCCATAGATGAAAGCTTGGCTTTCATAGGATATTCTTTCAATAGAAATTCTCCGTAGAATTCTGGGGAGTAACAACCTTTATTCAAGGAATAAAGATCTACTGGGCTAGATTTGGAGTTGGTAACACTCTCTGAGAAATTGTACATTTAAAATGTACTTGTATTGGTGTCTCATACGCTTTGAGCATATGGAGTCACAATCGGGTCAATCCAAGTGATAGTCACTGGATTGAAGATTAAGAACATCTGTTAGTATCTGAGAGAACTAAAGATGTTGTCTTAAACTATGGAGATGGAGAACTTGAAGTGACTGGGATCACTGCTGCAAGTTTCCAAACCGGTAAATACTGCGGTACTATAAAGTTTGAACACTGGGACAGTGAGCTGGAAATCTTCCGAGCAAGATAACTGTTGCCGAATTAACAACAAATGCGGATTATTGCTGCAGCTGAGGCAGCAATAGAAGCCATTTGGATCGATAATAAATCTAATTAGATTAGATATAGTTCTGTTAGCAGCTGAGCTAGGCGTCAGCACAGGCTAAAGAATTAAAGGTCTCATCGACGATCCAGATATATACTTCTATATCATCTGATTCGTTCGGATCATACATCGTGGCGCGATGTGATGATCGTGTAAATCGCGTCAGACGATAATTAAGCAAATCCGCTGACGAAAACCTTTCCTCAGCAATTTGAGCGAACCGTACATAGTTCAGGTGTGGGACACTTGAGTGACTGGCTATGTGCCAAGTGGGAGATTGTTGGACAAAATGACCCATAGCGTCACTATTTGCACAGATCATTGTGTTGTTGTGTAGCAAATTAACTATGTGACAAGGAAATTGCACTCTCATCATTTGTGATTAGATCACCATAGATATATAAATGAAGAGAGGTCCCTATGATTAGTACCTGGACTGAGAATGATATGAGACAGTATCAGTCCCCGAAGGTTTAATCATTAAATATCCCTAGCCGTAGTATTATCGAGACTGGACATCGATAATGCGGAATAGGCTAGTATTGCACTTGTGCGCGTTTGTGAGGGCACAACGGCATAGTTCTCATATATATAAGTATTGGATACTTATGCAAGTGCGATAGGAGGTCGTGTTTCACCGATGGTACGGGAAACAGCTTCGCTCTGGATAGACCCCTCGGAATCCCATTGGTATTATGACTATGTGTCTATGGGAGGCCGAAATCGAGGTAGGTGTGTATAGTCTTAACCTGAGACTTGCATCGCTAATACTTACGATAATCGATAAACTTTGGTCTTGGTGGTAGGGGCTTTAACCGGTTCTGTGTACACCACTTCTGGGTTTATCAGAGAGTCGTAGTGTATTGGGTGTGATGTCAAGACGGAAGTGTCACTTCAGTCATTTGGAGATGATGTCACGCAGGATACGGTACTAGTGCTCTTGAGTGTTGCGCAACCAATCGGGATATTGTGACCAGGTCATGTATATCCGATTATAGAGACTATGTTACCAGACATCCGACATGTGCTTCGGACGGGGAGACACTTATCCAGCCCCAGCCCTAGCACGTGATTATCCGATACTGGGCCAATATACACAATACTACGGTATACTACGCTTGATACAGATCTATATATTCCTGTAAGAATATTTCTGGAGAATTGGGTAGGCATGGCGCTTTGCTAGAAGCCAACCTTGTCTTGTAAATCGATATAAACGTAGTACGAGGTACTTACGTGTTCGGACAGTCCGACGATCGTATTTACTGCCAACATATCCGGAGATCTCATGGGTCGCTTCCTGAAGATTCACCGATGACGTATTACTCGCACTTTGATTAATCTGGGATTAATTAGAAGAGAGAGATAGAATTAATCTGGGATTAATTCGATGAGAGAGAAAATTAATCTGGGATTAATTACAGAGATATTTTATCTCGGATAAAATATTAATTAAAGAGAGAGAACGATTAATTTGGAATTAATCGATAAAATTTATATATATTCGATATATTAATCGAAATTGGATTTCGACGCGGAATTAAAATTAGATTTTAATTCGGGCGAACGAATTAATTTAGAATTAATTCGTTAGCGACGTGAATAGTGAATTCGCTAGGCGTAATCACTTAATTACGACGCGACGGAAAATTCGTTAATTTGGAATTAGCGAACCCGAGCCCGAGAGTGATTGCGAGCGCATTCGCATTTCGAATTCGAGCGCGGCACGCGAGTCACATCAAGCGTCAAATCGCTAGTCGCGTCAATCGTCAAATCAATTGTCACTTTGAGTGATGTGACTTGACAATATGTCACTTTAATAAAGTGAAGACATGTGATGTGAATAGTGATGTGTAATGATTGAAAGCTTTTAAAAGGCTTGAGATGGAATATAACATTATTTTATTCCTTGCCTTTTTGACTTTTGAATTAAAGTTGAGTATATATATCTTATTTTATTTACTTGGTAAAATATTAAAAATAAAGATATATACAAAAGCTTTTACTCTCTCTCTCTTGTACTTGGTACTGTACACGGTTTTGGTAAGGCTTGGAGCCAAAACGTTTTCTCTCTTCCCTCTCTTTTCTTCTTCTGCATCTCACGGCTTCACTGCCGTTTCTTCTTCCTTTTTTTCTGGTTTCACCGAGAAAATGGAGATGCAAGGAAGATGATTAGTGCTAGCACACCTTGAGTGATACATAGGTGATAGGGAAGGTCTTCATGAGCTTGAAAGCTTGAAGCTTGGAGCTTCAATGGTGATCTTCAATGGCCGAACATGGAGGAAGCCAAACCAGTCCAAACCGCAAGCCCACTGCAAGAGAAGCTACTGCCGACTTGGAGGGAGCAAAAACGCATCGTGTTCTTCTCCATCAAAACCGAATTCAATGTGAGTTGATTCCGCCACCTCCTTTGATGTGTTTATATGTGGTTTTTATGCATGTTTTGTGATCCTTGGGACTTGATTGAACTCCAACAGAGTTGGTTGTAGCAGTCTCTGCCAATAACTCGTATTTTGGGGATATGATTTGGTGTGTAGCTGAGAACATTTTACATAGAAATGTAATTCCCTCATTCTTTCGAGAAGTAGAAGAATATCTCTTTTAAGAATTGATTCGGGACTTGAACAATTTTGAGCGCTCAACATTCCTATTACGAATAGAAAATATTATATTCATAATTATTATAAATTAATTGTTCATTATAGAATGAATGGTGTTTAAGAAACAAAATATTTAGAGGGGTATAACGGACTTATGACCCAGCTCTATTTATAAGATATTCGTGAAGAGCTATATCCATATGTGGTGACTATATCGATGGACACCGAAGTTGTTTGGCCTATATTTTCCATCTACGGAATGAAAGTTCAACTTCGAGTTTTTAGTGGAATAACGTGGAGTTAATAATTCGTAATATTTAATTAAAGAGTTTAATTAATATTTCGGAATTATTGGAGCTCGGAACCGTAGGTCCATTTGGTCCCCGTGCTAGCTCGATTGACTGTAGCAAACCTAATATAATTAGATTGTCTAATAATATGCTCACATTATATTTAAATATTATTAATATGATTAATAATATTTTTGTCACAAATGAAAATAATATTAAATTAGTTTAATATAATATTTTCTAATATTTGTTGATTATGAGATAATCAAATAATTATTATGAGATAATTATTACATCATAATTGATAATGAATATTTATGAGATAATTATTACATCAAAATTGATAATGAATATTTATGAGATAATTATGATATCATTATTTGATAATGGTAAATGCATTATCAAGACAAATCTTAATGGTTTGCCAAATCATCCACCAAGTTTTTGTTAATTAGTTTTGACCTAATTACCTAACTTATTCTATTAATTAATGGATTTGGTGGATAATCCACTCAAGTGTTTTTGCCATTTAAAATGGTGAGTGGATTTTGGTGGTTGAAGTTGGAAAGAATAAATTCTCTACATTCTCCACTCTATAAATAGAGTGATTTTTTGCAAAAACAATTTACACCAATTTCAAAAAAAGAGAGTTAGAGAGAAAATTCAAGCAAACACAAAGTTGTGAGAGAGTTTGAAAAACAAGAATTTTTTCTTAATTGTTAAGAGATAAAAATTCTACTTGAGTTAGATATTGATCTAATTCATCTTTCCAAAAGATTTTGTGGCAATATCATTTCTCTAAATAGTTTAGAGTTTGATACTTCTCTAAAGAGTTTAGAGGTTGATCTTTGTGAGTGAAGCCCACACTTCGGTTTGTTGGTTTTGAGATATTGCTCGGAAGATTGAGTGGTTGATTCTATGGTAGAATCTCAAAGGAAATTCATCAAGAGTTTGGTGGAGTTCGACTTCAACAAAGGAGAAGGCAAAGAAAATTTTAAAGATCCGGTGCCACCACATCCACAACTTCCGCTGCGCAAAAGGAAAATTTGTTTCCTACAGGTTGATGGTAGATAAGATGGATAATATGGGTTAGTAAAATATGATGGTTCATCATACCTTGAAGGATTATGATAATTTTGCCACCCTGAATTGTAGTAGTGGTTTATGCTCGGGTGGTTACCATCACATATCTCACATCTCCTCATTGCATTCTGATATGGTTGAACAAATGTTGTATTGATTGGTTCTGACATCCAAAGATAATTGTTGGACTGGACAACATGCCTCAGAAAACCAGACTGTTGCTCCTTGATTTGTGGTGTATCTTCACCTCGTAAAGCTCGTAATTATTTTATCACCCAATGAAGATCCATGTCAACCACCTGAAAAATAAAAGAAGGAAATAAAAATTACAGATAAAAATAAAGAAAATTAGACACAAGTAAATTAGATGCTTCAAAATTAATAACTCAAGAAAAATAAGTCATCGGCTATGGCGCCAAAAAACTTGATCGGGTGAAATCACTCACGTTACGCAAGCGCACGTAACGCTCAAGTAGTATAAAAATATCGATCCCACGAGGACTTAATTTCTACTGTTGTTATTAATTATTGATACTATTTATTTACAGGTATCTAATTAAAGTGATAAGAGATTGATTGCTGATTGGTTGGTTGAATGTGGATTTGCTAAATAAATAAATAAAAATAAAAGACACAGAAAATACTAAGGAAAATACAAAAGACTCAAATATCTAGGGTTGTGACTCCACACAATATTATTCTAAAGATGAATTGATTCTCTTATATATGTGTAATAAATTAGTTTGCTAACCTGGAACACGAAGATATGCAAAAGCCTCTGTCGATGGTCAGATGCAAACACCCAGAATAACCCAATTAACCATATATCTATGTTAACCAAATTACCTAAATTCATTAAGTTCAAGTTCCAATTGTGGCTACCCCCTCCTGATAAGTATATGTCTATCATGTAAGGAAACCTACCTAAGAGACATCTACCCTAAGGTGAGATCATGAGCTACTGAGTCTAAGGCTAAACCTAAAATCCCTTTGTTAAGTTCATTTTAAGTTTACCATATCAATCTTATTGGTGATCATACAACAAAAAGCATTAAGACTAAGACTCAATAAACAAGCCTAAAGTATTACCCAATATATTAGAAAATCAATTATTGAACTCGTAACTATTGTGTTTCATCACTTCCATAGAATAAAAATAAAATATTGGGGTTAGGGGATCCACCTTTAATATTTCAAACCTAGAAATCTCACTTTATTATAATATAGAAATTGTCAATTTTAACCAATTAAGTCAAACCAGCCATAAATGTGGTGTTATTATTTATCCATAAACCAACCATATAAGCGGTAATCATTTGTCACATAAAGACCAGCCATATAGGCGGTGTCATATTATGTCAAATAAATAAAACCAGCCATTAAGGCAGTATCAAATTTTAATCCATATTATTAATTTCCATGTTATAATTTAAGTGAGATTGACCTAAATTATCGTATTAAAAGTTTCACCCTTCCCCAACGAAAATTTAACTACGAAACATAAAAGAAAGTAAAAACACTCAAACTGTTATTACTAAAAATAAAAATACATAATTAAAATACTGAAAATAAATACAAACAAGATGCAATCCTTAAATTCCTTATAGAAACCTAAGGAAAGCATAAAATAAATGAAATGAAATCAATTCCAATTTATAGGCAAAAATTTTGCCTGCGCGTCGCGATGCGCTGACGTGGACACGCATTAAACGCATCGTGCTTCGCTGGCTGCTGACATGGCACGCGTCATCCGTCGGTCCAATAGAATGTTGACACGTGGCACGCGTTTGATGTGGTCCAATGAAATATTGACACGTGGCACAAGATGATTCGCGGTTGGTGACGTGGCCGACACGTGGCATTTTGATTCGGTATGTGGCTGACACGTAGATTTCGGTCCGTTGGGATCTTGACACGTGGCATGCGGCTAATGCGGCCCATTGAGATTGTGACATGTTGGGATGATGTGGCGTGACGTGACACACGGTTTGTGCGGCTCGTTGAGATTATGACACTAGTCCAATGTATGATAGCAGATTTGCTGAGATATTGACACATGGCAGACACATTTTAGCAATGGCTTATTTTAGCAAATTGCTCTGATTTTGACACGTGTTCTGGCACACGTTAGCGGCGCATTTTAGCAAACATCGCATTTTAGCAGGAAATTTATATTTTTGCCCTTTTGTCCGTTTTTCACCTTTTTAGCCATGACTTGATGCCAGTCAATCCCAAATCTTTATTTATCTGCAAAACACACAAAAACACATCAAAATATTCAACAAACCTGAGAAACTAAACAAAATATTAGGTCAAATGAGCGGTAAAATGTGATATATTTACTTCTCATCAATAGCTAACAATCGTTTCTTACGGTCCCGAAGTATCTGAATCCCAAGAACATAACTGGCCTCTCCCAAATATTTCATTTGGAATTGGTTAGCTAGCCAGGTTTTTACGTTCGATAATATCTTTACATAATTCCCAATGAGTAAAATATCATCGACATATAAAACAAGAAAAACCACATTCCCGTCAATGACGCGCTTGTATACACAAGGCTCATCAACATTCTGCTCAAAGTCATAATACTTGATCGTGGTATCAAATCTTATATTCCAAGATTCGATATGTTTGTTTAAGTCCATAAATGGACCTTTGCAGCTTGCAAACCTTTTGCTCTTGACCTTGGACTATGAACCCCTCTGGTTGTATCATATAGATACACTCATCAAGATTGTCATTCAAGAATACCGTCTTGACGTCCATTTTCCAAATTTCATAGTCATAATATGCGGTAATGGATAGAAGATTTTGGATGGATTTGAGCATGGCTACTGGCGAGAAAGTTTCCTCATAGTCAACTCCCTCTTTCTGGGTATAACCATTGGCCACTAGCCTAGCCTTGAAGGTCTGTACCTTCTCATCTGCTCCCTTCTTTCTCTTGTAGATCCACTTTTAACCTATAGGTATTACCCCCATTAGGTTGGTCTATAAGTTTCCAGACTGAGATGGAGTACATAGACTCCATCTCTAGGTTCATGGCTTTGAGCCATTCCTCTTTATCAGAATCATCCATTACACTACGATAGGTCAATGGATCTTCTATACCATCGCTGGATACCACAACTTGTGCCTCTCCAACTCCTAGATAGCGATTAGGTTGTCGTACAACCCTCCCACTACGTCTAGGTGGTAGATCATTCTGATGAACTTACATCTGACGCTCCGATATCGAAGGTGCTATGTATTTATCAACTGTCGTTGGCGATGGTGTGCTGGTCGAACCAACAAGTAACTCCTCGAGTAACACTTTAATTCGAGGTTTGAACTCCCTCATATATTCCTCCTCTAGAAACATAGCATTTGTTGATACAAACACTTTGTTATCTTCAAGGCTATAAAATAATCCACCCATAGTCTCCTTAGGATAGCCTACAAATAGGCACACCTGAGAATGTGGCTCCAACTTTGTAGTCTTATTCTTCAGCACATGTGCTGGACACCCCTATATACGGAAATGTTGTAAACAAGTTTTACGACCACTCCACAACTCTAAGAGAGTCTTAGGAACAGACTTAGATGGAACTACATTAAGGATATGCATTGCAGTTTGCAATGCATATCCCCAGAACAAACTAGGTAGTGAGCTATAACTAAACATAGATCTCGTCATGTCTAGTAGGGTCCGATTTCTCCTTTCTGCAACACCATTTTGTTGTGGTGTTCCAGGCGCTGTGAGCTGGGATATTATCCCATGCTCAACCAAGAATTCCTCGAAATATCTATCAAGGTATTCTCCTCTATGATCTGATCATATAGTTTTGATCATTTTACCTAACTGGTTGTCAACCTCAGCACGATACTCTTTGAACTTTTCAAAAATATATGACTTGTGCTGCATTAGGTAAACATACCCATATCTTGAATAATCATCAATAAATATGACGAAGTATTCATAACCACATTGGGCTCTCACATTTATCGGTCCATAAACGTCTGAATGTATTAGCTCAAGTGGTTGACTGGCTCTTATACCTTTTCCAGTAAAAGGTCTCTTGGTCATTTTTCCTTCTAACAGGATTCACAGACTGGTAAATTTCTGAGCTTTAACTGGTTTAAGGCTCCGTTATTTATCAACCCATCTATCCAGTCAAGGTTGATATGACCAAGTCAAAGATGCCATAGATATGTGTCATCGTGAGAAATCTTTTGCCGTTTAGTTTTAATTTTCTCAACCTTAAACATTTCAGTATTGAGCAGAGACTTATGTGTTAACTGTCTTAACACATACAAGTTATCTCCTAGTTTCCTTAGCATATAGGTAATCCATTTTGAAATAATAACTATTATTATTAGATAAAATGATAACCATCATGCAATAGTTTTGAAACAAAAATCAAATTTCCATGACAAAACATGAACAAACACCACTTTGTTTAAATTTAAATAACTTTTATTTGAAAAATTGAAAACTAATAACTCCCACTGCTTTACTGAAACAGCATTCCTTGTCCTGACTCTCATAGTAAAGTTAGCTTCAGCAAGGTCTTTACATATATCAAGTAGCTGTAACCCTAGCCTTACTACTGTTTCTTTCTCTTCTTTTCAGTTTTGAAAGACTCTGCAACACTTGCTTCTCCACTAGGTTTACGAGGATCTATCAGCATGGACACCTAATGGGTGAGCTCATTTAGAAGTTGGGTCAAAGTAAAAGTCAACTTGTTCATAACATAGTTACTTTTTAACTGCAGGAAACTATTCAGAAGAGTTTTCATCAACATTCTCACCTGGCTTCATTCGTCAATACGAGCGCTATGGGTTTTAGCTGTATTGAGGTAGGTCATCATCCTCAAGTCATGCTCTCGGATTGATGTCCCATCCTTCATCTAGCAGTCATCACTGAGACTATAGCCTCATGATGTTGACGCTCCGAAGGCTGCCCGAACATGCCCTGCAATGACTCAATCATTTGAGATGCTGAGCCATAGGTTCATGATTTGCGGCAAGAACCTCAGACATCCCTGTTAGCAAGTAGCAGCGGACCTTCTCATTAGTTGCGACCCATTTCTGGTAGGCATCGCGCACAGTTTGGCCAGCATTTCTGGCCAGCTCGGGAGGACACTCCTCTATCAGGACAAAGTTTAGGTCTTCCCAGACTAGGATAGAGTTCATGTTACTTTTCCACTTAACATAGTTTTCTCCCGTTAACTTATCGTTTGAGAGTATGGAAATAATTGGAGAAACCATGGCTGGAAAATAAAAAAAACACGCATTTAACTTTCATTCATCGTATATTAAATTTATCAAATAATTTTGGCATAAAATTAAACATGATGCATGAACTATGAATAACGAATTAGAAACCTACTATGCCACGAAAATCTATCATCCCATAAAAAAAATACCGTTGTAGGGTAGGTCAAGTATTTGCATGATAGATCGAGACAATCTCAATCGATTAATATATGCTGGAATAACTCTTATTCCTATATTAACCAACTACCGTTTGATTCGATCAAGGAATTTAGATTAACATTTCACCATTCCTTTGTGAGTGTGACTCGTCGTTTCGGGACCCTTGGACTTAACTAGTGAAGTGTCGCCATAGGTAGGTCAGTTCATTAGATACATCTAGAATCCATATCCTCTCGAAATCCAAACTTGATATTGACCTAAAATGGACACCATCCGTAGGGGACAAAAACAAATCTGTCTCGAGGCACCTTTTGAATCTCACGAGGAGATCACGGGATATACTGTCATATATCCCTCTCCCACTCACTATTTGGAGTTTAAGGTTTCTATTTATAAAATATCTAATATTTTAATTTAATTAGTGTGAATAAATTTATGGCGGCTAAATCATAACTCTTATTTACACCAGTTCACCATTAGTGACCTAACCAATTTTAACTCTTAAAATTTGTATCACTAACTGCCATTAGTCTCTACTAATTGCATTACTTAATTAAAATAATTTAATTAGAATGGAATTAGTGACCTATTATATTTTAACTCTTAAAATACTAGAACACCAATTGGTTTAAAATTTTAGAATCCTAAAATGGTCAAGATTTAAATTAAACCATTTAATTAATCTAAGTGCGTTATAAAATCCAATGGTAAATGGAATTGTATCCCGAGTGCAGACCATATTATCGTCCATTCGGATTCGGCTATAGAATTTATATCCGGGTTTCCATCCTATATACCAATGGAATTTATGTTGTACTTATTAAGCCCAATATATTAGAATTCACATTTTAAACCTTAAAACCAATTAATCCAATTAATTATTTTCCATGCATATCATATTCTTATTTAAACATTATAAACCACATAAAATCATATTTCATGTCTATAATGATAATGCATCTAAAGCATGTTATGGCATGTGAAATGCAAGAGTAGGCACCATAAGCTATATGACATGTTATTCAAACATATCAAATTAAACATACATATAACATAAAAAATATTTTTCATTGACCGGGCTCTTATTTTTCCTATACTAATTAATTAGTACAAAAATTCCCCAAGGCATCACTTGGTCTTCAAATCACGCTCCAAGGTGGTGTTCGGTCCTTTTTCGACTTCGGTACTCAAAATTACAACGATTGAAATTTTACATTGGAAAATAAAAATTACAACAATTGTAAACAATGGCCTTATGGCCTTACATCCCAAAATCAAAACCAACTAAAAAATAAGAGCCAGAAAAATTTACGACCAATGTAAAATTCATCCATCACATGAAAAACAATAACCATTCATCACATGAATATTATTTTGTGCCTATTCATCTAAACATGCTTCTCAATATTTATAACTCATATAAATATATAAAAAAATAGAAACTGTAAATGAAAAAGAGAAGGGTTAAGAACACTTTTCAATCTTGCTCTCGATGACAATTGTAGGAAACGCTTTCCTTGCGCAGCGAAAATGCCTTAGGCACACGGATTGGACTTGAAAATTTTTTCTGCCATTCTCACCAAGTTGCCGAGTGATACCAGTACCACCACTGAAAGTTTTCTTATGTTTTAGACAAAATTCCAGCCCCGAAACAGCCCCGGAACAGTCCCCGAACAGTGGCATAAAAATTGGACTGTTTTGGACCCAAAACGCACTCAATTCACTGCCCAGTTCAGCCCTTTAATGATTCAATTTCTGCTATGTTTCAGGTCTGATTTTTTCACCCAAAACATTCCCAACACAGCCCCAAAATGTTCCTTAAAGTTCTCTAAAAATTCTGGATCAAAAGGAATTCAAACCGAGTCCTGTTACATAACTTTTGTGTGCGGCATTGAGCAAAAATAAGTCTTACTGTCATGTGACTATGAAAAAGAAGAAGATGAGTTTTGGTTCAACACCACAAAGTCTTGCGAGCTATATCTTGTTACCAACGAAAACTAGTGTGGGCTAGACTCACAAAATTAATCCCTAAACTTTTTAGAGATTGAATCACACTTAGGAAATCCTTTTATTTTTATTTTTATTTTTGTTTTTATTTTTATTTTCTCAACACTTTGAGAGAATTTGGAGAAAAATAAGATGAAGGCTAAGGTTCAAAAATGAGATTAGGAAAAAAGAAAAATAATTTTTCTTTTTATACTTAGGATTATTAATTTCCAAAAATTAACAAAATCCTTTCCCCTTTCTACTTTGAAAAAATCGGCCAAGTAAGGATTTTGGTATTAATTTTGTAACATAAAATTTAATTACCATAATGAAATATGTGTTACAAAATTAAAAGTTCAATTACCTTTCAAAAAGTATAACCACCAAATTTAAATCCAAGAGTTTTGCAACCTAGCATAACTCCCAAGAGTTTCCAAATTTAATGTAAGAGTTTTACAACCTAGCATAACTCACCAAGGGTTTCCAAAACCCAAGATTTGGAAATTCCAAATTTGACATCATTAAATTATATCATATATAATTTAATATTATGCATTCAATAATTATCATATAATTATTAAAACCATATATTAACTTTTAATATATAGTTTCAAGTGTGACAAAATAATATTATTAATCATATTAATAATATTTATACATATGTGAGTATATAATTGGACTATCCAATTATACTAAATCTCCTACAATATATTGAGCTAGCACGGAACCAAATGGACCTACGGTTTCGAGCTCCAATAATCTCGAATTTTTAATTAAGCTCTTAATTAAATATTCTGAATTATTAACTCCGGGTTATTCCACTAAAAGCCGAAGCTGTACTATCATTGCCGCATATAGTATATTAAGCCGAACCAAGTCGGTGTCCATTGATATAGTCACTACATATAGATTAACCCTTCACGAGTATCTCGTAATTAGAGCCGGGTCATAATGTCTGTTATACCTCTCTAATTATTTTTACCTTTAGTACAATTGATTCTCTAATGAACGATTTATTCATAACCATTATGAATTTTAATATTTCTATTCCTAATAGAAAGACTTGAGCGCTCTAACCGTTCAAGTACCGAATCAACACTTAAGGAAGATAATCTTCTACTTCTCGTAAGAATAAGTGAACTCCATGTCTATGTAAAACGTCCACAGCTACACATCAGACCATGCCCCCAAAATACGTAGCTATTGGTCAAGATTAAGATCAATCCATATATGACCATCTAGTAGATCAAAATGATTTTCTTTATTTAACGGATATTATAAGAAAGTCATTTATATCTGGGTCCAGTCCTATATGATCACATCATACAAGGTGCATCCATTCTCATGTCTCCACATGGACGATCCCAGATCAAGGTCGACATACAATTATAGATTGGACCGCTGCTATAGATAAACCACAAACAAAGTACCATTTTGTTTGCTCTCTATGACTATTTTAGATTACTAACTTCAGACTTAAATCCTCTTGTGTATGACACTCATACACTAAGTTTGAAGGTACATGTGTAATCTAGGATATTCAAGATAATTTACAATATGAAAAAAATTAAACAAACACTTTGATAATGAATAATGCATCATTTTATTTTATAACATATAAAACCGTTTACATTACATGAAGCTCTATGGCATATATCCCAACAGTAGATCCAGCTTAGAGTTTGAAATGGCGAGACATTGAAGGACAATGCTATAGGAACAGTTGTTTTATATCTCCATAATGGTTGTAAATTAATTTTACATGACTGTTATTATGTTCTCTCTCTGATCAGACAAATAATATCATTACCGATATTAGATAAAAAGAGATATAAAATAAACATTAAAGATAATATTTTATGTTTATATGGTGTAGGAGCGACCATGACACTGTTGGGCTGGCAGCCCGAAGAGAATATGGAGTAGCCCGTTGGGAACTAAATCAGAGAATAAAGGAGTCGCCACCCAGCGTGAACTGGGAAATGATTTAAGGCCGCACTCACCCTGATGAGTGGTATTTATATCACTATTTCCCACTCATTTATCCTAATATTTTGTATAGTTTCTTGAGTCTTGTGAATATTTTGATGTGTTTTGTGTTATTTTGTAGATAAATAAAGTTTCAGGACATTTTGGAGGTGATTTGGGGAAAAACAGTGAAAATTGGCGAAAAAGGGCGTTTTGGTAAATTCCAACGTCGCGACGCCCAACATTCAGCGGCGCGACGTCCAGCATACGCCGAATCTGCTAACATGCGCCTGGTCAACTGGTCAGAATTTGAGAAGTTTGACTTTGCTAACGTGCGCCGTGCCATGTGTCACCATCACAGCCAATCTGCTAACATGCGCCGTGCCACGTGTCATCATCATATGTTGCCGACACTCAGAGTTGACAAGTGTCGCCTTGTCATCAGCCATGTCATCGGTCAAAAAGTCAACTTCGCCATGTGTCACACCACGTCATCCGCCACGTCACAAGGTCAACCAAGTCAACTTGCCACGTCAGCATCAGCCAATCACAGCGTGACACGTGTCGCCACGTGTCGCAATCCTATTGTGCCGACAATTGCAATGCCGCGTCATCGCCACGTCAGCGCCACATCAGCATGACGTCATCACAATAATTGAGTCTTAGCCGCCTTGCCACGTGTCGCCTCCTCAGCGTGCCACGTCGAACTATTCCAGCGTCGCGACGCTGAAGCAAAATTTTTCTATAAATTCAGCGCGAATTTCAGATTTTGCAGACCAATTCTCTCTCTTCTATTCCGTGTAATGAGAGAGTTTCTCTCTCTAGAATCTTTAGTTTTTAATTTTTTACTTTTGTAATTAATTTTTAATTACGTTTTGTAATAATAGTAATTTACTTTCTTTACTTTTTACAGTTTTTACTATTCACATGAGGAGGTAATTTCCCCAGCTAGGGTGAAAGGTAATTCTTTTACTGTTACTATTTAGATTAATCTCCCTTAAAAATAATATATTTACTATTTAAAATACTGATTAATAAAGGATACCGCTATATTGGTCGGTTGACAATTCAATTTAATCTGGTTTAAACCTGACTAATCAAGGAAACCGCTATATTGGTCGGTTGGTAAGTTTATTTTCTGTTGGTTTAAACCTGACTAATCAAGGAAACCGCTATATTGGTCGGTTGGTAAGTTTATTTTCTGTTGGTTTGAACCTGGTAAGTTTATTTTCTGTTGGTTTAAACCTGACTAATCAAGGAAACCGCTATATTGGTCGGTTGGTAAGTTTATTTTCTGTTGGTTTGAACCTGATTAATCAAGGATACCGCCAGATTGGTCGGTTGGTAAATTTATTTTGGTACCGCCTTTATGGCTGGATTATGGACAAATATTACCACCTATATGGCTGGTTGAACTTAATTTGACTTAATCAGGATACCGCTAGATTGGTCAGTTGGTAAAATATTATCACAAGTTTATATATTATTTTATGGGAGATATCTAAATTAGTAGTAGTAAAAGTAATTCCTTTTGCCTTAGCATTTTATTTCATTTGTAATTTACTTTTCAGCATTTTACTCACTGCAATTACTTTTCAGCATTTTCATTTTATGTCTTTTAAGTTTTTATTAGCCCTAGTTATGTGTTGTAACTAAATTAGTTATCTGTTGTGATGACTTTTAATATCACCGTTTTATAAGGGGTTAAATTATAGCTTGGGTAATATAAAGATTTATTTATTGAGTCTTAATCTTAATGCCTTTTTATTAATTGACCACTAATAAAATTGATATGGTAAATCTAAAATGAACTAGACATAGGGATTTTAGGTTTCAGCCTTAGACTCAATAGCCCACGATCTTCCTTGAGGATAGATAACCCTTTAATAGATTTCCTTACAGGATAGGAATATACCTGTCGGGCGGGGGTAGCCATAATTGGAATTTAAACTTAATGAATCCAGATAATTTGGTTGACATAGACATATGGTTCAATTGGGTTAAACTGGGTATTTGTGTCTGACCTTCGACAGAGGCTTACACATAATTTAGTGTTCCATGTTAATAAATCAATATATTACCCAGCTTTAAAATAATCACTTCATCTTTAAAATAATATTAAAAGAAATCACAACCCTAGATAGTTTTTAATATTGAATTTTCTTAAAATCTACTTTCGAACAATTTTATTTACTTGTCTTTAAATTTAGAATCGTCGTCATTTCAAATCAATTAAACAACCTGTTAGATACTAGTAATAATTTGACCTCATAAAATTAATAACTTAGGTATTAAGTCCTCGTGGGATCGATACTTTTTATACTACTTGAACGATACGTACGCTTGCGTTATACGTGTGTGTTTACGCCGGTCACACCCCTCACAAGGGAAGACCTCAAACCGTTGGGTTCGGAATGGTCCCTTACTTATGCCAATATAATAGACGGGTTCACACAATGGTATAACCAAGTCTTATGCAGCGCATGCAAGATAATTCAAATAAACATACAAATTTGCACCCATAAATATGAATATAAATGAAAGCGAATACACAATTCCAAAAGCATATTAATCAAGGAAGTACGATAATGCAAATTACAATAACATTAAAAGTGAAAATAATTAAGTGCATACTGCAAAATAAATAACTAAAGAGACGAAAATGCATAAAATATAAAGAAATAGTTTGTCTAGTGTGTGCGCGTTCGTGTAGCATTCGTAAATGAGTTGGAACGAAATATTCCAGGGAGTTCATGTTCGTGTAGTGTTCGAAAATGCGTTCAAACAAAGTGTTCCAGAGAGTTCACGTTCGTGTAGCGTTCGAAAACGCATTCGAACGAAGTGAGGCAAAATACACGCGTTCGAGTAGCGTTTGAAAATGTGTTCGAACAGATTTGAACTCACTAGCCCGCCTCGGATTCGCTTAAGTTTTTCTGTTGGTTTACCGAGAGAAGAGAGAGATGAGAGAGGTTAGGGTGATGAGAGAAATTAGGGTTTTCTATTTTTCTTTGTTACTGCCGAGAGTGTGTGTGAAAAAAGGAGAGGAGCTAGGGTTTGGTTTGGTTGTCTTTTTATAGTTTTGCTTGCTAGGGTTTTTTTTTGTTATGCTTGCTAGGGTTTCTTGTAATTCTTTGTGTGTGTGCCGCCCCTCCCCTCTTATTTTACCTTGTGTGTCAAGATTTTCCTTCCAAATTTGAGGGATTCAATTTTGGCTAATTTGGGAGGTAATTTGAATGGATTTGGCACATGTTTTGCATGGGGTTTTATTATTTTGGAGAGGACTTGGGCGTGTGGGCCTTGTGAGTTGCATAGGTTGCATGGGCTTTGGATGGGTTGTATGGCTTTGTGTAGTGTGGGTGTGTATGTCATGGATAAATGGGCTTTCATGGGTTGCGGGGGTTTTGGGCGGAGGGTAAGGTTTAAAACAGAAATTGACTAAGCGAATCCGAGGTGGGCTAGTGAGTTCAAATCCGATAAGGTATTAATTTTAGAGTTTTCCCTTCCGACATTCGTTTCCCGCGACTTTCGCGACTTATCAGGTAGTGCCTCCATATGAGGCTCATCATTGGGCTTTATGAAAAAATGATGTGCCTACAGTCGCCCCCACTTTGATGGGGCTTGTGCAGTGTGTGACAGTGATAACCCTATCAAAGTTATGCATGCATTTTTACTCTCTTGGTTCGTCGACTGTCGCTGGAATTACCTGTTGTTCTGCTGCTGGTGTAAGCTGCTTCGATCTCTGAGCTTTATTCTCTGGGCTTTATTCCCGAACTGTTTTGAGAGTGCGGGCTTTATTCCCGAACTGTGCTGAGTGTGGGCTTTATTCTCAAACTGCGTTGAGTGTGGGCTTTATTCCCGAACTGTGCTGAGTGTGGGCTTTATTCCCGAACTATGTTGAGTGTGGGCTTTATTCCCGAACTGTGTTGAGAGTGGGCTTTATTCCCGAACTATGTTGAGAGTAGGCTTTATTCCTGAACTGTGTTGAGAGTGGGCTTTATTCCCTAGGCTTTATTCCCGAACTGTGTTGAGAGTGGGCTTTATTCCCTAGGCTTTATTCCCGAACTATATTGAGAGTGGTATTTATTCCCTGGGCTTTATTCCCGAACTGAATTGAGTTGATGGCGATGTGCTTTGACCCCTGAGCTTTGTTCCCAAACCACTGAGTGTGAGATGCTTTGATCTCTGGGCTTTGTTCCCGAAATGAGTTGAGTTGATGGCGAGGTGTTTTGACCTATGGGTCTTGTTCCCGAACCATCGAGTGGGTTTTGTTCCCGAATTGAGTTGAGTTGATGGCGAGGTGTTTTGACCTCTGAGTTTTGTTCCCAAACCACCGAGTGGGTTTTGTTCCCGAATTGAGTTGAGTTGATGGTGAGGCACTTTGACCCCTGGGTTTTGTTCCCGAACCACCGAGTGATTTTTGTTCCCGAATTGAGTTGAGTTGATGGCGAGGTGCTTTGACCCCTGGGTTTTGTTCCCGAACCACCGAGTGGGTTTTGTTCCCGAACCACCGAGTGGGTTTTGTTCCCGAATTTAGTTGAGTTGATGGCGAGGCTCTTTGACCCCTGGGTTTTGTTCCTGAACCACCGAGTGGGTTTTGTTCCCGAATTGAGTTGAGTTTGTTGTCATTCCCGGCTTGCTCGTCTTTTGCCTCTTTTTCCTTTTTTTCTTCAAAAACCTGTGAACACAAAACAAAAATTGTGTGTATGTGACGTGTATGCATGTATGCATTGATGTATTTCCTATTCTGATGGGTTTTCTTTGTCCTTCTGGCTTGATGTTATCCTTGGTTAGGCCTTCCTTGCGCTCTTTGGTGCCCTTTGCCTATGAAAGTCTTTGGTCGCCCACTGGGCCTGCTTATAGTTTCCTCATGTCAAATCTACTATGGTGATTGCTCAGTCTTCTTTGGTCCCATGGCTCAAGATCCCGTTATGTCCCTTATTCGCGAGGTGGTAGACTGGTCGCCCCCAGACCTGGTTTAGCTTTTTTCTCTCCACTGCTTGCACTAGGTCACGGTGAATTACGCCTTTTTTGAAAGCGGCCTCATCCTTTTGGGATACTGAAAGTCATGTCTTCTGATTCCCAGATTTTCGAAATATGCATTCTCTCTGAGGAGTTTTCTGCTATTCTTGGCTTGGATTTTTCTCCTACTACCATTCCGGCGATGTTGTGTTTCCAATGTCTATACCTTCCAGAGGCCTTCGAAGTTTTCCTTGTTTTACAGGTTCGTACTATCTTTTTCTTAAGCTGTCTCTCAATAGTTACACATATTATTTTCCTCAAAGAATGCACCGTAATGAAACCAGAGAACCTTCAAAGCACTCAATGCAACTCAAATTTGAGTTTTTGAATAAATGATCTAAGCCAGACTCAAAGTGTGTGTGTGTAAAGGTTCATTTACAGCTTGATTCCTAGGTGAGCCAACTCAATGATTTCGTTTCAAAAATTGGGAGCGATGGGTCAAACCAACCTAGATGTCTCAATTAGGCTCTGTAATTGCTTTTCTGTGCTCAGTATGGTATGTTTTTTCTTTTCTTGTCTTTTGTCTTTTTTTTTTGCAACACACCTACCATTTAAGGTAGCATTTCTCCTCATGGTGGTCCTAATACTCCCTTATGGGTAGCTTCACGCTTATCGGGTATAGGTGGTAAAAAAAATTTCTTTAGAGGCTTTTCTTTTATTTTCAATCATACCACACATCATAACACAAGTAAATCAGGATAGACATCTAAGCAAACGATCATTCATTGACCTGCAATTTCTTCAACTAGTCACCTTACCGAATACTCAGGTTCTTACTGCTAAGAACCTATAATGAAGTGCTTATGAGTCTAGCATAGATCAATTACTCAAAGCATCAGATAAAAGTTCATTAAATAGCTTATAGTTTCTAAGATTTCACCCTAAAGAAAACAATATCATCATTGGACTTACGCCTAACTATTAAGGACTAAGGACAAACAATTTTTCTTTTTTTCTTTTTTTTTTTTGTTGTTTTTTTCTCTTTTTTTTACTGAAGGCCCCCCAATGGTCTTTCTATTCTTGCCATAAAATTTTATGTTTCTCTGCTTCCTCTTCCTAGATATCTCTTCTTGACAAGTCTTCTTTCTTTTCTAACCCAACATATATCTATGATAGCTTTTAAGATAATGGGTCAACATAATGCATGTATGCATGTGGTTATCAAAACAGCATATATCCTTCCGACCTTATTCCTCCCACACTCGTGGTAAGTCCATTTATGCCCTAGGTATGGCTTCTTTTATGTACCAATGTGGGTACACAAAATCGTTCTCTCATATGCTACAGGGTGAACCTTGGCTACCTCAGTCCCTATCATGCTTTTGTTGAGTCGGCCCTTTTAGTTAGAGAATCTGCAAGATTATCTTCTGTGGGTATTTTCTCTATAATAACTTCTTTTCTCTCAACAATCTCCTCGATTAGATGAAATCGCCTGAGTACATGCTTGGATTTTTGGTGGGACCTTGGTTCCTTTGATTGAGCAATGGTGCCCGTGTTGTCACAGTACATCGTGATGCCATTCTTTATTGCGGGAAGTACTTCCAGTTTCGTGATGAACTTCTTTATCCAGACTGCTTCTTTAGCTGCCTCAGATGCTGCAATATACTCGGCTTCAGTGGTAGAGTCCGCTGTAGTTGACTGCTTTGAGCTTTTCCAACTGAAAGCACCGCCATTCAAACAGATATACTGTTTGCGATCTACTGTCATCCATGTCGGTTTGAAAGCTCGCATCACAGTAACCAATGACTTTCATCTCAGAACAGTCTCCGTATGTCAAAAACACATCCTTATTTCTTCTTAGATACTTAAGGATTGTTTTGACAGCTGCCCAGTGTTGCTCACCAGGATTTGTCTGATACCTGCTCGTTATGCTAAGAGCATAAGAGACATCAGGTCTTGTACATAGCATGGCGTACATGATCGATCCTATTACTGAAGCATAAGGGATCCTACTCATACGCTCTATATCTGAAGGAGTATGTGGACATTGCTCCTTAGATAACTTGATTCCATGACAAGTAGGTAAATTACCTCTTTTGGAATCTTCCATTTTGAATCTTTTCAAAACTTTATCTATGTACGTAGATTGAGAAAGTCCTAACAACCTCTTAGATCTATCACGGTAGATCTTAATGCCGAGGATGTAGGCTGCTTCTCCCAAATCTTTCATGGAGAAATTCTGAGATAACCATTGCTTGGTGGCTTGCATCATGGGAATATCATTCCCGATGATTAATATGTCATCGACATATAATACAAGAAATACAACAGCACTCCAACTACTTTTCCTGTAAACACAAGGCTCATCTACATTTTTGATGAAGTCAAATTCTTTGATTATCTCATCAAATCGTATATTCCAACTTTTGGAGGCTTACTTGAGTCCATAAATGGATCGTTTAAGCTTGCATACTTTATTATGATCATCCTTAGATGCAAACCCCTCAGGTTGTGTCATATAGACTTCCTCTACGAGGTTCCCATTAAGGAAAGCTATTTTGACATCCATCTGCCAAATCTCATAATCAAAGTGTGCAGCTAGTGCCAGTAAAATTCGAATGGACATTATCATTGCAACAGATGATAAGGTTTCCTCATAGTCAATTCCTTGGATTTGTCTATAACCTTTCGCCATCAACCTAGCCTTATAGGTTTGGATGTTGCCTTCTACATCAGTTTTACGCTTGTAAATCCACTTGCATCCTATTAGTTTTATCCCTTCAGGTGCATCTACCAAGTCCCAGACTTGATTCTGATACATAGAGTCTATTTCGGATTTCATGGCCTCAAGCCACTTGACTGAATCAATGTCACGCATTGCTTCGTCATAACTGGTGGGATCGTCATTATCAATGACCTGATCATGTTCCTCATCAATATGGAAACCATATCTTTCAGGCTCATGTCTTTACCTACCAGACCTTCTGAGTTCATAACCTTGTGGTTGTTTCGTCGCTGCCCTTTTGAGGGGCCTGGGGTTTAGTTCTATGTTAGTTTGTTCTTCTCGTACCTCATCTAGGTCAAGTCTACTCCCACTATATTTCTTGAGAAGAAATTCATTCTCTAGAAATTTAGCATTTCATGAGACAAATGTTCTTTGTTAATTTGGGACATAGAACACGTATGCTCTTGAGTTCAAGGCATATCCTACAAACTTACATTTAACTGCCCTATCATCCAATTTTTTAGTTTGTGTGAGCTTGACATATGCGTCACATCCCCAAACTCTTAGATAACTAAGACTAGGACGTTTCCCAGACAATAACTCATATGGTGTTTGACTAACAATCTTGGAAGGAACTTGATTTAGTAGTAGTGTTGCAGTTTCTAAAGCAAGACCCCAAAATGAAAGAGGTAGATCCGTTCCTGGCATCATTGATCGGACCATATCTAATAATATTCGATTTCTCCTTTCAAAGACCCCATTATGCTGTGGAGTTCCCGGAGGAGTCCACTGGGAAACAATGCCATTTTCTCTCAAGTAATCTTGAAATTCGTTGCTTAAGTATTCACCACCTCGGTCAGACCTTAGTGACTTAATACTTTTATTAAGCTGGTTTTCTACTTCAGCTTTGAAGTCTTTGAATTTCTCAAAGGCTTCAGATTTTTACCACATAAGGTACACATACCCATATCGCGAGTGATCATCGATAAAGGTAATGAAGTAGGAGAATCCACCTCTAGCGGTGACAGATATTGGTCCGCATACATCAGAGTGTATGAGTTCTAATGTCTCCGCTGCACGCTTTCATTTACCTTTGAAGGGTAATTTGGTTATTTTACCAAGTAAACAAGACTCACAAGTTCCATATGGTTCATATTTGAAGGTTCTGAATACCCATCCTTATGTAGCTTAGTTAATCTTATTTCATTGATATGACCTAAGCGACTGTGCCATAGAAGTGATTCATTGAGATTATTCGAGTTAACATTGTATATATTAGAGGTTGAACATTCTTTGTTAGTTTGTAAGACATAGATACCATTATTCAAAATACCATATCCATATTTTATTTCATTGAAATAAATAGAACATTCATTACAACTTATTAGGCATGAAAAGCCTTTATTACATAAAGAAGAAATTGAAATGATGTTCTTTACTAGAGAAGGTACATAAACACAATCTTCTAAGTCTAAAACTAAACCATTCGGCAAAACTAATGAATAAGTCCCCAAGCACATTGTAGCCAGTTTTTCTTTATTACCCATGCGTAAGTCAACCTCCCCATGACGGAGTCTCCTACTGTTTCTCAGGCCCTGCACATTTTTACACAAGTGAGTCCCAGAACCGGTGTTAAGCACCCAAGTAGAAGGTTCAGAGTTTTGAGAATATAGTTCAGTCATATACAACATACCTGAAGCATTGGGCTTCTTGGCCTCTTGGGCTTCCCTAGCTTCATTGGCATTCAAGGATCTGCAGTCTTTCTTCCAAGGACCATTATTTCCAAAAAAGAAACATTTCCCCTTTCCCTTTTTCTTCTCCACCTTACCATTGGGCTTTAGGTGATCTGGAGCCTTGGCCTTGCCCTTATTTTTCTTTGGGCCTCGTGGCTTCAGGTCCGTACCCATAAGCATGACGAAGGTTTTAAGCTCCGGTTTCAAGTCATTCTCTGCTTGCTTTATCAGATTGTGCAATTCTGCTAAAGTAGCTTCTTTATCAGACAGATGAAACTGCATAATAAAGTTATAGAATTATTTTGGTAAGGACTGAGGAATTAGATCCTGACATATCTCATGATCCATGATGAACCCGAGGTTGGCCAATTTTTCAATGTGGCCAATCATCTTAAGTACATGTCCACTAACAGATCTTTCCTTATACCTTGTTTGGAATAAGGCACATGACACTTGGAATCTCACGGTATGAACAGAAGCTGCAAACAACTCCTTTAAGTGAAAGATGATGGTTTGAGCATCCATATCTTCGTGAGCTTTCTGAAGTTCGTCCGACATAGAGCCAAGCATTATGCAAACTACTTGCTCATCATCATCGACGTGTTTCTTCCAAGCATCAAATGTATTTTGGTCAGCATCTTCTGCGGGTTCAGGGGGAAATAGTCTTTCAAGAACATAGAAAATATTTTCTTGTCGTAAGACAATTTTAAGGTTTCTAAACCAGTCATTGTAGTTGTCCCCTTTGAGCTTATGCTCATCAAGGATGGAACGAAGTGATACTCTGTTTGCCATTTGAATGTTTGTGAAATATTTTAACGCACCTGTTAAGAGAGAATGTTAAAATTAGGAATATGTTTTCATTAATGTTTCATAATAACACGGGCTTTTAATATTATGAATTTGCTCCCACTCAATTGTTTTAAAATTTTAAGCAAATCGCATCACCAGTAGCCATACTAAAATCTATTAGAATTCTTTTAGCCATTGCTGCATATCAAGATTATGAGATATGACAGACGAATATGAAAACTACTTTCCTAAATGGATTCCTCGATGAGGATATCTATATGGAACAACCAGAGGGTTTTGTATCCAGTAAGACTTCAAACTTGATTTGTAAGCTCCATAAGTCTATTTATGGACTCAATCAGGCATCCCGAAGCTAGAATCATCATTTTGATGAGACAATTAGATTATCTGGATTCATCAAGAACGAGGAAGAATTGTGTATTTATAAGAAAGTTAGTGGGAGCATGATAATATTCCTTGTTTTGTATGTAGACGACATCTTTATCATTGGTAATGATATAGGATTGATGCAAAGTGTGAAATCCTTGTTGGACAGTTATGACCCATAGCGTCACTATTTGTACAGATCATGGTGGTGTTGTACAAATTAACTATGTGACAAGGAGATTGTGCTCTTATCATTTGTGATTAGATCACCTAGATGTATAAATGATAGGAGGTCCCTATGATTAGTTCCTGGATTGAGATGATATGAGACAGTATCAGTCCTCGAAGGATTATCATTAAATATCTCTAGTCGTAGTATTATCGAGACTGGACATCGATAATACGGAATAGACTAGTATTGCACTTGTGCGCGTTGTGGGAGCACAACGACATATTTCTCATATATTTAAGTATTGGATACTTATGCAAGTGTGATAGGAGGTTGTGTTTACCGATGGTGCGGAAACAGCTTCGCTCTGGATAGACCCCTCGGAATTCCATTGGTAATATGACTATGTGTCTATGGAAGTCCGATATCAGGGTAGGTGTATTTGGTCTTAACCTGAGACTTGCACCGCTAATACTTGCGACAATCGGTATGCTTTAGTTTTGGTCGTCCAGGGCTTTAACCCGTTCTGTGTACGCATCTGCTGGGTATATTGAGAATCGTAGTGTATTGGGTGTGATGTCAAGACGGAAGTATCACTCCAGTCATAGTGGAGATGATGTCACGTAGGATACGGTATTAGTGCTCTTAAGTACTGCAGTCATCGGGATGATATGACTAGGTGATGTTCATCCGATTATAGAGACTAGTTACCAGACATCTGACATGTGCTTCGTACGGGGAAGACACAGTTCCAGCCCCAGGCCTAGCACGTGACATTCGATACTGGATCGCAATACGCAATACTACGTATACTACGCCTGACATAGATTATATATTCCAGTAAGAATATTTCTGGAGAATTGGGTAGGCACGATGCTTTGCTAGAAGTCAACCATGTCTTGTAAATCGGTAAGCACGTGGTACGAGGTACGCACGTATTCGGATAATCCGATGACCGTATTTACTGCCAACATATCCAGGGATCTCTTGGGTCGCTTCCCAAAGATTCACCGATGATAGTTGATTTAATTAGAATTAATCTGGGATTAATTAAGAGAGAGAATTAATCTGGGATTAATTAAGAGAGAGAAAATTAATCTGGGATTAATTGAGGTATTATTTAATCTGGGATTAAATGTGTTTGGAAGAGAGAGAACGCGATTAATTTAGAATTAATCGGTAAAATAAATTTAATAGTTAAATTTGATTTTTCTATTTTATTTATTCGTATGGGCTAAAATTAATATATCGGATATATTAATATGAATTGGATTTCATTACGAAATTAAAGTCGGACTTTAATACGAACGAACGAATTAATTTAGAATTAATTCGTAAACGACGTTCGTAATATATTTGCGAGGCATCGTTATTTGATTAAATTAGATTTAATTATTTAACGATGAAAGTTCGTTTAATCGGATTAAACGGATCCGAGCCGCGGAAAATGTTCATAGAGACATTTTGAATTTTGAATTCAAAATGGTGGGGCCCACTTCACACATGTCACACATGTGAAGTGGTGGTTGGAAAGTGGTTGGCATTTATGCCAAAACCACTTACTTTCCAACTACTTGGTTTAGGTGAAACCAAATTACCCCAACTACATGGTTTTGGTGAAAAAGGTAAAAACCCTTAAACAAAACCCAAGCCCTCTCTCTTCACACTTTGAACACAACACAAAACCCTAATACACTAAGAAAATGGGCGTGAACTATGGCCTCCCTCTCTTTGATTTTGTGGCAAAATCAAGTTAGCTAGCACTTCAACAAATCAACAAAGGTGATAGGGAAACCACTTCAAGAGTTGGAATCAACACTCAAAGCATGGAATCAACAAAGGAAGGATCTTGGAGATCTTCAACTCAAAGCTTGGAATCAACAAAGGAAGAATCTTGGAGATCTTCTTCTCAAAAATTTTAAAGCTCAAATCCATTCAATGTAAGTAATTCCGCAACTTATTTTGAATTTATGAACATGTTTTCATGCTTATTAGATCCTTGGCATGTTCTAGGAACACTAACAATGGTATCAAGAGCCAATTTTAAGCATTAAAATTTTAGGGTTCATGAGACTAAAATTTGGGCCTTTTGTGTTTTGAGCATGATTTCTTCAAATTGATGCTTTGAGCATGCTTAGATTATGTTAACTTAGAGTTTTGCATGATTAGATTTGAGAAAAATTGATTGGATCAAATTTTTTAAATTCCCTTATCATGGCCGAAACTGTGAAGACAGTGGACTGCTGTTTTATTTTTTTTTGTAATATGAAATGATATGTTTAAATGCATGTTTAAATGTTGATTGTTGGTTTGATTGGATTAGAATCAAAGTCAATAATGTTTATGTTAAATCAAAGTGCATGTTGAGCATGAAATGATGTGTTTTAGCTTCAATTTGTGTTAAGCATGAAATGATGTGTTTTGGCTTCAATTTGTGTTGAGCATGAATTGATGGATTAAGCATGATTAATTAAGTTAATTGGTATTTTGGAAATATTGAGTTTAATTAATAAATCATGGCTAATACACTTTAATTAAAATAATTGTAATATTTGGAATATTATAATTATGTTAATAAGCCTTTAATTATATAATTGGGCTAAAAGTGTGTATTTGGGCTTAATGGGCTTGGTTTGGCCAATTTTAGTTTTGGACTTTTGGATTGGATCCAATTGGGCCCAAAACCAATTCCATAAAGTCCAAATACATCACTTGGCCCTTTAAAGAATTTAATTGGGCCTAATGGGCCTAAATTGATTTATTGGCAATAGGGTGATTCCTATTGGGCCTTGGCATTTTGGGTTTGATCCATTATGGCCAAAGCCCATGCCTTAAGAATCAATTAAAAGCCCATTAGACTTTAATTAAAATGACATTGGATTTTATTGGGCCTTTGAGACCCATTAAGATTGGATTTGGAATCCAAGTCTTTAAGGCTTATGAGTAAGTGTATATATTTAATTTGGAATTAAATTGGAATTAGTATTGAATACAAATAAATTGGATTTAAAGTTGTAGTTCAATATAATTCAAGAATACTTACTTTGAGTATTTATTCTTAAATGAGTTTGACTCACGTAAATCAAATCGTTGTTTGAACATTGGATGGTCATTAATTCAAAGATTAATTAATTGGATTAGATTAATTGAATAACATGATTTGTATGAATACATGAATGTGTTTTATGAATAATGTATATCAGATGGATATTAGAAGGGCGAGGGCAATTTTGGAAATTGTAATAAGTTTAGAATTTATTAAATTGGACCTGCGTGTCCAGCCTTTTATCTCCTTATTCTTTGTATTTCTCTTCTCACCTATTCCCCTCAATGTAAATGAGGTTTCTTTATTGTATTTTGTAATTGGGTAGAAGTTAGAATAGTTCTAGTCGGGGAGAGGAAATGGAATGATTTGTTCTAGGAACAATTTGTGAGATATCCATCCGCATATCAATATTAATTTATCTATTTATCGTGCCTTATTATGCTTTTAGAATGCATGCTTAAGGGTGTATGATGAGACCTAATGAAAGATAATAAATTGGTTGCCAATTTGCACGCGAAAAACCCTCAAAACATATTAAGCGTTTTTCCTTCCGTTGAGTGATTCTTACTCAAGATCCAAAGTTGGCATTGGTTTGTTGGCCAAAGTCAAGACCTTTGTCAATTGCGGATGTGTTTTAATCATGAGAGTTTTGTTCCATACCAATGTCTTGTCCAAGTCGTGATTTTTTGGCCCTAGTCAAGATCACTTCTTGTCCATCGACATTGATTACGAAGCTTTCCATGTCAATGGGTTCCGCTTAACTGGGATCATTAAGTTTGTTGTGCCAAAGCCAAGGCTTAGTTGATTCAGAGGAAAAAGGTTAGGTAATATATTTGATATATTGGCATATATAAGATATATGTTTCGGACTTGGATGTCCACCTACTGGATCTAGGAATTGGATGAGATCCAATTGATCTTAGAGATCTACCTAGTTAAGTATCATACAATTTGTTGGCCAAAGTCAAGATTGTGTGTTATTTAACGGGATCCTAGCCCACTAGGAAACTAGGTTTCCCGAGTACTCCACAGAGGGTTAGAGGCTCGCCGAAAAATAGTGGGAGGCAAGTATTAGATTTGCAATATTCGTTTAGTTACTGACCATACGCGCTCAATCAAATATCATTCGTCAAATAAATTAAATGTTAGTTGGACTAATATTTAATAGTTGTTTTAATTTAACAATTAGACTGTATTCAAACTACTTCATTTATAGTTGATTATATATATTGGATTATAGTAATCAATATATTTGAATTTTACCCTTCAATTATAGTTGATTATATAATTGGATTATAGTAATCAATATATTTGGATTTTACCAATCATATAATGATTATATAATTGGATTATAGTAATCAATATATATTTGATTTTAACCAATAAAATTGTAATAAGTTATATAGTTAGACTATAGTAATCATTACATTAGATTGTACCTGAAATCGTTGATTAAATAGTTGGACTATTAGAATCAAGATTAAATTGAAAGATTAGTGTTTAAAACATTATCCTAGGGAAAATGTGTTTAGACGACTTTAATTTTCAAATTGGGAATAAATTTCAGGATAGTCCTGAAACTAAGAAGTTACTTTATTTGATAAAATAACATCTTAGGCCTAAGCCCGGAATTAAGCAAATAGTAGAGCATGATCTTTGGAAGATTCATGTGATGATAACTTTAATGTTTAATCCATTATGCTTGCCATAAAGACTCCTTAATTTCCTAATCAGAACTAAGGATTAGATCCTTAAAGTATGATAAAGAAATTGAAGGATCTTCATAGATCTATTCTTAGATCTTAGAAGTATTAAATTGCAATTAATAACTCTTGGAGAGTTAATGGCTATGCTCAATGAGCCAAAGCCAAAGTTTGCAATAGGGCAAGAAGCGCAAGGCACATCTTACTTCGATATTCTAGAAACCCAAGGCTTGGCCAAAGGCTTCTGGAATGTTGAAATGGGCAAAGGCAAAATCATTATAATCTTCTAGGAAGATAAATGACATATCCCAAAATGTCTGTCTAAATTGTGGCAAACAGAGTCATTGAAGCGTGACTGCCGTATGGACAAAGTAGACATGAAGGAATTGAAGACGAGCAAGGCTCTAACTTCAAATATGTTTGTCATAAAAGTGTACACTACTAGTTTTAAAATTGGATTTTAAATACTAAGTGTGATACATAAATATGCATTGATGTGCAGAATCTGCTATGAGCAGGATACTGACTTCAATTGAGATTAATCTGCGAATCGGAAATGGGACGAAAGTCGCTGTTTTACCATAGATACCTAAGTTTAGGAACTACCCTTCGGGTGTGTACTTAAATTAGGAAACTTTTGTAATGTAACTAGTTTGACTAGAGATATTATCTCTATATCGAGTACAACTCGTTGCGAGTATACCTTTATATTCTAGAACACTAAAGTGTTTTATTTTATAAAGATGATATTGAGATAAACACATTATATGTGAATAACAGTATTTATATTTTGAATATAAATAAATCTCAAACATATAACATGACAAACAAATAGCTCAAACTGATTTGATCAGACGAGACTTATTTGTGGCAGTGTTGTCTGGGACACAATTAAACAAGACTCGTATATCCACACTTTTGAAGAGTGGATACTAGGACGGATTTGATTCCATTCAAATGAAGTCTACGAATCTAGTTTATTGGGCAAAGTGCCTAAAACACCTTTACTTGGTAAAAGTATAAGTGCCACCGATCTATTAGCCCTTGTTCATAGTGACGTAAGTGGGCCTATGTCTAGCTAGGCAAGAGGTGGATATGAATATTTCGTGACCTTTACGGATGTGGCATCGCGTTATGGTTGTGTTTATTTTGAAGAACACAAATCGGAAACTTTTAGAGTTTCTACACGATATAGACGAACAGATCGGCTAAAGTATTAAAACATCACGGTTTGACCATTATGAAAATACTTAAGCAATAAGTTTCTCATATACTTGAAATATTATAGTATTCTTTCAATGAGGACTCCTCCCAGAACATGTCAATTTGACGGTGTGTCCGAACGGAGAAATCGAATTTTGTTGGACATGATAAGGTTAATCATGAGTCGCTCTGAGCTACCATTTTCCTTCAAAAGGGATAATCATTAACAATGCAATACTTATTTTGAATAAGGTTCCATGAAAATCTGTTTGACAGACTTCATATTAGATATGAACAGGAAAGAAACTGGATTTTCTCATTCCTGTTGATTTGGGAATGCTAAGCATATGTTTGGATGATACCAAACAAGAACCCAAATTGGATAAGTGCCAATTGTAGGTTATCATAGGGAAACCAAAGTATAGTACTTATACAACTCACTTGAGAACAATGTAATTGTTGCTCACCATGCGGTTTTCCTAAAAGGAATACCGATATGCAGTGGTAAGTGGGAGGATAGTAAAACTCGATGAAAATCAGAGTTATACTGTTCAAGGCACCAAGTCCTTAATGGAACACGAACAGTTCATCATGGATGAAACTATACCAGTAATCTTCAAATACACAAGAACCGTGTAGATCGGAGAGAATCAGAAAACAACCTGGGGTATGGGTTTTGATCTCACCTCATAAAGATGTCAATCTTTTGAGAAATAACAACTGACTACGTATGAGGAAGTGATACAAGGTATCGACTCCCTATTATGGAAAAGTGCCATGAGTCCGAAATGGATTCCATGTATATCAACTATGTTTGGACACTAGTTGTTGTACCGCAAGGCATTGTGCCTATTGGTACTATATAAGTCTTCAAGGAAGACATACATGGAAGGCAACATACCAACGTACTAAGCTAGGCTTGTAGCGGAAAGGTATCGTTATCAACATTGTGTTGATTACAACGAAATCTTTTACCAGTTGCCATGTTAAATCCATTGGGATAATGCTTGTTGATGATGCATGTTTCATTCATGTAATATGGCAGCTGAACGTCAAAATCGCTTTCCTTAAACGGAAACATCTTTGGAGGATGTTTATAACATCCTGACGGTTTTTTCGTACCAAAACTAGGAAACAAGGTTTGCAGGTTATTCGATCCATGTTTGGATTGAAGCAAGCATCAGGTTCTTGGAACTATCGTTTTGATGTAATCATAATGGTGTATGATTTGATTCAAAACGAGAAATGATTCTTGTGTATATAAGGAGGTTAGTGGGAGCGCACTGAAAGTGAGTGTCCTAATAATGATGATATATCATTTCTTGGAAATGATATTCCCATATAACAATCGGTGAAAGCTTGGCTTTCATGAAAATTCTCCGTAGAATTCTTGGGAGAAACAACCTTTATTCTAGGAATAAAGATCTACTGGGATAGATTTAAAGTTGTTAACACTCTCTAAGAACTCGTACATTGAAAAATGTATGTGACCTGGTGTCTCATATGCTTTAAGCATATGGAGTCACAAACAGGTCAATCCAAGTGATAGTCACTGGATTGATAATAAGAACATTCGTTAGTATCTTAGAGAAATAAGGATGATGTCTTAAACTATGGAGATGGAGAACTTAAAGTGACTGGGATCACTGTTGCAAGTTTCATAACCGATTAAGCGACTAAAAGTCGTAACAACGGTACTATACAGTTTGAATAATGGTACAGTGAGTTGGAAATCTTCCAAGCAAGATGTTGTTGCCGAATAAACAACAAATGCGGGTTATTGCTGCGGCTGAGGCAGCAATAGAAGCCATCTGGGTCATTAACAAATCTAATTAGATTAGATATAGTTCTATTAGTAGCTGAGCTAGGCTACAGCGCAGAATAAAGAATTAATGGTCTCATCAACGATCCAGATATATACTTCGACTATTCATCTGATTCGTTCAGATCATACATCGTGGCGATGTGATGATCGAATGAATTGCATCAGACGATAATCATATAAATCCGCTGACGAAAGCCTTTCCTCAGCAGTTTGAGCGAACCATACATAGTTCGGGTGTAAGACACTCGAGTGACTGGCTATAGGCCAAGTGGGAGATTGTTGGACAGTTATGACTCATAGCGTCACTATTTGTACAGATCATGGTGTTTTTGTACAAATTAACTATGTGACAAGGAGATTGCGCTCTTATCATTTGTGATTAGATCACCTAGATGTATAAATGATAGGAGGTCCCTATGATTAGTTCCTGGATTGAGATGATATGAGACAGTATCAGTCCTCGAAGGATTAATCATTAAATATCCATAGTAGTAGTATTATCGAGACTGGACATCGATAATGCGGAATAGATTAGTATTGCACTTGTGCGTGTTGCGGGAGCACAACGACATAGTTCTCATATATTTAAGTGTTGGATACTTATGCAAGTGTGATAGGAGGTTGTGTTTACCGATGGTGCGGAAACAGCTTCGCTCTGGATAGACCCATCGGAATTCCATTGGTAATATTACTATGTGTCTATGGAAGTCCAATATCAGGGTAGGTGTATTTGGTCTTAACCTGAGACTTGCACCGCTAATACTTGCGACAATCGGTATGCTTTAGTTTTGGTCGTCCAGGACTTTAACCGGTTCTGTGTACGTATCTGCTGGGTATATTAAGAATCGTAGTGTATTGGGTGTGATGTCAAGACGGAAGTATCACTCCAGTCATAGTGGAGATGATGTCACGTAGGATACTGTACTAGTGCTCTTAAGTACTGCAGTCATCGGGATGATATGACTAGGTCATGTTCGTCCGATTATAGAGACTAGTTACCAGACATCCGACATGTGCTTCGTACGAGCAGACACAGTTCCAGCCCCAGGCCTAGCACGTGACATTCGATACTGGATCGCAATACGCAATACTACGTATACTACGCCTGACATAGATTATATATTCCAGTAAGAATATTTCTGGAGAATTGGGTAGGCACGGGGCTTTGCTAGAAGCCAACCATGTCTTGTAAATCGGTAAGCACGTGGTACGAGGTACGCACGTATTCGGATAATCCGATGACTGTATTTACTGCCAACATATCCAGGGATCTCTTGGGTCGCTTCCCAAAGATTCACCGATGACAGTTGATTTAATTAGAATTAATCTGGGATTAATTAAGAGAGAGAAAATTAATCTGGGATTAATTGAGGTATTATTTAATCTGGGATTAAATGTGTTCGGAAGAGAGAGAACGCGATTAATTTGGAATTAATCGGTAAAATAAATTTAATAGTTAAATTTGATTTTTCTATTTTATTTATTCGTATGGGCTAAAATTAATATATCGGATATATTAATATGAATTGGATTTCATTACGAAATTAAAGTCGGACTTTAATACAACGAACGAATTAATTTAGAATTAATTCGTAAACGACGTTCGTAATATATTTGTGAGGCATCGTTATTTGATTAAATTAGATTTAATTATTTAACGACGAAAGTTCGTTCAATCGGATTAAACGGATCCGAGCCGCGACAAATGTTCGTAGAGACATTTTGAATTTTGAATTCAAAATGGTGGGGCCCACTTCACACATGTGAAGTGGTGGTTGGAAAGTGGTTGTCATTTATGCCAAAACCACTTACTTTCCAACTACTTGGTTTAGGTGAAACCAAATTACCCCAACTACATGGTTTTGGTGAAAAGGGTAAAAACCCTTAAACAAAACCCAAGCCCTCTCTCTTCACACTTTGAACACAACACAAAACCCTAATACACTAAGCAAATGGGCGTGAACTATGGCCTCCCTCTCTTTGATTTTGTGGCAAAATCAAGTTAGTTAGCACTTCAACAAATCAACAAAGGTGATAGGGAAACCACTTCAAGAGTTGGAATCAACACTCAAAGTATGGAATCAACAAAGGAAGGATCTTGGAGATCTTCAACTCAAAGCTTGGAATCAAGAAAGGAAGAATCTTGGAGATCTTCTTCTCAAAAATTTTACAGCTCAAATCCATTCAATGTAAGTAATTCCGCAACTTATTTTGAATTTATGAACATGTTTTCATGCTTATTAGATCCTTGGCATGTTCTAGGAACACTAACAATCCTACTTTTGTAAAAAATTCTCCATGAAAGACATGGGTGAAACTTCTTATATACTGCGTATAAGGCTCTACCGGGATAGAGTTAGGAAGCTTAGAGGGTTTTCACTATAGACGTACATAGATAAAATATTAGAAATGTATGGTTTTACCAAATGCAATGCAATAAATGTACCTTTTTGATATGTCATACATCTTTCGAAGAAAATGGCACCTCAGACTGATGAAGAAAGAGTTAGAATGTCTAACTTGTCATATGTTTATTGTATTAGAAGTATTATATATGTTATGCAAAATACAAGACCTGACATCAGTTTCAACATCAGTATGACTAGCCGATATCAATCTGATCCGGATAATGATCATTCGACAGCCGTGAAACATATCCTAAAATATCTTAAGGGCACTAAGGATAAGTTTCTCGTATATGGAGAATATGAACTAAAAGTTAAGGGTTATACAGACTTCGACTTACAGAGAGATCTAGATGATAGAAAATCTACATCCAGATACATATTTACCTTTAATGGCGGTGCGGTTAGTTGGCGATGTTCAAAGCAAGGCTCAATAGCTGATTCCACCACTGAGGCAGAATTTATAGCAGCTTCAGAAGTGGCTAAGGAAGCTATTTATATTTGAAATTTTATCACAGAACTTGGCATTATGCCTAGTATTACAGATCCAATTCCATTATACTATGATAATAGTGGAGCTATTGCGTAGGCTAAGGAGCCGAGAATACATTCCAAGTCTAAACACGTTGAAAGAAAATATCATTAGATTAGAGAGATTATTGAATGAAAAGATATAGTGATCTTGAAGGTTCAAAGACAAGACAACATAGCGGACTCGCTTACTAAGGCCTTACATTCTAACTTATTCTATAAACATGTGGAAGAGATGGGACTGCAGTACTATTCGGATTGGTACTAAGCAAGTGGGAATTAGTTGGAGTTGGTACTTGGAGCGCCAATCTGAATAATATATTATACATTATATTTTATTATTTATTAATAAAATAATTACATTTTCATTTCAACCCTTATTAATGATAATATGCATATTAGATTGATAGATATATAAATATGCTAAGAATGACATCGACCTAAGAATATTCTTGTAGTAATACTGGACATTGAGTGGTCCGACATTGGGATGTTATTACTATTATAAATTATTCTTAAAGTAAATATTCCTAGTCGTTGATTTTAGAATACAGTCGAATTTTTATATCCTAGAAGACTAGCACATGTCGTATATTGGAATTGGAGTTCCAATGGTTTAACCCGATGTACCATGAGCAAGTGAAGCTCGTATAGACATGTGGGTATTCGTTTGAGTGAATACTGAATGACTCATATGTGATTATTAATAGTTGGAAGTATACACCACCATCAATAGGAATCCCCTCGAGTCGAGTAGTATATCTGATCCTTTGACTATAAGATAACATTGATTTTGTGTGTGATCCTCCACACTTAGATGCCATGTATGTTAGAGAACTTTCATGGTATAATCGCTAGATATTCGTTGGGTGTGGACCTATATACTCGTTAATCAAGTGCGTATCAAGATAGGATCCGTTGGCCCGTATGTGTACCATAAATGGGTTTATCTATCCATGTGAGTAAAGTCACGATTCTTAAGACTTTGGCCCTAACCAATCACCTATGGTATCAAATTAGTTGTAAAGAATCGTGGACATGTCCACATGAGATGTGCATCTTGAAAACTTAATGGTGAAATCTATGTTTCCTAAGCACTATTCGGATAACCTATAATAGAGAGATTTTTAAACATATGTGATGACCTCTACTTGTATAATTTAGAACGACCGTTTGTGTTCTTCGTGAATTTGGAAGTGGCCGAATTGCATACTTATAAAGCTAGGCTTAATGACGAACGTGTCTGAACTTAGAGAGTCCTATATTATGAGGTGTACTCGTTGAGCACTTGGGTAACCGATAATATTTGATATTATAATTAATTTTTATTGGATAATATTAATTATTTACTTTGACCCAATAAGATTAATTGGATTAATCCAAAATTACACAAGGGTTTTGTTGTAAATTTATAAATAACTCTACCATTTGAGGATATTTTGGTAATTATAAATATGTAATTATAAGTGTATTTGTCTTGATTTAATTGGATTAAATCAAAATGATAGACAATGAACTAATTCATTAATTACACTTTATCTTGATTTAATTGAATTAAATCAAAGTGGTAAACAAAGGTGATTAGCCGCACCTAATCATATATATTTGGATAAATTATATTAAACCCACTTAAAAATTGATTAGAATATTTATTAATTACCTAATTTTTGCTATAAATATAAAGCTTGAGCAATGTTTTAATTAAGCTTAAGAATTCTAAAAACAAGAAAGAGTTATAGAAATTAGCCTAAGAAAAAGAAGTGTTAAGAGAAGCTTTGAAATATATCTACAACATTTCAACAAGGAGAAATCAAGATTGAATCTTGGAGTGAAGCTTGCTACTATGGGAATCAAGATTGGATCTTGGAGTCAAGCTTGCTAACATTGGAAGTTCTCCACAAATATTTCAACAATGAGAAGAAGATTGGATCTTGTTATCAAGATTGCTAGGTAAGTTTGATCTTCTTAAAAAACTAAGTTTTTCATTAGTGAGTTTTCATTAGTGAAACATATAGTGCTGAGTTATGTATTAGATACACAATAACATATCTTGATGTTGAAATTAGAATAATTCATTTTGTACGGATACTTTGGAAGTATAAACATAATTTGATTTGGTAAAAACGTTCATATTTGACATAAAACATAAAATAAGAGTTTGGAAGTCTAGATGAAAGCTTGGAGCTATGGCTACCATTTTATAATCACTTGACCACCTTTGAGTGACATAGAATTGCTCATGAGCCACTATATTATGGGATTCTATTTGGTTTATGTTTTGATTCAAAGAAATATATATATATATATATATATAATATATATATATATATATATATTTAGAATAAATGTATGTTTGTTATATAAAATGTGTTGTGGTTGGTTTTGATGTTAAAATTAGTTTTAAGGTGTATAGAAGTGATATAAGAAAATTAGAAGTTTTTAGGATTGATTTGAAAGTTAAGATGCTCTCTTCCAACATTTTACATAGGCAGTGGTGCAACACTGACCTTTCAACGTCGCGACACTGAGCATCAGACCTTCCACAGTCTTGACACTCACCATTTAGCTTTGCGATGCCAAGACATTGAGCTCTCTCAAATTTCTCTCGTAGATTTGGACGTCACGACTCCTTAGCCTCTGCGTCACAACGCCGAGAGCTAATGACCATTAGAACTTCATTTTCTTAGTTTCGGAGTTTCCAGACTCTAATTTGGTTTTCGTTTTTCCTACAGACCCATATCGAAATATAGTTTTTTATTAAAATATTTCAAAATACATGTATCCCTGATATCCTTGGGTTAGACACATTTCCGCTGCGCGGGGAATCGATCCGACCCCAGGGGTTCCATAACTGCCTCAACAATTAGTCCACATGACATTCACAATAGGAATATGTCTGGATCTCAACTCTTGAACCTTTTGATCTACGTCTTCACATGCTTTTCTTCATATGTCAGATTCTCGCTCAACTCTACCGATTAAATCTCCAAGATGTGAGTAGGATCTGATACTTATTTCTTTAGCATTGAGATATGGAATACTTTATTAATCCTTTCTAATTCCAGTGATAATGTCACATGATATGACATTTTTCCTACTCTATCAAAAATCTCATAAGGACCAATATAGCGTGATTTTAATTTTCCCTTCCAGCCAAATCTCAATACTCCATTCTAGTGAGAGACTCTCAATAAGACTTATCTCCTACTTGGAACTCAAGGTCATTCATTATTTTGTCACCATAACTCTTATGTTAACTTTGTACCTCTAACAATCTAGCTCGGATCAACCTGATCCTCTCAGATGTCATATCTACGAAATCTGAATCATGAATCTGTCTATCCTCATTCTCACCCAAAAAAAAAGAAGGAAACTTACACCTCCTCCCATATAAGGCCTCAAACGGATTCATACCGATACTAGCATGAAAGTTATTATTGTAGGAAAACTCTATTAGATGTAAATGCTCGTTCTATCATCCACTAAAAGTCAATATAAATGATCTCAGCAGATCTTCCAATGTATGAATAGTCCATTCTGATTGTCTGTGAGTCTGAGGGTGAAATGCGGTGCTCATAGTAATCTTCGACCCATAGACTTTTAGAAAATTTGTCAAAAATGAGAAGTAAATCTGACATCTTTGTCTGATATAATCATCATTGATACTTTATATAACCATACATTATGCTCCTCATATAATTTTGCTAGTCTCTCTAGTCCTCATATAACTCGAATCGGTAGAAAATGGGTAGATTTAGACAATTGATCCACTATTACCCAAATTGAATCATAACCCTTCTGTGTCATCGACGACCATACTATAAAATCCATCGTAATATTTTCCCATGGCCACTCAGGAACAGGTAGAGGCTAGAGTAATTCGGCTGGGTGTTGATGCTCTAGCTTAACTTACTGACAAACCAAACAACGAGATACAAACTCTGAAATCTCTATCTTCATTCCCGACCACCAAAATGTCTTCTTCAAATTCTGGTACATCTTGGTGCTCCCAAGATGCATATTATACGGAGCATCGTGAGCCTCATCCAAGATCTCCTGCTTAAGTGTTCCTGTTGGTGGTACCACTACTCTTTCACCAAAAAGTAATACATCCTGGACTATTTCAATTTTTCCATTCCATGGTAGAGCGTGAAATAGGGAAGAAACTGAAGTTCCTTTGTACAAATAATGGAGGCGAGTACACTTTCAGAGAGTTCGATACCTATTGCAGAAGTCATAAAATTTGACATGAAAGGATTGTTCCACACACCCTAAAATATAATGATGTTGCTAAAAGAATGAACCGTACTATTATGGAGAAAGTTAGAAGCATGATCAACATGACTAAGTTGCCAAAGCCACTCTGGGGAGAAGCTTTTCGTGCTGCCTTCTACATGATTAATAGATCACCATCTATACCATTGAACTTTAAAATTTCGGAGAAAATATGGTATGGTAAGAATCCCTCATATTCTTACCTTATAACATTTGGCCGTTTAACTTTTGCACATGTATACAAGTAGCTCAGACCGAAGCTCGGTGCAAGGACTACTCCATATATCTTCATAGGCTATGGAGATGAGGAATTCAGATACATGTTATGGAAACCAAAAGAAAAGACGATCATCATAAACAAGGATGTAGTGTTTCTTGAAGACCAAATAATAAAAGACATTGAAAAACCCGAGATGTCTTCTAAGTTCAGTGTCAACAAAGTCGATTCAAATTTAGACACAACCGCAACACCAATACAAATGGCCACAGATAATGATGAGGTGCATGATATGCCTGAAGTAGAACTAGATGAGGAAGATGGTATTAAGCAGAGGGAGCTGCAACCAGCTCCATCAGAGGCTACATGATCATCCACAGATCTGGATGACGAGAGACCTCCAGAAACCAGTTAACTTCCAGTATGAAGATCTGAGTGAGGCCGAATTCCATCAACCAAATCTGAATATATTCTGCTTATTAACGGGGGGAGCCAAAAATTTTCAAGGAAGCTGTATCTCATAAAGACAAAGGAAAATGACTGCACACAATGCAGAATGAAATGAAATCTCTGTAAAAAAATAATACTTATGAGATAGTCAAGCTTCTACATGGCATGGAGGGACTGGAAAATAATTGGGTGTTTAAGCTGAAGAAAGATGGCAGTGAAAATATGGTGAAACATAAAACCCGATTAGTAGTCAAATGATTCCTATAGAAAAAAGGAAATCGACTTTGATGAAATTTTTCACCTTCAATCTGAGTTATCCTAGGACAGGTAGCCTGTTTTAACTTAGAACTTGAATAGATGGATATTAAGACATCATTTCTTTATGGTGATCTAAATGAAGAAATATACATGGAACAGTCAGAAGGTTTCAATGTTTCAGGAAAAAAGAACTTTTTTTACAAGCTGAAGAAGATCTTGTACGACCTCAAGCAAGCACCAAGGCAATGGACAATAAGTTTGACTCATTCATGATGAGTCAAGGTTACAAAACAACTGCAGTAGATCGATATGTATACGTTCAAAGGTCTCTAGATGGAAATTTTGTTGCTCTTCTATTATATGTAGACAACATGCTGATCGTTGGACAAGAATCAGCAAAGATCAACCATCTGAAGGAGGAACTCTCTAAGTCTTTTGATATGAAAGACTTAGAATCAGCTCAACAGATTTTGGGAATGCAAATAGTTTGAGACAGATAAAACGAAATGATGTGGCTTTCACGGGAAATTTATATTGAACGGATAATCAGGAGATTCGATATACAGAAAGCCAAACTTGTCAGCATTCCGCTAGCGCACCATTTTAAACTGAGCAAGAGTCCGGGCCTCTTATCTAAGAAAGACATAGATGAGATGTCATCAATACCATTTTCTTCAGCAGTTAGAAGTCTAATGTATGCTATGGTATGTACCAGGCCAGATATTGCTCATATAGTTGGTGTAGTGAGCTATTTTCTCTCTTATCCAGGAAAATAATAATGAGAGGTAGTGAAATTGATTCTCAGGTATCTCAAGGATACATCAAAGTTACATCTGTACTGCGGGGGAGCTGATATATTCTTGAAAGACTATACAGATTCAGATATGACATGATATTGATGGTAGAAAATCTACATCAGGTTTTCGCTATACTTTTGCAGGGGGAGTTGTATCATGATAGTTAAAATTAAAGAGGTGTATTACATTATCCATAATAAAAGCTGAGTATATTGTAGCGGCGGAAGCAGGAAAGGAAATGTTATGGTTAAAAAATTTTCTCCAATAATTAGGGATTAAGTAGAAAAGATACAAGATACATTGTGATAGTCAAAGTGCTCTGAACTTGAGCAAGAGCTCAATGTATCATTCTCAGATGAAGCACATTGATATTCACTATCATTGGGTACGCGAGGTGATGGATCAATAACTGCCGAGACTAGTGAAGATCCATACATATGAGAATCCAGCCGACATGTTAACAAATATGGTTACTTGGAACAAGCTAAAACTTTGAAGAAATATAGCCGTGATAGCTGTCAGATGACAATCGTTACAGATTCAACTGGAGGGGGAGAATTGTAGAATCCAAATTCCACCACCATTGCAAGCTTTCAAACCATATTTAGGTGGAGTTTGAAAATGATGCAATAACTTTTGACAATGAAGCAAACTTTCAAATAACTTTAGGTGGAGCACTATTCATGTATTGAAATTTTGAGCCTAATTTTTGCTATAAATATAGAACTCTAGGCATCCCAAAAATATTAAGCTTCAAGGCAAGAAATCTTAGAGACTATAGAGAGATTGATGTTTTTGAAAAGTTTCCAATCCTAATAAATTATATTCTTGTAGTAATAAATCAATTTTTCCTCAGGAACATTCTTCAGTGATCAGAGAATCACAATAAAACTCATCTCTCCCATTATTCTCTCATGATTTTCATATATTTTTTAAAACATAAATCCAGTCAGAGGACCTCTAAGACTCAATTGTCAATACCAAAAAGAAGATGAAAAAAAGATTAATTTATCAATTTGTTTCCCCCATGAAATGACCTAATATCATCATGTAAACTCACAAAACCTTCCCACCCATATGAATGAAAATCCTACGCAAACTTTGCCCCACACCCAAGAAGAAGTAAAGAAAACCTGCCAATAAAATGGATATAGTTTGGTGCTATGACTTTCCATTTATCGAGATTCACCAACTCATATGCTGATGGCACTACAAAAAAATTGACTTTTAATGGTGAAAATTTTCGTCACTAAAAGCTGTTATTTGCCACTTAAACTATTACTGGCGAAATTATATGTCACAAATGGTATTAGTGGCGAAAATTTATATTCGCCACTAAAAGTGCACCTTATTAGTGTTGAAATGAATTTCGCCACTAAATCTAATAACTTTTAATGGCGAAATGAATTTCTCCATTAAAGGTAGGTAAATTCTAAAAGTGTACCTTTAGTGGCAAAATTTATTTCACCACTGAAAGTATACTATTAGTGGAAAAATATATTTCGCCACTGAAAGTATTTAGATTTAGTGCCAAAATAAATTTTGCCACTAAGGTATTTAGATTTATTGTCGAAATTATATTCAAAAGCTGTTTATATCATATGATATTTGTATTGTCAAATGATACAAAACATAAATTTTAATACATTAATACATGTAAATATAATATTTATATTTACAAGCAAAAAAATATTATGTTCTAATATTAAAACAGACAAATGATCAACTAGTTACAATCCAAAAATCCAAAGCTATTGGTTTCGTCTCATATCTAAATTTACATTCTATATCAAACTACAAAAAAGACTTTGAACATATGGTAAAATGAAACCATTCATCGAATGAACTACCTTCTCATTTGTCCACTACTTTTTCAACCAAAAAAATAGTTACTTGCATTTGTATAAAAATAATTATATCAGTGTATATTAATCTCATATCAATAGTAAAAAAAATAATTATATGTTAAAAAAAATTAAAATTGAAGAAATGAGAAAAATTCAAGAAATAGAATTGAAGTCAACTTGATTTGATATTTTGAGACAGTGTTTCAAATTACCTGATATTTATGAAATATATATGGAACAAAAGTCACAGAATTGTTGTCGAAACATATCATCTGAAACTGATTCGATGTGATTTCAGTCTTTTCTTCTTATCTTCACCATCCTGAGGTTTAGTTAAAAAAGTTAACAACCAAATTGTAGGAAACGACTTTCCTAATCGCAGCGGAAGTTGCTAGTGTGGGCACCAGCTCCGGTATGGACCTTTAAATTTTTTTTTGCCTTCTCCCTTTGTTATAGTAGCCGAAATCAATCTTTTGATGTCCAATGCTTGGATCAACCACTCGATCCTTCGAACTATGACTCGAAACCAACAACCGAAGTGTGGGCTTCACTCACAAAGATTAACTCTAAATATTTTAGAGTTTTTATGTTGTCACAATGGTGTTTGGCTTTTAGAAATTTCAAACACTCTCACAACACTTGTGAATGTTTGAACTCTCTCTTTTTCTCTCCTTTGCACTTGTGTGAATGAATGAAAATGCTAACCTTTATAAGTGAGAGAAATGGTAGAGATTATACTCTGTTACACAAGCCAACTAACCTTGTCATTAAAAATATAATGCTTTCTTACAATGACAAACATAAAAATGTGAATGCCATACCAAAGCATAAGAAATATTAAGCTAAAGACAAAGACTTTGTCATTAAGCATCTAATGCTTTCGTGCAATGGCAAACACATAAATTTGAAGGCCATACCAAAGCATAAGAATAAATTTGCTAATGACAAAACCATTAGGTGTATACATGCCACCTAATAGACATAATAAGTCGGAGAGCATGGTAAGCCATATGGATTTGTCTCCAATGTAAATAAAAATCAATATCTTAATAATGATTTAATTACCTTCAATTATGTTGTAGTAATTATCTCATAATTATTACTAACTTGATTATCTCATAATCAAAGAATTCTAGAAAACATTAAGTTAAACTAATTTAACATAGTTTTCATTTGTGATAAAAAAAATATTATTAATCTCATTAATAATATATAAATATAATGGACCTACGGTTCCGAGCTCCAATAATTCCAAAATATTAATTAAACTCTTTAATCAAATATTACGAATTATTAACTCTGTGTTATTCCACTAAAAACTTGAAGTTGAACTCCCGTTACCGTAGATGGATAATATAAACCGAATAACTTCGGTGTCCACCGATATAGTCATTACATATGAATATAATATTGGACAATTATGACCCATAGCATCACTATTTGTAAAAGACATTGTGTTTTTGTATAAATTAACTATGTGACAAAGGAAATTGCTATTTTATCATTTTGTAATTGGATTACTTGGATATATAAATGATAAAAGTCCATGTGATTAGTACCAGATTAATAAGATATGAGACAATATTAATCCATGAAAGGTTTGATCATTAAATATCCCTAGTCGTAGTATAATCGAGACTGGACATCGATAATGCGGAATAGACTAGTATTACACTTGTGCAAGTTATGGAAGCTTAACGACATAGTTCTCATATATTTAAGTATTGGATACTTATGCAAGTGTGATAAGAGGTTATGTTAGCCGTTAGACCGGGAACAGCTTCGCTCGGGATAGACCCCTCAGAGTCTCATTGGTAGTATGACTATGTATCTATGGGAATCCGAATCAGGGTAGGTGTATGTGGTCTTAACATGAGACTTGCATCACTAATACTTGCGACAATCAATATACTTTTGTTTTGGTCGTCCGGAGCTTTAACAGGTTCTGTGTATGCCTCTTCTGGGTTTACTGAGAATCGTAGTGTATTGGGTGTGATGTCAAGATGGAAGTATCACTTCAGTCATATGGAGATGATGATCACGCAGGATACGGTAATAATACTATTAAATGCTGCAATTATCGGGATAATATGACTAGGTCATGATTATCCGATTACAGAAACTAGTTACGCAGGATCCGATATATGTTTCGTACATGGCAGACACAGAGCCAGCCCTAGGCCTAGCATGTGACATCAGATACTGGATCGTAATACGTAATAATTTGTATACTACGCCTGATACATATTATATATTCTTCGTTGAATATTTCTGGAGAATTGGGTAGGCATGGTGCTTTGCTAGAAGCCAACCATGTCTTGTAAATCGGTGAGAACGTGGTACGGGGTACGCACGTGTCGGATAGTCCGACAATCGTATTTACTGCCAACATATCCATGAATCTCTTGGGTCGCTTCCCAAAGATTCACCAATGACATTTGACTCGAACATAATTAATCTGGGATTAATTATGAGAGAGAAAATTAATCTGGGATTAATTGCGGTAAGAATTTATCTTGGATTAAATTCGTACAGAAGATAGAACGCGATTAATTTGGAATTAATCAGTAAAATAAATTTAATAGTTAAATTGGGTTTTTCTATTTAATTTATTTATTTGGCCTAAAATAATATATCGGATATATTAATTGAAATTGGATTTCATTACAGAATTAAAATTGGATTTTAATTAGAGCGAACAATTAATTTGGAATTAATTCGTAAGCAAATTTCGTAATAATTTTGCGAGGCATAATTATTTAATTAAATTGGATTTAATTATTTAGCGATGAAAATTCGTTTAGTCGGATTAAACGAACATGTGCCCAAAGCTTAGTTGTGTGTTGAGTAAGCCAACTCAAATTTGGAATTTCAAAGTGGTGGGACCCACTTGACTTACATCAACTTATCAAAAGTTGATGGAAGTAGTTGACCGCATTTAATGTAATCTTTCACACAACTAAAATGTGTTGAGCAAGTTTTGTAACACTTACTTTTGTTTTTGGAACAACAAAACAAAGACAACACAATTTCTCTCTTTCTTCTTGCTTGGCCGAACACTCTCTCAACTTGGAGGAGAAAATTTTCTTTCAAATTTTGTTCAAGCTAGCACTATGGGAGTCAAGTAAAGGTGATAGGGAAACTCACCCAAGAGTTTGGAACTCAACAACAAGGCTTGGAGTTTCTACATCTGTTGGAAATTTCGAATTTCATAACCGATCAATGTAAGTCTTTTCCACAAACTTTCTTGATTAATTCACACATAAATCTTGTTTAGAGATCCTTGGCATGTCTAGGACACTATCAATGGTATCAGAGCCACCTAAACTTGATTTTAATTTCTAGAGTTTATATACTTTAATTTGGGTATTTTGATTGGAGCATGTATTTTCCTAAATTGATTGTTTGGTTATGCTTAGATTATGATAACTTAGAGTTATGCATGATTTGATTTGTGAAAAATTGATTAGATTAATTTTTCCAAAAATTCCATCATGGCCTAATGGTACCCTAGAAAAGCTCATGATGATTTTTTGAATTTGACAAATGGATGTGTTAAATGACATGAAATTGAATGTTAATTGTTGATTTAATTGGATTGAAATCAAAATTGGATGTTAATTTCATGTGGTTTCCGTGAGTGTGAGCATGTTGGTGTTGGACAAAATGACCCATATCGTCACTATTTGCACAGATCATTGTGTTGTTGTAGCAAATTAACTATGTGACAAGGAAATTGCACTCTCATCATTTGTGATTAGATCACCATAGATATATAAATGAAGAGAGGTCCCTATGATTAGTTCCTGGACTGAGAATGATATGAGACAGTATCAGTCCCCGAAGGATTAATCATTAAATATCCCTAGCCGGAGTATTATCGAGACTGGACATCGATAATGCGGAATAGGCTAGTATTGCACTTGTGCGCGTTGTGAGGGCACGACGGCATAGTTCTCATATATTTAAGTATTGGATACTTATGCAAGTGCGATAGGAGGTTGTGTTTCACCGATGGTACGGGAAACAGCTTCGCTTTGGATAGACCCCTCGGAATCCCATTGGTATTATGACTATGTGTCTATGGGAGGCCGAAATCAGGGTAGTGTGTATGGTCTTAACCTGAGACTTACATCGCTAATACTTACGATAATCGATAGACTTTGGTCTTGGTGGTACAGGGCTTTAACCGGTTCTGCGTACACCACTTCTGGGTTTATTAGAGAGTCGTAGTGTATTGGGTGTGATGTCAAGACGGAAGTATCACTTCAGTCATAATGGAGATGATGTCACGCAGGATACGGTATTAGTGCTCTTAAGTGTTGCGCAACCATCGGGATATTATGACTAGGTCATGCGTATCCGATTATAGAGACTAGTTACCAGACATCCGACATGTGCTTCGGACGGGGCAGACACTTATCCAACCCCAGCCATAGCACGTGACTATCCGATACTGGGCCGATATGCACAATACTACGGTATACTACGCTTGATACAGATCTATATATTCCTGTAAGAATATTTCTGGAGAATTGGGTAGGCATGGCGCTTTGCTAGAAGCCAACCTTGTCTTGTAAATCGGTATAAACGTAGTACTTATGTATTCGGATAGTCCGACGACCGTATTTACTGCCAAAATATCCGGAGATCTCATGGGTCGGTTCCTGAAGATTCACCGATGACGTATGACTCGCACTTTAATTAATCTGGGATTAATTCGATGAGAGAGAAAATTAATCTGGGATTAATTACGGAGATATTTTATCTCGGATAAAATATCGTTAAAGAGAGAGAACGATTAATTTGGAATTAATCGATAAATTAATATATTCGATATATTATAACGAAATTAGATTTCGACGCGGAATGAAATTAGATTTTAATTCGGGCGAACGAATTAATATAGAATTAATTCGTTAGCGATGTGAATAGTGAATTCGCTAGGCGTAATCATTTATTTATGACGCGACGGAAAATTCGTTAATTTGGAATTAACGAACCCAAGCCCGGGATTGTTTGCGAGCGCATTCGCATTTCGAATTCCAGTGCGGCACGCAAGTCAAATCAAGCGTCAAATCGCAAGTCACATCAAGCGTCAAATCATATGTCACTTTGAGTGATGTGACATTTGAGTGATTGATGTGAGTTGATTTGTGTTGATTGACAAGCATTTAATGCTTGCTTTTTGGAATTAAAAGAAAATGTAAATGGTTTATTAATTTCTTGGAAAATATATAAACCCTTTTACATTTTTTATTTCCATAATTCACTCTCTCTCTCCTTCACGTTTTGCATTTTGGAGCCAAAAATGGAACCCATTTTCCATCTTCTTCTCTCTCGGTCTTGGACCGATTTCCCCTTCTGTTTTTCTGGTTTGACCGATCAATGAAGGAGAAGCAATGATCTTGTTGCAAGATCTATGTGCTAGCACACTCATGGAGGAATACAAAAGTGATAGAGAAGTGAGTTCGTGAGCTTGGAAGCTTGAAGCTTGGAGCTTCAATGGTGTCTCCCATGGCCGATTCTTGGAGGAGGAAGCAGCCCCACACCGTGCAGCCCACCACACGCGCAGCTCACTGCCGAGCAAGGGAGAGCAGTTCGCACTTCAACTTTGTTGCATCTCTACCGATCAATGTGAGTCTTTTCCGCACCTCCTTTGGTTGTATTCATACTCGTTTTTATGCTTAAAATGATCCTTGGGACTTGATTGAAACTCAACAATGGTATCTTGAGCCATTTGTGCATAAAACGTTTTTAGGGTTCTTGAGCAAATTTGGGGCTTTTTGATTTAAGCATGATTTTGACAAATTGTTTGTTTAAGAATGTTTGTATATGAATAACTTAGAGTTATATGTAATCAATTTGAAGAAAAATTAATTGGATTGATTTTCCCCAATTTGCTTATTGTTGGCCAAAACTTTAATTGGGTAAACTTGATTTTGAGCATGTTTAATGAAATTGGATGATTTAGAATGCTTAAATGTTGTTTAATTGATGATTGATTAGATCAATTTGATGAAAAAGTGTTTGGAATAATTTTCCCCAATTTGCTTGTGATGGCCGAAAATATGAACCCTAAATTGTCTTGGATTTTTGATTTTTTGTTCATTGGATGACTTGAAATCATTTAGGGATGTTGAATTTATGTTTGATTGGGTTCAATTGGATTGAATTTGATTTGGGAATTTTTTCCCCTTATGGCCGAGACTTTAGCATGTGTTAATTGGGTTTGATTTTGATCAAATATGTTGGACATGATTAATTGATGATAAGCATGATTAATTGGACAAATTTAGTGTTTTGGAAACTTTGATTTGGGTAATTAATAATGCTATACACTTTAGGTAATTTAATTGGGAAATTTGGAATTTTTGGAATTAAATTATTGGGCCTTAAAATTGGATTTGGGCTTTTAAAGTTGTTATTGGACTTTGTTGTACAAAGTTGGTTTAGGTCAAAATTTGTTGGATCCAATTAGGCCCAAAACCGCTTCCAAAATGCCCAAATGCGACTAATGAACCTTTAACGTTTAATTGGGCCTAATGGGCCTAAATTAATTTATGGGCTTATGGGATAACTCCCGGATTGGATTTTGGTTATTCGGTTTGACCCGAGTTGACCAAAAGACCACGCCTTAAGAAATTAATTAAAAGCCCATTAGACTTTAATTAAATTAATATTGGATATTAATCGGGCTTTGAGACCCGTAGCGATTAAATTTGGAATTTAAGTCGAAAAGGGTTATTATTAAAGTGTGTATTTAATTTGGAATTAAATAGTGAATTAGATTAAATGCGTATTAAATTGGATTTAATTATGTAATTTAATTTAATTCGTAGAATTAGTACTTTAAGTAATTATCAGATCGTTGTTTGAACAAAATCAAATCGTTGTTTGAACATTGGATGATTACTAATTATCAGATTAATTAATTTGATTAGATTGATTGATAACATGCTTGTATGAATACATGGTTGTGATGTTTGAATAATGTATATCGGATGGATATTAGCCGGGTGGGGCGATTTTGGAAATTGTAATAAATTTGATTTATTAATTGGACCTGCGTGTCCAGCCTTATCTTCTATTTCTTTGTATTCTCTTCTCACCTATTCCCCTCAATGTAAATGAGGTTTCTTTAGAAGTGTAGTGTAACGGGTAGAAGAAATATTTGTGCTAGCGGGAGAGAGAAAGTGAGAGATTTGATCTAGGATCAATGTGTAAAATATCCATCCGCATATCATTATTATTTTATCATATGCGCTTTATTATGTGTTTAGAATGCATGTTTAAGGGTGTATGATGATGAGACCTTAACAAAGATAAAAAATTGGTAGCCAATTTGCACGCGAAAAACCTTCATAAAATATCATGCGTTTTTCCTTCCATTGAGTGATTCTTGCTCAAGATCCTAGATTGGCATGGGTTGTTGGCCAAAGTCAAGCCCTTGTCCGTCGAAGATGTGTTTGAATCACGAGGCTTTGTTCCATATTGGTGTCTTGTCCAAGTTGTGGTTTGTTGGCCAAAGTCAAGACCACTTCTTGTCCAACGACATTGATTACGAAGCTTCCATGGTCAATGGGTCCGCGCTTGACTGGGATCACTAGGTTTGTTGTGCCAAAGCCAAGGCCTAGTTGATTCAGAGGAAAAAGGTTAGGGTATACATTCGATGTATAGGCATATATAAGATATATGTTTGGGACTTGGATGTCCACCTACTGGATCTAGGAGTTGGATGAGATCCAATTGATCTTAGAGATCTACCTAGTTAATTATCATACAATTTGTTGGCCAAAGTCAAGATTGTGTGATATTTACGGGATCCTAGCCCACTAGGAAACACGGTTTCCCGAGTACTCGACAGAGGGTTGGAGGCTCGACGAAAAATAGTGGGAGGCAAGAATTGAATTTGCAATATTCGTTCAATTACTCGCCATACGCGCTCATTCAAATTATTTCGTCGTAATATTAAATGTTAGTTGGACTAATATTTAAATTGTTGTTTTAATAAACAGTTGGACTGTATTATACTTGATTATATATAATTGGATTATATTAATCAATATATTTGAATTAATTAATTTCAGTTTACAGTTGATTTTACAATTGGATTATAGTAATCAATGTAATTGAGGTTAATTAATTTGGATTATATTTGATTATATAGTTGGACTATTATAATCATTATAATATATATAGTACCACTAATCGTTGATTAAATAGTTGGACTATTGTAATCAAGATAAAATTTAAAAGTTGGATATTTAAAATATAATCTGGGATTAAAATATTTTAAATGATTTAATTTTCAAATTGGGAATAAAAAATAGGTTACTTTATTTGATAAAATAACTTATTATACCTTAAGCCCAAAATTAAGCAAAATAAGTAGAGCATAAAATCTTTGGAAGATTTATGTGATGATGACTTTAATGCTTAATTTAATATACTTGTCATAAATCTAATTTTAGATTTAAAAAGTATTAAAATTGCAATTTATAATTCTTGGAGAATTAATTGACTATTCTAGAGGAGATAGAGTCAAAGTTTGCAATTGGGCATGTAGCACGAGGTGCACGAAAGATAATTGACATATCCCAAAGTGACTACCATTTGGATATGGAAGACACGAAGGAATTAAAGAAAGGGCGAGGCTCTAACTTTAAAAAATATTTGTCAAAGTTATGTTCACTACTAGTATTGAAATTGGATTTTAAATACTTAGTGTGGTACATAAAATATATGTATTGATGTTCAGAATCCGCTATGAGCTGGATACTGACTTCAAGCCGAGATTTCTCTGTGAATCGGAAACGGGACGAAAGTCGTTGTTTCGACCGTAGATACCTAAGTTTAGGAACTACCCTTTGGGTATATACTTAAATTAGGAACTGTTATAATGTAACTAGTTTGACTAGAGACATTATCTCTATATCAGTGCTTAATTCATTGTGGATAAACCTTTATATTCTAGAACACTAAATGTTTCATTATATAAAGATGATACTGAGATAAACACATTAGATGTGAATAACAGAATTTATATTTTGAATATAATTAAAATCTCAAACATATAAAATGATAAATAAATAGCTCAAATTGATTTGATCAATAGAGACTTATTTGTGGCATTGTTGTCTGGGACACAATTATACAAGTCGTATATCCACACTTTTAGGAGTGGGTACCAGACGGATTTGACTATTCAAATAAAGTCTACGAATCTAGTTTGTTAGGTAAAGTACCTAAAACACTGTTTACTTGGTAATAGTGTAAGTGCCACTGATCTGTTAGCCCTATTCATGGTGAAGTTAGTGGGCCCATATCTAGCTAGGCTAGATGTGAACATGAATATTTCATGACCTTAACGGATGTCGCATCACGTTATGGTTATGTGTTTCTTTTGAAGAACACAAATCAGAAACTTTTAGAGTTTCGACACGAAATAGACAAACAGATCGGCTATAGTATTATACCGTCACGGTAAGACCGTAATGGAAAATACTTAAGCAATAAGTTTCTTATATACTTGAAAGAGTATAGTATTCTTTCAAATGAGGACTCCTCCCGGAACACGTCAAAGTGACGGTGTGTCCGAACGGATTAACCGAATCATGTCAGACATGATAAGGCTAATCATGAGTCGCTCTGAGCTACCATTTCCTTCAACGGATAAGTTTTAACAGTGCAATAACTTATTTATAATAAGGTTCCATATAAATCTGTTTGACAGATGTCATATAGGATATGAACAGGGAAGAAACGAGGTTCTCATTCTTGATAATTTGGGTATGTCAGGCATAACGTTTGGATGATACCAAACTAAGGACCCAAATTGGATAAGTGCCAATATAGGTTATCCTAAGGGAAACCATAAGTATAGTACTTATAAATCTCACATGAGAACAATGTGATTGTTGCTCACCATGCGGTTTTTCCTGAGAGGAATACCGATATGCAGTGGTCAGTGGGAGGATAGTGATACTTGATGAAAATCGAGAGTAATACTGTTCAAGGCACAAGGTCCGTAATGGAACACAAATAGTTCATCAATGATGAATCTGTACCATTAATCTTTGAATACACAAGAACTGAGTAGATCGGATAGAGTCAGAAAACGACCTAGGGTATGGGTTTCTGATCTAACCTCATAAAGATGTCAATCTTATGAAGGTATATCCACCAACTACGTTTTGAGGAAGTGATACGAGGTATCGACTCCCTATTATAGCAAAGTGCCATGAATCCGAAATGGATTCCATGTATAACAACTATTGAATACTAGTTGTTGTACCACAAGGCATTGTGCCTATTGGTACATTAAACGTCTTCAAGGAAGACATACATGGAAGGCAACATACCAACGTACAAAGCTGGGCTTTTGACGGAAAGGTATCGTTATCAACATTGTGTTAATAACGGTTCAACCTTTTACCTGTTGCCATGGTAAATCCATTTTGAAGATGCTTGTTGATAACTGCATATTTCATTTATGAAATGTGTCAGTTGCACATCAAAATCGCTTTCCTGAAAAGGAAACCTTTTGGAGGATGCTTACAACATCCTGACGATTTTGTATAACCGACAAACAAGGTTTGCGAGTTATTCGATCCATGTTTGGATTGAAACAAGCATAAGGTTCTTGGAACTGACGTTTTGAAATAATCATAATGGTTTATGATTTGACTCAAAACGAAATAATTCTTGTGTATATAAGGAGGTTAGTGGGAGGGCACTGACAATGAAATTCCCATAAAGCAATTGGTGAAAGCTTGGCTTTCATAGATATTCTTTCATAAAAATTCTCCGTAGAATCTGGGGAGTAACAACCTTTATTCAAGGAATAAAGATCTACAGGGATAGATTTGGAGTTGTTAACACTCTCTGGAAATTGTACATTTAAAATGTACTTGTATTGGTGTCTCATACGCTTCGAGCATATGGAGTCACAATCGGGTCAATCCAAGTGATAGTCACTGGATTGAAGATTAAGAACATCTGTTAGTATCTGAGAGAACTAAAGATGTTGTCTTAAATTATGGAGTAGGAGAACTTGAAGTGACTATGATCACTGTTGCAAGTTTCCAAACCGGTAAATACTACGGTACTATAAAGTTTGAACACTGGGACAGTGAGCTGGAAATCTTCTGAGCTAGATAACTGTTGCCGAATAAACAACAAATGCGGATTATTGCTGTAGCTGAGGCAGCAATAGAAGCCATTTGGATCGAAAATAAATCTAATTAGATTAGATATAGTTCTTTTAGAAGCTGAGTTAGGCGTCAACACAGGCTAAGGAATTAAAGGTCTCATCGACGATCCAGATATATACTTCTATATCATCTGATTCGTTCGGATCATACATCGTGGCGATGTGATGATCGTGTAAATCGCGTCAGACGATAATTAAACAAATCCGCTGACGAAAACCTTTCCTCAGCAATTTGAGCGAACCGTTCATAGTTCGGGTGTGGGACACTTGAGTGACTGGCTATGTGCCAAGTGGGAGATTGTTGGACAAAATGACCCATAGCGTCACTATTTGCACAGATCATTGTGTTTTGTAGCAAATTAACTATGTGACAAGGAAATTGCACTCTCATCATTTGTGATTAGATCACCATAGATATATAAATGAAGAGAGGTCCCTATGATTAGTTCCTGGACTGAGAATGATATGAGACAGTATCAGTCCCCGAAGGATTAATCATTAAATATCCCTAGCCGGAGTATTATCGAGACTGGACATCGATAATGCGGAATAGGCTAGTATTGCACTTGTGCGCGTTGTGAGGGCACGACGACATAGTTCTCATATATTTAAGTATTGGATACTTATGCAAGTGCGATAGGAGGTTGTGTTTAACCGATGGTACGGGAAACAGCTTCGCTTTGGATAGACCCCTCGGAATCTCATTGGTATTATGACTATGTGTCTATGGGAGGCCGAAATCAGGGTAGGTGTGTATGGTCTTAACCTGAGACTTACATCGCTAATACTTACGATAATCGATAGACTTTGGTCTTGGTGGTACAGGGCTTTAACCGGTTCTGCGTACACCACTTCTGGGTTTATCAGAGAGTCGTAGTGTATTGGGTGTGATGTCAAGACGGAAGTATCACTTCAGTCATAGTGGAGATGATGTCACGCAGGATATGGTATTAGTGCTCTTAAGTGTTGCGCAACCATCGGGATATTATGACTAGGTCATGCATATCCGATTATAGAGACTAGTTACCAGACATCCGACATATGCTTCGGACGGGGCAGACACTTATCCAGCCCCAGCCCTAGCACGTGACTATCCGATACTGGGTCGATATGCACAATACTACGGTATACTACGCTTGATACAGATCTATATATTCCTGTAAGAATATTTCTGGAGAATTGGGTAGGCATGGCGCTTTGCTAGAAGCCAACATAGTCTTGTAAATCGGTATAAACGTAGTACGAGGTACTTATGTGTTCGGATAGTCCGACGACCGTATTTACTGCAAACATATCTGGAGATCTCATGGGTCGGTTCCTGAAGATTCACCGATGACGTATGACTCGCACTTTAATTAATCTGGGATTAATTCGATGAGAGAGAAAATTAATCTGGGATTAATTACGGAGATATTTTATCTCGGATAAAATATCGTTAAGAGAGAGAGAACATTAATTTGGAATTAATCGATAAATTAATATATTCGATATATTATAACGAAATTAGATTTCGACGTGGAATTGAAATTAGATTTTAATTCGGCGAACGAATTAATTTAGAATTAATTCGTTAGCGATGTGAATAGTGAATTCGCTAGGCGTAATCATTTAATACGACGCGACGGAAAATTCGTTAATTTGGAATTAACGAACCCAAGCCCGGGATTTTTTGCGAGCGCATTCGCATTTCGAATTCCAGTGCGGCACGCAAGTCAAATCAAGCGTCAAATTGCAAGTCACATCAAGCGTCAAATCACATGTCACTTTGAGTGATGTGACATTTGAGTGATTGATGTGAGTTGATTTGTGTGATGATTGACAAGCATTTAATGCTTGCTTTTTGGAATTAAAAAAATGTAAATGTTTATTAATTTCTTGGAAAATATATAAACCCTTTTACATTTTTTATTTCCATAATTCACTCTCTCTCTCCTTCACGTTTTGCGTTTTGAGCCAAAAATGGAACCCATTTTCCATCTTCTTCTCTCTCGGTCTTGGACCGATTTCCCCTTCTGTTTTTCTGGTTTGACCGATCAATGAAGGAGAAGCAATGATCTTGTTGCAAGATCTATGTGCTAGCACACTCATGGAGGAATACAAAGGTGATAGGGAAGTGAGTTTGTGAGCTTGGAAGCTTGAAGCTTGGAGCTTCAATGGTGTCTCCCATGGCCGATTCTTGGAGGAGGAAGCAGCCCCACGCCGTGGAGCCCACCACACGCGCAGCTCACTGCCGAGAAAGGGAGAGCAGTTCGCACTTCAACTTTGTTGCATCTCTACCGATCAATGTGAGTCTTTTCCGCACCTCCTTTGGTTGTATTCATACTCGTTTTTATGCTTAAAATGATCATTGGGACTTGATTGAAACTCAACAGTTGGAAGAATTGATTTTGCTTCAATTTTTGTTGGACATGAATTGAATTATTAAGCATGATTAATTTGATTAATTAATATTTTGGAAATATTAGATTAATTTGATTAATTGTGTTAATTACACTTTAATTGAAATTAATGTGATATTTGGAATATTATGTTAATATAAATTAGTCTTTAAAATTAGATTGGGCTAATTTGTTATATTTGGGCTAATGGGCTTGGTTGGGCCAAGTTTGGTTTTGGACAATTGGGTTGGATTCAATTGGGCCTAAAACCATTTCCATAAAGTCCAAATATTAAAGTTGGGCCTTTAAAAATTTAATTGGGCCTAAATTATTTTTTGGCATAGGGTGATTCCTAATTGGGCCTTGGCATTTTGGGTTTGATCCATTATGGCCAAAGCCCATGCCTAAAGAATTAATTGAAAGCCCATTGGACTTTAATTGAATAGTATTGGATGTTAATTGGGCATTTGAGACCCAATTGGATTGGATTTGGAATCCAAGTCTTTAAGACATAAAAATAAGTGTAATTATTTAATTTGGAATTAAATATGAATTAGTATTGGATTCAATTTAAATTGGATTTAAAATTATAGTTCGATATAATTCAAGAATACATACTTTGAGTATTTATTCTTAAACGAGTTGGACTCGCGCAAATCAAATCGTTGTATGAACATTGGATGGTCATTAATCAAAGATCAATTAATTGGATTAGATTGATTGACAGCATGCTTTGTGTGAATACTTGGATGTATTTGTATGAATAATATATATCGGATGGATATTAGTTAGGTGCGGGCAATTTTGGAAATTGTTGTAAATTTGGAATTTATTAAATTGGACCTGCGTGTCCAGCCTTTCACCTCATTATCTTTTTGTATTTCTCTTCTCACCAATTCCCCTTAATGTAAATGAGGTTTCTTTATGTATTATGTAATTGGGTAGAAGTATGTAAAGTGCTAGCGGGAGAGAGGAAAGAGAGAGTGATTTGTTCTAGGAACAAATTGTATTATATATCCATCCGCATATCATTATTAATTTATCGCGCCTGATTATACTTTTAGAATGCATGTTTAAGGGTGTATGATGAGACCTAATCAAAGATAATAAATTGGTTGCCAATTTACGAGAAAAACCTCACTACAATATTAAGCGTTTTCCTTCCATTGAGTGGTTCTTTCTCAAGATCCAATATTGGCTTTGATTTATTGGCCAAAGTCAAGATCATTGTCCATCACGGATGTGTTTGAACCACGAAGGCTTTGTTATATATCGTATGTCTTGGGCAGTCGTGACTTGTTGGCCAAAGTCAAGGTCACTTCTGTTCATCGATGTGGATTACGAAGCTTTCCCATTGTCAATGGGTCGTGTTTAACTGGAATCATTAAGCTTGTTGAGCCAAAGCCAAGGCTTAGTTGATTTAGAGGAATAGGTTATGAGATATATATTGGATATATATTTTGGACTTGGAGGTCCACCTACCGGATCTAGGACATGGATGAGATCCAATTGATCTTAGAGATCTACCTAGTTAAGTTTCATACAGCTTGTTGGCCAAAGTCAAGGTTGTGTGTTATTTAACGGGATCCTAGCCCACTAGGAAACTAGGTTTCCCGAGTACTCAACAGAGGGTTAGAGGCTCGCCGAAAAATAGTGGGAGACCAGTATTAAATTTGCAATTTCGTTTAATACTTGCTTATACGCGCTCTTTTATTTTATTTATTGTCGTTATAAATATATTAGTTGGACTAATATTTTTTTTATTGCTTTTTTTGAACATTTAGAGTGTACAAGACACTACTCCATTTGTAGTTGGTTATATAGTTGGACTATAGTAACCATTACATTTTGAGTGTACCCGAAATCGTTGATTGGATAGTTGGACTATTGCAATCGAGATGGCTTGAAGAATTAGTGTTATAGACATTATCATGGGCGAGAATGTCTTTAAAGGCGCCAATTTTCCAGATTGGGAGATGAATCTCATGATAGTCCTGGGAGCTGAGAAGTTGCTCTATTTGATAGAGAGACCTCTTGGGCTTGAACCCGGACCTGAGTAGCCAGTTGAGCGTGAGCTTTGGAAGACTCACCGTGATGATAACTTTACTGCTCAGTCTGTCATGTTTGTTGCAATGACTCCGCAATTTCGTCATCAGAATAAAGGATTGGATCCTTACAACATGATTTTGAAATTGAAGAACCTTCACAGATCTAATCTTAGATCACATAAGTATGAATGGAAATTTAAGCTCTTTCGCTCATGTATGTCAGAGGGTACATCTGTCGAGCACTATGTATCGCAGATGATTGCTGACATCGAACAGCTAGGTCAGCTGGGCATAACCTTTGAGGTCGAGACTTCTATAGATTTGATCTTACAGTCTCTGCCCGACTGCTGGGGCGTGTTCATCATGAACTACAATATGATGAACCAAGAGAAGACTATTGGAGAGTTGATGGCTATGCTCAAGGAGGCAGAGCCAGAGATTTTGAAGGGAAAGAAGCGCGATGCACATCTTACTTCGACATCTCAGAAGGCCAAGTCTTGGCCGAAGGCTTCTGGAGGTGTGAAGAAGAATAAGAAGAAGGGCAATGGCAAATCATCAAAGTCTTTTAGGAAGACGAAGGACATATCCCAAAATGTCTGCCTAGACTGTGGCAAATGGGGTCACTGGAAGCGTGACTTCCGTGAGTACAAGGCACACACATGAAGGAAGTGAAGACGTGCAAGGCTCTGGCTTCAGGTATGTTTGTTATTGAAATAAACATGTCCACTACTGGTTTTAAATTTGGATTTTTGATTCTGGATGTGGTACTCACATATGTACTGATGTGCATGATCTGCAGATTAGCAGGAGACTGGCTTCAGGAGAGATCGACCTTCGAGTCGGAAATGGGACAAGAGTCACCGTTTTGGCTGTTGGCACCTATGTTTTGAATCTGCCCTCGGGGCATGTACTTAACTTAGGAGACTTTTATTTTGTACCTAGTTTGACTAGAAACATCATCTCTGTATCTTGTTTAACCCGAAGTGGGTATACCTTTGTATTCCGGAACAATGGGTGTTTTGTATATAAAGATGATCTTTTGATATGTACAGCAGATGTTAATAATGGTCTTTATATTTTGAATATAAATTAATCTCAAACATACAACATGACAAACAAAAGGCTCAAATTGAGTAACAATGATGAAACTTATCTATGACATTGTCATCTCTGACACATTAACAAGACTCGTATATCCACTCTTTCGAAGAATAGATACTTGGACAGATTTAATCATAATTCATATGATGTCTGTGAATCTTGTTTATTAGGTAAAATGCCTAAAACACCTTTTAGTGGTAAAGGTGTACATGCCACCGAGCTGTTAGCCCTCATTCATAGTGACGTATATGGGCCCATGTCTAGCCAGGCTAGAGGTGGATATGAATACTTCGTAACCTTTACGGATGATGCATCACATTATGGTTATGTGTATCTTATGAGACACAAGTCGGAAACTTTTGAGAAATTCAAAGAGTTTCGACACGAAATAGAAAAATAGACCGGAAAAAGTATTAAAACATTACGGTCGGACCGTGGTGGAGAATACTTAAGCAATGAGTTTCTCAATTACTTAAAAGAATATGGTATTCTTTCACAGTGGACTCCTCCCGGAACACCTCAATTGAACGGTGTGTCTGAACGGAGAAACTGAACTTTGTTGGACATGGTAAGGTCAATGATGAGTCGCACTAAGCTACCAATTTCCTTCTAGGGATACGCATTAAACAGTGTAATACTTATTTTGAATAAGGTTCTGTCAAATTCTGTTTGACAGACTTCATATGAAATATGGACAGGAAAGAAACCGAGTTTCTCATTCCTGAAGATTTGGGGATGCTGGGCATATGTTAAACGTTTGGATAGTACCAAACTAGAACCCAAATCGGATAAGTGCCCATTTGTAGGTTATCCTAGGGAAACCAAATGATATTACTTTTATCACCCACAAGAGAACAAAACATTTGTTGCTCTCCATGCGGTATTCCTAGAAAAGGAATTCCTAAATACAGTGGAAAGTGGGAGGAAAGTAGAACTCGATGAAAATTGGAGTGATACTGTTCATGGCACAGACCCCCTCACATAACACGATCATTCCATCAGGGATGAGACTATACCATTTACAACCTGAGAGGTATGGGTTTCTGATCTCACCTCATGTAGACATTAATCTTATTGAGGAAGATGAACCGGCTACGTATGAGGAAGCGATACAAGGTATTGACTCCACTTTATGGCAGGAATCCATGAAGTCCGAAATGGATTACATGTATACCAACCAAGTTTGGACATTGGTTGATGCACCGAAAGACATTAAGCCTATTGGTTGTAAATGGGTCTTCAAAAGGAAGACCTACATGGAAGGCAAGATACAAACGTACAAAGTTAGGCTTGTAGCGAAAGGGTATCGTCAACGACATGATGTCAATTACGATGAAACTTTTGCACCCGTTTCCATGATTAAATCCATTCGGATAATGCTTACTATTGCTATATTTTGTGATTATGAAATATGGCAGATGGACGTCAAAATCGCTTTCCTTAACGAAAACCTTTCGGAGGATGTTTCTATGCAACAGCCTGACAATTTTGTCGTGCCAAAATATGCAAACAAGGTTTGCAAGTTAAACCGATCCATTTATGGATTGAAGCAAGCATCGCGTTCTTGGAACCAACGTTTTGATGAGATCATAAAAGAATATGATTTCATTCAAAACGAAGATGATTCTTGTGTACTGACATTCATTGTCCTATAAGAAGGTTAATGGGAGCGCACTGACATTCATTGTCCTATATGTAGATGATGTATTGCTTCTTGACAATGACATTCTCATGCTACAATCGGTGAAAGCTTGGATTTCATTAAAATTCTCCATGAAAGACCTGGGAGAATTAGCCTTTATTCTAGGAATAAGGATCTATCGGGATAGATCCAGAAAGCTGATTGGACTCTCCCAGAGCACATACATTGAAAAAGTATTGAAGAGATTCAACATGGATCAGTCTAAGAGGGGACTGCTTCCGGTATCACATGGCGTCTCTCTATCTAAGGACATGTGTCCTAAAGCAAAAGGTGAGAGAGATATCATGAGTCAGATCCTGTATGCTTCCGCAGTCGGATTGATCATGTATGTCATGATATGTACGCGACCTGATGTCTCGTATGCTTTGAGCATGTGCAGTCGCTATCAGGCCGATCCAGGCGATGGTCACTGGATTGCTGTTAAGAACATCCTTAAGTATCTTAGACAAACTAAGGATGCTTTCTTAGTCTATGGAGAAGGAGAACTTGAGGTGACTGGGTTTGCCAATGCAAGTTTCCAAACCGATAAAGATGACTGTAAGTCACAATCAGGGTACATATTTTGTTTGAACAACGGAGCAGTGAGCTGGAAATCTTCCAAGCAAGAGACTGTTGTCGATTCAACAACAGAAGCGGAATATATTGCTACAGCTGAGGCAGCAAAAGAAGCAGTTTGGATCTGTAAATTCCTAATTGGATTAGGAGTAGTTCCGTTAGCAGCTGAGCCCGTACCTTTGTATTGTGACAATAACGGGGCTATAGTACAGGCTAAGGAACCACAGTCTCATCAATGATCTAAGCATGTACTTCGATGTTTCCATCTGATTCGTGAGATCATACATCGTAGCGATGTGAAGATCGAGAAGATCGCATCAGATGACAACATTGCAGATCCGCTGACGAAAGCTATTTCTCAGTAAACGTTTGAGCGACATGTATATAGTTCAGGTGTTAGATACTTGAGTGATTGGCTATGAGCCAAGTGGGAGATTGTTGGACAATTATAACCCATAGCATCACTATTTGTAAAAAAAAACATTGTGTTTTTGTACAAATTAACTATGTGACAAAGGAAATTGCTATTTTATCATTTTATAATTGGATTACTTTGATATATAAATGATAAAAGTCCATATGATTATTACCGGATTAATAAGATATGAGACAATATTAATTCATGAAAGGTTTGATTATTAAATATCCCTAGTCGTAATATTATTGAGACTGGACATCGATAATGCGGAATAGACTAGTATTACACTTGTGCACGTTATGGAAGCTTAACGACATAGTTCTCATATATTTAAGTATTGGATACTTATGCAAGTGTGATAAGAAATTTTGTTAGCCATTGGACCGGGAACAACTTCCCTCTAGATAGACCCATTGGAGTCTCATTGGTAGAATGACTATGTGTCTATGGGCATCTGAATCAGGGTAGGTGTATTTGGTCTTAATCTGAGACTTACATCGCTAATACTTGCGACAATCAGTATACTTTGGTTTTGGTCATCCGGAGCTTTAACAGGTTCTGTGTACGCCTCTTCTGGGTTTACTGAGAATCGTAGTGTATTGGGTGTGACGTCAAGAATGAAGTATTGTTAGGGATATGCCCTATACCCAACTTGTGGATGAGGTATATGTACATGTATTTGTAATGTTTTCATTAATTAATAAAATGGCAATCTTTATTATACGTGTCTTACATAGATTATATAAATCATCAAACATTGTAATAAAGCCATTGGAGTAATAAGATGATGGCTTCCACGTCTTATGAGAATCATTACTCTTAAACGTTCCTAGTCATAGTTTTGTGAATAATCTGGGCGTTCACAAAGCGAAGAGACTAGCATGATGATATGATTCACCCTTAAGTGGGGTAGCTGATCTCATAGGCTACTAGCGGAGATCCGTCTGCTTGGTGTATCACATGGATGCATGAGTTGCTCGTGTCCATCGAACTGACCGCCGAAAGTTTTCACATGGAGTGTTTATCCCATGTGTCTGTGAGAACTTTCATGTATCGATTGTATGACTAGTCCTTAGACTTGAGGTCTTTACAATCTTATGTGTGGATCAAATGACTTTGACATTCTCCTTCCCCGGTTCAAAAGATCCGGTCATAAGGGTATGATTGGGTCATTTGTTGAAACACATGAAGTTAAAGATACAACAGAGAATCGCCACTCTCTCGGATAATATTTTCTAATAAGAGTAGTATTCCAGTTCGTGGGTTGATATGTGTGATCGGTGCTTGAGACTGTGGCCACAGCGAAAGAATCATGTGAGATTCTTGGGTTAGCACGATTCATAACATTATCAACATCATATCTTTGACTATATGGGTAGACACTTTCCATACCCTAGGTCAAACGGTGGGGATACAGTGAGGCGAGGGACCGTAGCATATGTAAATCGCATACAGAATGAGTATATATATCTTTCCTTCTCATTTGGGGGCCTTGGCATGTTGCTAGATGTCAATCTTGGTCATTGAAATCGAACGACCATCTGATCGGAGGATAATTTATGTTCGATTAAATTATCACGATTCATTTCATGTCCAACTTGAGGTGAACCCAAAAGGTCACACACAACAAAGTCGAAATCAATGGTTAACAGTGCACAGTCCAAATTTAACAGCATATATGATTGCTGTATGAATTGTTCATAAATGATTCAATGTGTTTAATTATTGAACATATCATTTATGAGGTTCCATAGTGGCTTAGGGATTGGTGAATGACGATAGGGGCACTTTGGGAATTGGAATAAATACATAAAAAAAAAACGTGAATAGTAATATGAATAGTAAAAAAAATTATTTGTTATTTGTTTTGAATTCCAATTCGGCCCAAACTCTTATTAGGGTTTTATAATCTCATTAAACCATTAAATTAAGATTCAATGGCTAAGATTAAATTAGCATTTATCCCACATCGGATTGTTAATTAATTTTGTTGTCTTTGGAGCACCTATATAAACCCAATGAATTCTTTACAAATTTTTGCACCAAACCTTTCATATTTTGGGTTTATATAAGTGAGCAACTCTAACGTTTAAGAGTAAGCCACTGATTTTGAGGATCCTTAAGTCTAATTGACTAGAGGAACCTCGAGTTAAAAATTTTGAGGTATTTGCCTAGGCTAGCACCAAGGGCAAAATACCCGTGCACTCAAGGCGTAGTCTTGCCGTTGAGTTTTGGCTTTGGTTTGTGCACCTTTGGAGGCCACACACTTGGGTGACTCTCTGGAACGTGGAAGAGCTTACTGAGTTCGAGAAAAGCTTGTAGATTGGAGGGAGGACTGGAGGAGTCTCCGGTTCAAGTAAGTCTTTTTCTTTCTTTATTTTAATTAGAGTTATTATGATAGTTAGCATGTTTAGGTTTATGTTCTTTGCATGTTTTATGAGTTTTTTATGCTTAGAATATATAGTAACATGCCTAGACTTGTAGAATAATCAAAACAAATGGGTCTTGGGCAAAGGGATAGCGGCATCATAATTTCTTCTTGATTTTCCGCTGCGCACTCGCGGCCGCTTCCCAACAGTGGTATCAGAGCACCATTTTTGTTTTGATTAGTTCTCTCTCATTTGAACTCGATATTGGGTGTGTAAAAGCTCGTTGGAAAGATAACACCGTGAACTTAATTTTAGGCACAAGTTTTGCATGATTAGGTTAAGATTTGAATTGTGAAATTGCATTTAAAGTTCACGCATATGTAAAAAACGTGAATAGTAAATTTTTTGTATAAAATAAAATACAATATCATAAAATATTAATCAAAGTTATTTAATGCCTAAAATAATTTCAACATAATAAAACTCATATGCTTGATGATTCTATGTATGATTAGAATTGACATGATTATTTTATGGTGCAAACATCTAGAGACTTTCTAAGGAAATAAAGAGTGTATTGCTTATCCCTTAGCTAAGTAATTATTATGTGATGAACTTAGAGATTTATTACTTTTAAGGCTAATAAATATAAATCACTTGTTTATAATAAAAGACATTATAAAAGATACAAGTGGGGTGGGACCAAGGCGTTAATAAAACTTTCCAAACTAAAGTTAATTTAACCAAAGGTATTACTAGAGTTAGATAATGATTTGGTGTCTTCCTTCACTCACTACCTTTTTATAGCCAAAAGGAAAAGCTGTGAACACATCTAGATAATCATTTACTCAAAGCTTACCTTAAAGCATATTTAAAGTGTTGGACTAATTGGGAGGATCTATTGTTTATTCCTGTCACCGAGGCAATAAGAGCCTAAGAGGTAAGGGTATTTAAGAGAGTTCGCTCCATCCTCCCTCTGGGGAATTTTCAATGGAGGAATCCATTTGACAGTTATTCACTTAAACTTGCTAAAATCCTCAATAATAATTTAAGTCTAGAATTTACCTCTCATTGTAAAGTATAGACCCAAAGGGCTTAAACCGTATTGGCAGGACTAGGCTATACCAGACTGCCCAATACCAATTTGTCCCTAAATCGTACTATTGACAATGGTTTGACTTTTCAGAGTCATAAGACGCAGCGACCCTTAGCCGTGGTCTTATAACTTAGTGGCAAAGATTGGGTGTCCACAAGGACTAGTATATGCTATGTCATGTTTGATTGCCCAACCCAATGATCAAGGAATTGTGATTTATATCATAAATTTGTTGGGAATCTACCTAATTATCGTATTTTATAACGACCAGCCCTAGTCGGAGTTATGAAATGATGATAATAAGATCCTTGCCCATAAGAAATCCATCATATTGGGGTTGATGCGATTTGCTTAAAATTTTAAAACAATTGAGTGAGAACAACTTCATAATATTAAAAGCCCATGTTATTATGAAACATTAATGAAAACATATTCCTAATTTTAACATTCTCTCTTAACAGATGGGTTAAAATATTTCACAAACATTCAAATGGAAAACAGAGTATCACGTCATTCCATCCTTGATGAGCAAAAGCTCAAATGGGACAACTACAATGAATGGTTTAGAAACCTTAAAATTGTCTTACGACAAGAAAAGATTTTCTATGTTCTTGAAAGACTATTTCCCCCTGAACGCGCAGAAGATGCTGACCAAAATACATTTGATGCTTGGAAGAAACACGTCGATGATGATGAGCAAGCAGTTTTCATAATGCTTGGCTCTATATCGGATGAACTTCAGAAATCTCACGAAGATATGGATGGTCAAACTATCATCTTTCACTTGAAGGAGTTGTATGCAACTTCCGTTCATACCGTGAGATTCCAAGTGTCATGTGCCTTATTCCAAACAAGGTATAAGGAAGGATCTGTTAGTGGACATGTGCTTAAGATGATTGGCCACATTGAAAAATTGGCCAACCTCGGGTTCATCATGGATCATGAGATAGGTCACGATCTAATTCTTCAATCCTTACCAAAAGACTTCTCTAACTTTATTATGCAGTTTCATCTGTCTGATAAAGAAGCTACTTTAGCATAATTGCACAATCTGATAAAGCAAGCAGAGAAGGACTTGAAACGGGAGCTTAAAACCTCCGTCATGCTTACGGGTATGGACCTGAAGCCACGAGGCCTAAAGAAAAATAAGGCCAGGGCCAAGGCTCCAGATCACCTAAAGCCCAATGGTCAGGTGGAGAAGAAAAAGGGAAAGGGGAAATGTTTCTTTTGTGGAAAGAAGGGTCATTGGAAGAAAGACTGCAGATCCTTGAAAGCCAAGGAAGCTAGGGAAGCCCAAGAGGCCAAGAAGCCCAATGCTTCAGGTATGTTGTATATGATTGAACTATATTCTAAAAAATCTAAACCTTCTACTTGAGTGATTGACACCGGTTGTGGGACTCACTTGTGTTACAATGTGCAGGGCTTGAGAAATAGTAGGAGACTCCGTCATGGGGAGGTTGACTTACGCACGGGTAATGGAGCAAAACTGGCTGCATTATGCGTGGGGACTTATTCATTAGTTTTGTTGAATGGTTTAGTTTTAGACTTAGAAGATTGTGTTTATATACCTTCTCTAGTAAAGAACATCATTTCAATTTCTTCTTTAAGTAATAAAGGTTTTTCATGCCTAATAAGTTGTAATGAATGTTCTATTTATTTCAATGAAATAAAATATGGAGATGGTATTTTGAATAATGGTATCTATGTCTTACAAACTAACAAAGAATGTTCAACCTCTAATATATACAACGTTAACTCGAATAATCTCAATGAATCATTTATATGGCACAGTCGCTTAGGTCATATCAATGAAACAAGATTAACTAAGGTACATAAGGATGGGTATTTCAGACCCTTCAAATATGAACCTTATGGAACTTGTGAGTCTTGTTTACTTGGTAAAATGACCAAATTACCCTTCAAAGGTAAAAGACATCGTGCAGTGGAGACATTAGAACTCATACACTCTGATGTATGTGGACCAATGTCAGTCACCGCCAGAGGTGGATTCTCATACTTCATTACATTTATCGATGATCACTCGCGATATGGGTATGTGTACCTTATGCGGTACAAATCTGAAGCCTTTGAGAAATTCAAAGACTTCAAAGCTGAAGTAGAAAAACGGCTTAATAAAAGTATTAAGTCACTAAGGTCTGACCGAGGTGGTGAATACTTAAGCAATGAATTTCGAGATTACTTTAGAGAAAATGGCATTTTTTCCCAGTGGACTCCTCCGGGAACTCCACAGCATAATGGGGTCTCTGAAAGGAGAAATCGGACATTATTAGATATGGTCCGATCAATGATGCCAGGCACGGATCTACCTCTTTCATTTTGGGGTATTGCTTTAGAAACTGCAACACTACTACTAAACCAAGTTCCTTCCAAGACTGTTAGTCAAACACCATATGAGTTATGGTCTGGGAAACGTCATAGTCTTAGTTATCTAAGAGTTTGAGGATGTGACGCATATGTTAAGCTCACACAAACTAACAAATTGGATGATAGGGCAGTTAAATGTAAGTTTGTAGGATATGCCTTGAACTCAAGAGCATACGTGTTCTACGTCCCAAATGAACAAAAAACATTTGTCTCACGAAATGCTAAATTTCTAGAGAATGAATTCCTTCTTAAGAAATATAGTGGGAGTAGACTTGACCTCGATGAGGTACAAGAAGAACAAACTAACATAGAACTAAACCCCAGGCCCCTCAAAAGGGCAGCGACGAAGCAACCACAAAGTTATGAACTTAGAAGGTCTGGTAGGGAAAGATATTAGCCTGAAAGATATGGTTTCCATATTGATAAGGAACATGATCAGGTCATTGATAATGACGACCCCACCAGTTATGACGAAGAAATGTGTGACATTGATTCAGTCAAATGGCTTGAGGCCATGAAATCCGAAATAGACTATATGTATCATAATCAAGTCTGGGACTTGGTAGATGCACATGAAGAGATAAAACCCATAGGCTGCAAGTGGATTTACAAGTGTAAAACTGATGCAAAAGGCAACATCCAAACCTATAAGGCTAGGTTGGTGGCAAAAGGTTATAGATAAATCCAAGGAATTGACTATGACGAAACCTTCTCGCCTGTTGCAATGATAAAGTCCATTCGAATTTTACTGGTATTAGCTGCACACTTTGATTATAAGATTTGGCAGATGGATGTCAAAATAACTTTCTTTAATGGGAACCTCGTAGAGGAAGTCTATATGACACAACCTGAGGGGTTTGCATCTAAGGATCATAATAAAGTATGCAAGCTTAAACGATCCATTTATGGACTCAAGCAAGCCTCCAGAAGTTGGAATATACGATTTGATGAGATAATCAAAGAATTTGACTTCATCAAAAATATAGATGAGCCTTGTGTTTATAGGAAAAGTAGTGGGAGTGTTGTTGTATTTCTTGTATTATATGTCGATGACATATTAATCATCGGGAATGATATTCCCATGATGCAAGCCACCAAGCAATGGTTATCTCAGAATTTCTCCATGAAAGATTTGGGAGAAGCAGCCTACATCCTCGACATTAAGATCTACCGTAATAGATCTAAGATGTTGTTAGGACTTTCTCAATTTACATACATAGATAAAGTTTTGAAAAGATTCAAAATGGAAGATTCCAAAAGAGGTAATTTACCTACTTGTCATGGAATCAAATTATCTAATGAGCAATGTCCACATACTCCTTCAGATAGAGAGCGTATGAGTAGGATCCCTTATGCTTCAGCAATAGGATCGATAATGTACGCCATGTTATGTATAAGACCTGATGTCTCTTATGCTTCTAGCATAACAAGCAGGTATCAGGCAAATCCTGGTGAGCAACATTGGGCAGCTGTCAAAACAATCCATAAGTATCTGAGAAGAACTAAGGATGTGTTCTTGACATACAGAGATTGTTCTGAGATAAAAGTCATTGGTTACTGTGATGCGAGCTTTCAGGGCGATATGGATGACGACAAATCGCAAACTCGATATCTGTTTACTTTGAATGGCGGTGCTGTCAGTTGGAAAAACTCAAAGCAGTCAACTACAGCGGACTCCACCACTGAAGCTGAGTATATTGCAGCATCCGAGGCAGCTAAAGAAGCAGTCTGGATAAAGAAGTTCATCACGGAGCTGGAAGTGCTTCCCGCGATAAAGAATGGCGTCACGATGTACTGTGACAACACAGGCGCCATTAATCAATCAAAAGAACCAAGGTTCCACCAGAAATCCAAGCATGTACTCAGGCGATTTCATCTCATCAAGGAGATTGTTGATAGAAAAAAAAGTTATTATAGAGAAAATACCCACAGAAGATAATCTTGCAGATTCTCTAACTAAAGGGCTGACTCAACAAAAGCATGATAGGCACACCCGATAGTATGGTGTCCAGATGCATACTAGTTGGCTATAGTGCAAGTGGGAGACTGTTAGGGATATGCCCTATACCCAACTTGTGGATGGGCTATATGTACATGTATTTGTAATATTTTCATTAATTAATAAAATGGCAATATTTATTATACGTGTCTTACATAGATTATATAAATCATCAAACACTGTAATAAAGCCCTTCGAGTAATAAGATGATGGCTTCCACGCCTTATGAGAATCATTACTCTTAAACGTTCAGAGTAATAGTTTTGTGAATAATCTGGGCGTTCACAAAGCGGAGAGACTAGCATGATGATATGATCCGCCCTTAAGTGGGGTAGCCGATCTCATAGGCTACTAGCGGAGATCTGTCCACTTGGTGTATCACATGGATGCATGAGTTGCTAGTGTCCATCGAACTAACCGCCGAAAGTTTTCACATGGAGTGTTTATCCCATGTGTCTGTGAGAACTTTCATGTATCGATTGTATGACTAGTCCTTAGAATTGAGGTCTTTACAATCTTATGTGTGGATCAAATGACTTTGACATTCTCCTTCCCCGGTTCAAAAGATCCGGTCATAAGGGTGTGATTGGGTCATTTGTTAAAACACATGAAGTTTGTAAAGATACAACAGAGAATCGCCACTCTCTCGGTAATATTTTCTTATAAGAGTAGTATTCCAGTTCGCGGGTTGATATGTGTGATCAATGCTTGAGACTATGGCCGCAGCAGAAGAATCATGTGAGATTTTTGGGTTCGCAAGATTCATGACACTATCAACATCATACATTTGACTATATGGTAGGCATTTTCCATACCCTAGGTCAAACGGTGGGAATACAGTGAGGCGAGGGACCGTATCATATGTAAATCGCATACATAATGGGTATATATATATTTCCTTCTCATTTGGGAGCCTTGGCATGTTGCTAGATGTCAACCTTGGTCATTGAAATCGAACGACTGATGAGTGGTATTTATATCACTATTTCCCACTAATTTAACTTAATATTTTGAATAGTTTCTTGAGTTTTGTGAACGTTTTGATGTGTTTTATTTTTATCTTGCAGATAAATAAAGTTTTGGACAAGACTGGAGGCAATTTGGGGGCAAAACCGGACAAAAATGCGTCAACAGGGATATTTTCGTCTTTTGCGCGTCGCGACTCTGGAACACTGCGCGCCGCGACGCCCAGCGTGCGCCGGTTCTGCTAAACTGCGCCATGGTCAACGGGTCAACAATTTGAAAAGTTTTGACTTTGCTAAAATGCGCCGTGCCACGTGTCACCATCACAACGAATCCGCTAACGTGCGCCGTGCCACGTGTCAACATCATATGCTGCCGACACTACTGACTTGACACGTGTCGCCTCATCATCAGCCACGTCATCAGACACGTCAGCAAGTCAACCGAGTCAACTTGCACGTCAGCCTCAGCAATCAGAACTTGACACGTGTCGCCACGTGTCGCAATCCCATTGTGCCGACAGTTGAACAGTCAGCCGCCACGCCACGTCATCGCCACGTCATCGCACGTCGTCGCCGCGTCAGCATGACATCATCATGACGTCATCACAATAATTGAGAATTAGCCGCCTTGACACGTGTCGCTTGTACAGTCAGCCGCCTTGACACGTGTCGCTTGTACAGTCAGCCGCCTTGCTACGTGTCGCCGTCTCATTGTGCCACGTCGACAAATGAGCGTCGCGACGCGCAACGCCTTGGGGGTCGCGACGCGCGAACAGTAACCCAACAGTAAATTTTGTTGCTATAAATAGGCCGCGAATTTTCAGTTTTTATTACACCTTTCTCTCTCTTGATTTCTCTCTCTAGAGAGAGTTTCTCTCTCTAGAATTTTTATTTTTATTTTTTAGTTTTTTTTTTTTTAGTTTTGTAAATAATTTAATTACGTTTTGTAATAGTAATTTAATTTTTACTTTTTACTTTTTACAGTTTTTACTATTCACCATGTTGAAATAATTTCCTCAGTTAGGGTGAAAGGTAATTCTTCTACTATTGCTATTTAGATTAATCTCCCTTAAAAATAATATATTAACTATTTAAAATATTGACTTAATAAGGGATACCGCTATATTGGTCGGTTGGTAATGTAATTTAAATCTGGTTTAAACCTGACTAATCAAGGATACCGCCAGACTGGTCGGTTGTAAATTATTTTTGGTTCCGCCTTAATGGCTGGTTGGACTTAATTTGACTTAATCAGGATACCGCCAGACTGGTCGGTTGGTAAATTTAACAGAAGTTTATATATTATTTTATGGGAGATATCTAAATTAGTATAGTAAAAGTAATTCCTTTTACCTTAGCATTTTATTTTATTTTATTTTATTTTATTTTACTTTTCAGTATTTTTATTTTATGTATTTTATTTTTATAGTTCTAGTTATGTGTTAGTTAATTAGGGGTTGTGATGATTTTTAATATCACCGGTTATAAGGGATTATTTTATAATTGAGTAATTTAAAGGTTTATTTATTAAGTCTTAAGCTTAATGCTTCTGTTGTCTGATCACCAATAAGATTGATATGGAATCTAAAATGAACTAGACATAGGGATTTTAGATTTCAGCCTTAGACTTAATCGCCCACGATCTTCCTTGAGGATAGATAACCCTTTATAGATTTCCTTACAGGATAGGAATATACCTGTCGGGCGGGTGGCGGGGTAGCCATAATTGGAACTTAACCTTAATGAATCCAGATATTTGGTTGACATAGACATATGGTTCAACTGGGTTAAACTGGGTATTTGTGTCTGACCATCGACAGAGGCTTACACATAATTTAGTGTTCCAGGTAATAAATCAATATATTACCAACTATAAAATAATCACTTCATCTTTAAATGATATTAAAAGAAATCACAACCTTAAATCTTTGTCTTTTGTTATTTTCCTTAGTATTTTCTTTTGTCTTTTTATTTATTTATTTATTTTGTAAAACCACTTTCAACCAATCAAACAATCATTCTCTTCTTCATTTAATTAGATATTTGTAAATAATTAGATTCAATATTAATAACAACAGTAGAATTAAGTCCTCGTGGGATCGATATTTTTATACTACTTGAACGATACGTGCGCTTTGCGTTATACGTGTGTGTTTACGCCGGTCAAGTTTTTGGCGCCGTTGCCGGGGACTTATATTTCTTGAGTTGTTAATTTTGAAGCTATCTAATTTACTTGTATCTAATTTTCTTATTTTTATCTGTAATTTTTATTTCTTTCTTTTGATTTCAGGTGACTTAAAATGGAACATTATTGGGAGATTGAAAGATTACGTTTTTACAAGAAGATCCACCCCCCAAATCTGGGAGCAACAGTCCGGTTTTCTGAGGCCTGTTGTCGAGCCCAATGATTATCACTGGATGCCAGTACCAAGTTATACTACATTTGCTCAACAAAATTCAATGTGGATATGTGACATATGTAATGGTGACCACCCGAGCGATTATTGCGAGTACAACTACCATCCAGGGTGGCAGAACTATCAAGATCCTTCATGGTTTGATGAGCCAACATATTTCACAGAACCATCACATCTTCCATCTTATCCACCATCTTCCTTCGATCCTTATCAAGAACCAGAACCATCAGAGGAAGATCAATTGATTCACATGTTCAAAGAACAGACAGCTCAATTTGATGCACAAATTCAGAGTCAAACAGAATCCATACAGAGAATGACAGATCAAATCAGACAATTCACAGAAAACCAGAACTATATACCTCGAGAACCATTCTCAGATGACACTGATGAAGCCTTCGAGTACCAATCATTTTATAATGACATTTCAACAGACCAGGAGGCTGAGCAGTATCAACAATCAGAGGTATCAGTTCAGGAACTTGAACCGGCAAAGTCTCGATTTGATTTTTATTATTCAGATTCTGACGAGGATGAAGCTGAAATATTTGTACCGAATGCATCAAAAATTGAGGATGGAATTCTATATCCTCAAAACGAAGATCTTGGAGAATGCTTTGCAACGATGTTTGAAGAAGATCATCCTGAACCATCCAATCCAGTCAAATCAGAGGATGAAGACCTAAAATCTAACATTTCTTTTCATTCTCAGGTTGACAATTTTGAAACATGTATTTCACGATGACAGATGAAGAACTAAATACAGAAATTTAAAATACATCTGTGAAGAATGTGGAGCAAGAAACAGAGCAAATGGAGGACCTAATGTCTGACCTTAATAAAAATCCAGAGCATTCAGGAAAAACATCTCTGTATTGGGGAGTACAAATCAAAGATATCACCCAGAAGCTTGACAGAATGGAACTCCCATTCCAAGTCAAGCACCATACGAGACCTCCTAATTTTTCTTCTTTCTTTTCAGGAACCACTGGAGCAACAAAAGTCAAAAGGGGGCACGAGCATTGAATGAGAAAAAATTATTTCTGCCACTTTACCGTTGGAAGAGACCATTCAAAAGCAACGCTCACGGGATTGTCTTTAATCGGACATCCAAAACGACATTGAAACCTCCTTAACATATGGATTTCAGTCACGTCTGGCTGAAGACGAAAAATTTAGCGCTAGCAGGGAGGCAACCCATGCAATTTTTTGTAATTTATTTTTATTTATTTATTATTTTTTTTTTTGTGAACTTTTTAATTGTGTGTGAGTTTTGCAGGAAAAATTAAAACGGAATTTTTCAGGACAAAGTAGGCCAGTACAAGCGGGATTTTCAAAATAAAAATTTGACAAAATCACGAAGATACAAAGTTGATCCAGGAGACGACCGAGTAAAAAGACACTCTTAAGAGGCGTCCCTATGGATTTATCCGTCGCAAGACATGGTTTTGCCAAAAAAAAAAAAAAAAAAAAAAAAAAAAAAAAAAATTTAGCGTCGCGACGCTGAATCAAAAACAGAACATAAGCAGAGGTGCCACAGATCTCATTTTTATTCCTTCTTCTTCCTCAAACACCACGAAACCAGAAACCATCGCCCCACCACCAACCATCACCTCAAAACCGATACTCACCATAGCCTCACAACCGAGCAAAACCCCGTCCTCAACTGAGATCAGAGACAAAACGAGAGCCACCACCCCCAGCCGCACCTACAACCACCACCACCTCTAACCGTGAGCAAGCCGAAACCACCCAGATCTCACCATTTTCTCTCAAATCACCACCACCACCGAAACCGCAAGAGTCTTCACCAACCAAGATCCAGCCACCACAAGCCGAGATCCACACCGTGAGCAACCACCGCAAGCCAACCAACCGAGATCCACAGCCGCAACCTTCGCCGAGCCAAACCTCACCCTTTGCCGAGCCGTGAGCCACCATGCCGAACCACCATGAGTCTTAACCATCATTGCCAAAGATCCAGCCAAGCCCAAGATCCAGCTGCACCAATTGCTGAGCCACCACCAACCAAGCCGTGAGCTTCACCACCACAAACCAAACTGTGAACCACCACCAAGCCATCAACTGAGACCAAAGCAGAGATGCCGTGACCATCACTGCCGTCCAACAACCAACGACCAGAAATCCAAGCCAAAACCAACAGAGCCGAGAGAACCCACCACTGCCAAAATCAGAATTTGAAAATACGGTAATGATTTGATAAAAAATTGATTTGGTAATTGGGTAAATTGAAAAATTGAATTGTGAATTGGTTGACTGAGGATTGGATTACGAAGTGTTGGATGGTTGAATTTGATTCGTAGTAATTGGGGGCGAAGAAATTGAGTTTGATATTTGGAGTTTGTTTGTGGCATTTGATAGATTTAGGTTGTGTTGGATAATCAAAAATTCAGGTGAGACTCTGTCGGATTTTTCTGAAAAATACCAAAGTTGGGATTTGATTGGTGATAATTTTTTTTTGGGTGAATTTTGGGAAAATTTTGAGTTTTTAGAGGTGATTCTGCCAAAATTTTTAATGAAAAATGGTCAAATAACAATCGTGGTAAGAATCGTAATTTGGACATAAATCTTAATCGGTAATTTTTCCTGTAAAATTTCAGCTGATCAGGTATTACCTTCTAACTCTTCTTCTACTGTTTAAGACATTGGGGACAATGTCTCATTTAGGTTTGGGGGGGATTTAGTTGATTAATACCTTGTTTTTAGTTTGTATGTTTTTATTTTTAGTCCAAAATTTTTTCGAAAAATACAAAAAAATTGAAAATTTTTCAAAAAATACAAAAATATTTTGCATTTTTGTGTTTTTATTTTGACTAAAAAGGTGAAATTGGTGAGAGGTAGCTGAGTAAGGAGTTTCCGCTCCTGAGACGTATCTCAAACCTATTTCGAAACAAGTTAATTTTTGTTTATTTCTTTTTAATTATTTAATTTGTGAATTCTCCTTAAAACTACTAAAATGGATCTTCATATGTTCAGTTGACAGGTATTATGAACTTACATGGAACATACGGACATGAGCTAAAATTGAAAAGTTTGTAATATTCCTATAGTTAATTGGAGGAAGCATCTCTAAATAGTGATGGAGTAAAAAAAAAAAAAAAAAAAAAAAAAAAAAAAAAAAAAACGTCCGAGATCCGAGTTATTAAGTCTGTAAGGGTATTTTAATACCTAGTGCCCTAAAACCAACTGGTTTGGGAGTCATTGGCCCAAAGCTCGTTACATGGATCGAAGATACTGCAAAAATATATATATATCTGAAGTCTGAGTAATTAAGTTCGTAGGGGTGTCTTAACACCTGGTGCCCTAAAGCCAACTGGTTTGGGAGCCACCGACCCAAAACTCGCTACATAGACGGAAGGTATTGTATATAAATAAAAATAGAGAAAAAATCAAAGAAAAAATCAGAAAAATCAAAAAATTATTCCATTGCTACAAAATGGTGTGAAATCTGATAAAACTTTAGGACAAAAATATTACTCTTTTATCAACTGCACTTATGACTGTTGTGGGCAAAAATGAGTTGATTAATATTTTGTTGGCTGTGTATATGAGAATGGTAAAAATAATCGGAGAATTTACTTATTCGGTAATTTAGAAAGAAACAAAACAACTAGTAACTTGGAGTAGAATTTTCACCTGATTAGTCACTAACTTTCTTTATTCTCTTTTCGCTTGTCTTTTTGCTTTTGTGTGCATTAGTTTTACTACACTTTTTACTTTTGTAAAATGTTTGTGGGTATCATTGCTGTAAACCCTCACGAGACTACACTCGTCCACTAGGGACACCTAGGGGTTTAAGGCTTGTTGCATATGCTAAATGCAACCGTGATCCCTACGAAAGTGGCTTAGTTAAATTTTGTTATGTTATTTTATTTTGTATTTTGCTCGAGGACTAGCAAAATGTTAGGTTTGGGGTGTGATGAGTGGTATTTATATCACTATTTCCCACTCATTTAACTTAATATTTTGAATAGTTTCTTGAGTTTTGAACGTTTTGATGTGTTTTATTGTTATCTTGCAGATAAATAAAGTTTGGACAGCACTGGAGGCAATTTGGGCAAAATCGGACAAAAATGCGTCAACAGGGATATTTTCGTCTTTTGCGCGTCGTGACTCTGAAACACTGCGCGCCGCGACGCCCAGCGTGCGCCGGTTCTGCTAAACTGCGCCATGGTCAACGGGTCAACAATTTGAAAAGTTTTGACTTTGCTAAAATGCGCCGTGCCACGTGTCACCATCACAACGAATCCGCTAACGTGCGCCGTGCCACGTGTCAACATCATATGCTGCCGACACTCTGACTTGACACGTGTCGCCTCGTCATCAGCCACGTCATCAGACACGTCAGCAAGTCAACCGAGTCAACTTGCCACGTCAGCCTCAGCCAATCAGAACTTGACACGTGTCGCCACGTGTCGCAATCCCATTGTGCCGACAGTTGAACAGTCAGCCGCCACGCCACGTCATCGCCACGTCATCGCCACGTCGTCGCCGCGTCAGCATGACATCATCATGACGTCATCACAATAATTGAGAATTAGCCGCCTTGACACGTGTCGCTTGTACAGTCAGCCGCCTTGCTACGTGTCGCCGTCTCATTGTGCCACGTCGACAAATGAGCGTCGCGACGCGCAACGCCTTGGGGTCGCGACGCGCGAACAGTAACCAAACAGTAAAATTTTGTTGCTATAAATAGACCGCGAATTTTCAGTTTTTATTACACCTTTCTCTCTCTTGATTTCTCTCTCTAGAGAGAGTTTCTCTCTCTAGAATTTTTATTTTTATTTTTTAGTTTTTTTTATTTTTAGTTTTGTAAATAATTTAATTACGTTTTGTAATAGTAATTTAATTTTTACTTTTTACTTTTTACAGTTTTTACTATTCACCATGTTGAAATAATTTCCTCAGTTAGGGTGAAAGGTAATTCTTCTACTATTGCTATTTAGATTAATCTCCCTTAAAAATAATATATTAACTATTTAAAATATTGACTTAATAAGGGATACCGCTATATTGGTCGGTTGGTAATGTAATTTAAATCTGGTTTAAACCTGACTAATCAAGGATACCGCCAGACTGGTCGGTTGGTAAATTTATTTTTGGTTCCGCCTTAATGGCTGGTTGGACTTAATTTGACTTAATCAGGATACCGCCAGACTGGTCGGTTGGTAAATTTAACAGAAGTTTATATATTATTTTATGGGAGATATCTAAATTAGTAGTAGTAAAAGTAATTCCTTTTACCTTAGCATTTTATTTTATTTTATTTTATTTTATTTTACTTTTCAGTATTTTTATTTTATGTATTTTATTTTTATAGTTCTAGTTATGTGTTAGTTAATTAGGGGTTGTGATGATTTTTAATATCACCGGTTTATAAGGGATTATTTTATAATTGAGTAATTTAAAGGTTTATTTATTAAGTCTTAAGCTTAATGCTTCTTGTTGTCTGATCACCAATAAGATTGATATGGTAAATCTAAAATGAACTAGACATAGGGATTTTAGATTTCAGCCTTAGACTTAATAGCCCACGATCTTCCTTGAGGATAGATAACCCTTTAATAGATTTCCTTACAGGATAGGAATATACCTGTCGGGCGGGGGTAGCCATAATTGGAACTTAACCTTAATGAATCCAGATAATTTGGTTGACATAGACATATGGTTCAATTGGGTTAAACTGGGTATTTGTGTCTGACCATCGACAGAGGCTTACACATAATTTAGTGTTCCAGGTTAATAAATCAATATATTACCAACTATAAAATAATCACTTCATCTTTTAAATGATATTAAAAGAAATCACAACCTTAAATCTTTGTGTCTTTTGTTATTTTCCTTAGTATTTTCTTTTGTCTTTTTATTTATTTATTTATTTTGTAAAACCACTTTCAACCAATCAAACAATCATTCTCTTCTTCATTTAATTAGATATTTGTAAATAAATAGATTCAATAATTAATAACAACAGTAGGAATTAAGTCCTCGTGGGATCGATATTTTTATACTACTTGAACGATACGTGCGCTTGCGTTATACGTGTGTGTTTACGCCGGTCAACGACCATCTAATCGGAGGATAATTTATGTTCAATTAAATTATCACGATTCATTTCATGTCCAACTTGAGGGGAACCCAAAAGGTCACACACAACAAAGTCGAAATCAATGGTTAACAGTGCACAGTACAAATTTAACATCATATATGATTGCTGTAGGAATTGTTCATAAATGGTTCAATGTGTTTAATTATTGAACAAATCATTTATGAGGTTCCATAGTGGCTTAGGGATTGGTGATTGAAGATATGGACACTTTGGGAATTGGAATAAATAAATAAATAAAAATATGAATAGTAATATGAATAGTAAAAAAAATTATTTGTTATTTGTTTTGAATTCCAATTCGGCCCAAACTCTTATTATGGTTTATAATCTCATTAAACCACTAAATTAATATCCAATGGCTAAGATTAAATTAGCATTTATCTCACATCGGATTCTTAATTAATTTTGTTGTCTTTGGAGCACCTATATAAACCCAATGAATTCTTTACAAATTTTTGCACCAAACTTTTCATATCTTGGGTTTATATAAGTGAGCAACTCTAAAGTTTAAGAGTAACCCACTAATTTTGAGGATCCTTAAGTCTAATTGACTAGAGGAACCTCGAGTTAAAAGTTTTGAGGTATTTGCCTAGGCTAGCACCAAGGGCAAAATACACGTGCACTCAAGGCGTAGTCTTGCCGTTGAGTTTTGGCTTTGGTGTGTGCACCTTTGGAGGCCACACACTTGGGTGGCTCTTTGGAACGTGGAAGAGTTTGCTGAGTTCGAGAAAAGCTTGTAGATTGGAGGGAGGACTGGAGGAGTCTTCGGTTCAAGTAAGTATTTTTCTTTCTTTATTTTAATTAGAGTTTTTATGATAGTTAGCATGTTTAGGTTTATGTTCTTTGCATGTTTTATGAGTTTTTTATGCTTATAATATATAGTAACATGCCTAGGCTTGTAGAATAATAATAAAAAATGGGTCTTGGGCAAATGGATAGCGGCATCATAATTTCTTCTTGATTTTCCGCTGCGCACTCGCGGCCGCTTCCCAATAAGTATCACTTCAGTCATATGGAGATGATGATCACGTAGGATACGGTAATAGTACTCTTAAATGCTGCAGCTATCGGGATAATATGACTAGGTCATGATTTTCCGATTACAGAGACTAGTTACGCGGGATCCGATATATGCTTCGTACGGGGCAGACACAGAGCCAGCCCTAGGCCTATCATGTGACATCTGATACTGGATCGTAATACGCAATACTTTGTATACTACGCCTGATACAGATTATATATATTTTTTGTTGAATATTTCTGGAGAATTGGGTAGGCACAGTGCTTTGCTAGAAGCCAATCATGTCTTGTAAATCGGTGAGAACGTGGTACGGGGTACGCACGTGTCAGATAGTCCGACAACCGTATTTACTGCCAACATATCCATGAATCTCTTGGGTCGCTTCCCAAAGATTCACCGATGACATTTGACTCGAACAAAATTAATCTGGGATTAATTATGAGAGAAAAAATTAATTTGGGATTAATTACAGCAAGAATTTATTCGGGATTAAATTCGTACAGAAGAGAGAACGCGATTAATTTGGAATTAATCGGTAAAATAAATTTAATAGTTAAATTGGATTTTTCTATTTAATTTATTTATTTGGGCTAAAATAACATATCAGATATATTAATTGAAATTGGATTTCATTACTAAATTAAAATTAGATTTTAATTCGAGCGAACGAATTAATTTGAAATTAATTCGTAAGCAACTTTCGTAATAATTTTGCGATGCATAATTATTTAATTATTTTGGATTTAATTATTTAGCGACGAAAATTCGTTTAGTCGGATTAAACGAACCCGTGCCCAAAGCTTAGTTGTGTGTTGAGTAAGCCAACTCAAATTTGGAATTTCAAAGTGGTGGGACCCACTTGACTTACATCAACTTGTCAAAAGTTGATTGAAGTAGTTGAGCTCATTTAATGTAATCTTTCACAGAACTAAAGTGTGTTGAACAAGTTTTGTAACACTTACTTTTGTTTTTGGAACAACAAAACAAAGACAACACAACTTCTCTCTTTCTTCTTCTTGTTTGGCCGAACACTCTCTCAACTTGGAGGAGAAAATTTTCTTTCAAATTTTGTTCAAGCTAGCACTTTGGGAGTCAATTAAAGGTGATAGGGAAACTCACCCAAGAGTTTGGAATTCAACAATAAGGCTTGGAGCTTCTATATCCGTTGGAAATTTCAAATTTCATAACCGATCAATGTAAGTCTTTTCCGTAAACTTTCTTACTTAATTCACACATAAATCTTATTTAGAGATCATTGGCATGTCTAGGACACTATCATATAACCCTTCACGAATATCTCATAAATAGAGTCGGGTCATAAGCATTGTTTAAAAAAATGTTTTGAGGCGCCGAATCACCGCCTCTCGGCGTCGGCGCGTCGAGGCGGCCGCCTAATGCGCCTAAGCCGATTCTTCCGCCTTTCACCGAGTGAGGCGGCCGCCTCAGCCCGCCTCACGCCGAGTATTTTTTTAGTTTTTTTTTATTTGTCTCTCTCTCAAATGTAGAAAGGAAGAATATTAAGAAGGAGAAGAAGAAGATGCAGAAAGGAAGAAGATGAAGATGAAGAAGAACATGCAGATGCAGAAACAGAGAAGAAGACTTTCAGATGCAGAAAGGAAGAAGAAGACTTTCCTATAAAAAAATTAATCAAGTAATTTTCAAAAAAAATAATTGATTTTCAAAAAAAAAATGAAGAAGATGAAGAAGCAGAAGAAGCAGATGCAGAAAGGAAAGGAAGAAGATGAAGAAGGAGAAGAAGAAGATGCAGAAAAGAAGAAGATGAAGAAGAACATGCAGATGCAGAACGGAGAAGAATACTTTCAGATGCAGAAAGGAAGAAGAATACTTTCCCATAAAAAAATTAATCAAGTAATTTTCAAAAAAAATAATTAATTTCAAAAAAAAATGAAGAAGATGAAGAAGCAGATGCAGAAAGGAAAGGAAGAAGACTTACCTGTGAATGGCTCATTCGTTTTTTTTTTAAGACAACTTTCCACTTTTGACTTTCCCACAACCAATTTCCTTACAGGTGTACTGGTTCTGACCGTGAAAAATTAAAAATTGATTTTAAAACTAGTGTACATCTAGTTCTTTTTTTTTGTAATAATAAAATTGTTTTATTATAATTCTTATTTTTTTTATAAATTATTAATTAATTTTTGTAATTTTTTTATAATAAATCAACTTTTACTGTTGTTTGTGATGTTTGATAGTATTCTTTTATCAAATTATATTGCAACAATAATGAAAATTATTATTACTATTACCATATATATGCATGATGAAAATTATTGTACTCTATAAGAGCAATGAAAATTATTATAAAATTGTGTCATGATCTGAACGATCTCAATTCCAAATCATTTATTTGTATAATTTATAAATTCGTATTATCATTAATCAAGTGATTTTCAAAAAAAAATTAATTGTGAATGATATTAAATTAATTTATTATTAACAATAAAATTATTTATTATAAAATTAACTTTTTTTTACGTTCGCATTCAGGCGCCCGAAATTAATTGTGTGGAAGTAGAACACATGCATAACTAAATAAGTTAATCTTTACAAATAATATAATTTATATAATACAAATTAATAAATAATGAATATATTTTGGATTGTTGATGTTTTTAATATGTTTATTTTAATTTTTTTCGACTTTCGGTTCGAGGCGCCCGCCTCGCCGCCTCGAGGCGATCCGCCTCACGCCTCAATGGCCGGCCGCACCGTATTTTTAAACATTGGTCATAAGTCTGTTAAATCCCTCTAAATATTTTGTCTCTTAAGCACCATTGATTCTATAATGAACAATTAATTCATAACAATTATGAATATAAAAATTTCTATTTGTAATAGAAAAGTTGAGTGCTCAGATTGTTCAGGTCCCGAATCAATTCTTAAAAGAGATATTCTTATGCTTCTCATAAGAAGAAGTGAATTCCATATCTATGTAAAACGTTCCCAGTTACAAACCAAACCATATCCCCAAAATACGTAGTTATTGGCTAGGAATACAACACCAACCTCACCATAGTAAATCAAAGGACATAGCATGCCATGCAGGAGTTCATAATACACTCAGGATTAAGATCGAATCCATATATGACCATCTATTAGATAAAATGAATTTCTTCGGTTAACGGATATTAAAAGAAATTCGTATTTATCTGAGTCCAGTCCTATATGATTTCATTATACAAGGTGCATTCATTCCCATGTCACTATAGGAACGATCCCGGATCAAGATTGTCATATAAGTATAGAATGGACCGCAGCTATAGATAAACCACAAATAAAGTATCTTATTTGTTTGCTCTCTACGGACTATTTAGATTACTAACTTCATACTTAAATCCTCTTGTCTATCAAACATACACTAAGTCTGAAGGTACAAGAGTAATCAAAGTAAACAAGACAATTGGACAATATGCGATATAAATCAAACAACTTTGATAAAATGAATAATGTATTTATTATTATTACAATAATCAATTCCGTTTACAATTCATGAAGCTCTATGACATGAATCCCAACACGAACTACTTTACTTCGCAATCTTAAATTTGATATCAACTCGCTTTTCTCTGTAAAGTTGTCGTTGGAGTTAATCCTACAATTGCTCCATTCAAAGTCTTTTGATCTGTATAATATAAATGAAAATTCCATAATAATAGTGTTATAGGCATCACAAATATATTTAATTAAAAAATAAATACACGTGACTCGCGTTTCTTTCCATGCATATGAGACATATATTCTTGTGCGCCCTTCACCGCAATATTACATATCAAGCAAGTGTACAACTCGTACAAATATGACCATCAAATATGTTTTAAAGAAATTTTCGTCATTTTATCAATCAAAACATAACTTACAATATCACATTGAGTTGGACAAACATCATTTGAGACTAATTTCTTCTTATCAATAGGCTTTGAAGAAGATGTTTCTCCTAATTAATTAAGAAACCCAGTTTCTGGATTTTTTCTGCTGTGGAAACCCAGAAAAATGGATTTCTGCTTCTGCGAAAACCCATAAAACTAGATTTACAAGTTAATATAACTCATAAATATAAAATTGCATCATGAGATTAGACTCAGGTTGAATTTCAATATTATGATATTGTTCTATATAAATCTCCATTTATTTTTACAAGTGAATATTATATTTATATAATATTTATTATTTTTCGTTTAATTATTATATACATTGGTTATATTCATCTTATTTGTTCATTCGTACCCTCATCCAAAGTCCAAATATTAAAAGACATGCAATTCACATGGTGTGATTATACTATGCATTTTATCTCCATTGATTTAGTGGAAAATCAATTTCTATAGAACAATATCAAATCAGTCACAGCAAGGATAGATATTTAAGTGTGATCTTCCACTCCATAAGTAAAAAGTAAAGACAAGGAAACATTCCAAAGTGGACATACAGAGAACAAAAGCATTGAAAGAACTTTCAGAGAAACTACAGTAATAGTGCCCAAAAAAAAAAGGAAGCAGCAGTAGGAAAATCTAATAGTAATAAAAATAATAAGAAATTAAATCCATCAATTGATCAATAAAAAGGAAAACTTACACAGTTCATAGAGTTCCGATGGAAATCGGTACTCCTCTCTTGATGCTATCCACACTACAAGAAAATTGATATCAATACCCAGTTGCAAATCTCTCAACAAAATCAAAAACTCAAATTCCCACATAAAAAAAAACCTAATCTTGCAAAGACTAAAATCAATACATACCTCAAAGAGTACCAAAATCAATAGAATTCACTACAAGAATTAGACCATTTAGCGTCGAATTATTTCGACGCCATAAGTGACGGTTTCGACGCAAAAGACATTTAGCGTCGAAAAAATTAGACGCAAAAAATGGACGATAAAATGTCGGCGACAATCACTTTTAGCGTCGAAATAATTAAATGCGACGCTAAAAAATAGTATTCTGTGTCCAATTTTTTTCGACGCTAAAGTAAATTGTCCGACGCTATATGTTATATTTGGCGACGAAATAATTCGACGCAAAAATCCAAACTTTTAGCGTCGAAAAGTGTCGACGCTAAAGTATATTAAAAAAGTATTATATGTAAGCTTACAGCGACCATTTTTGTTACTATTAGCGTCGAAATATTCGACGCTAAAAGTGACTTTTAGCGTCGAAACTTGTCGACGCTAACGTATATTAAAAAAGTATTATATGTACGCTTACATCGGCCATTTTTGATACTATTAGCGTCGAAATATTCGACGCTAAAAGTAAAAATTTATTTTTTTAAAAATTAGTAATTTACTTATTTTTTGGTCTAAAATATTTAATTTAGTTGAAAAAAAATGTAATTAATAACAAAATGACGAAATATTATATTGAAATTTGTTTTAGAAAAAAGAAATATTATATTAAATCTATTTGTTCAAAATGTTTATACAAAACCAAATATAAAATTAATTGCTACTGTGATGGGGGGACGCTCGAGCCCGATGCACCCTGACTCATTGAGGCCTCGAACATCTGACGGAAAACCAGCATTTCCTGTTCCAACTGCTCCATCTTCTTCTCGTGGTCCACCATCTTCTTCTCGTGGTCCACCCTGACCTGTTGTAGCTTCTCCTTAGTCTGCTGCAGCTTGTCTCGGGTGCTGGCTAGCTCGTCTTTGGTGGTGACTAACTCGTCTCGAAGAGAGACATTGTCCGAATTACCACTATTGAGTGCATATGACGTTGGCTTCTTACGAGTGCCAAGGCCAACGTTGTAAGCTGTCTGATTCTTGAAAACCAATTGCAACAGCTGCTCATCTGGTATGGGGTCGGACCCTGTCTCCTGAGTTTGATGTTGGAGTTCCATCATTTCGTTCTGTTTCAAAAAATAAGTTAATATTAGAATTTGAGAAAAAAATTAACATATATAATATTAATTATTTTATTTTTAAAAATTGAAACTTACATAGCAGCGTTCGGCTTCTTCATTTATCCATTTGTTCTTCTCATTGTAATGCGTCACACGAAAAAAATCTGGAAATGATTGCACCTCACCTGTGCTACTCTGTTATAAACAGAAAATAAATTCAATATTATTCCACATTAGTAAAAACAATTAACTGTTAAATTTTACGTTAGGATATATTTACCTCAGAATGTTCGGCACGATGTTGGATAAATGGTTTCGAACCTCCACGGTGGTTAAAACGCAAGTGACTTCGATTTTCCGCATTTGCGTGACATTTATCCTGGATTTACCAACACTGTAAGTACCGAAAACAAAACCAATTATAAACTTCCATTTATTTCAAAATTTACCTCATGTTTTTTGCTAGACCAAAGCTCACATAAGAATGTCCAATCTTGTTCCTCTATAAAATCAGGCTTGTGTTGTCGAGCATTTGAAGGTCCATGTTCGTCGAATATTGGTTTCAGGACTTTTGTTCTATAATCTTTATAATTTTTCCCCATGTGGTAGTCAAGATATTGTTGGACATTCACTTTGGTCAGATCGAAGTCGAACCATTCCTACATGCAAATTGAGTGAAAATAAGTATAAAATCAAAATGTTAAATAACAAACACTATCGAAAACTTACAAGAAGCGAAGGGAATAGCTGCTTCATTTTCGTCTCCCACGGTATCTTTCTCCAAGATACGTAGTTTTGGGGAGCTTCATATCGAGCTATAGCTCCTATGGTTGTATTAAACGCTGAATTATGTTCTCCGACTTGAGTGTGTCCATCATCTGATATCTCTATCCGGATACGGCCGTGAGCCTTAACGTACTTAGCTAACACCAGGCCACGGGTGCGTCCTCGACCCTTCACTGTACTGGACTCACCTGTGCTAGCAGATAATTCACCAGGGCCAACTGGCCTTGCTGATGTAGATGGAGTCGCGTTAGCCCGTTTGCGATTGCCCGGTGCCATCTGCAAAAACCCGTCGCATCAGCATCATCAATTTCATCGTCATCATCAAAGTAGCATCATCATCAAATTAAGATTCATCATCAACAACCATCATCATTATGAAAGCATCTCGTTTTAGTTGAATTGTAAAATCCATGACCAAAACTTTTATATCACAAGTCTAAGAACATTATAGAAGCTAATAACTACTTTGATTGTGTAATCATCTTTTAGAGATTATACAATTATTATACAATCATATTATTGATATTTGAATCGTAAAATCACCCTCAAGCTGGAGCATACATATCAGATGCACTCATTCACCAAATTTATTACGTATGAAATCAATATGAGTACTTAGAGAGATTACACAATTGGAGCATACATATACATATTTGCTGCTGTCAGAACAGCAGCATTTGCTGCTGTTCTTGTTTGGCAACATCATCATCATCTCAAACTTGCACCAACTGTAAGTACTACTCTATAAAATTCATCATCAACATAAAAAAAAAAAAAAAACACTCTATGAACTTCATCAAATTCATCCTCAATTTCATCAATCTCATCCTCAATATCATCAATCTCATCCTCAATTTCATCAAATTCATCCTCATCAACAAATTTAAATCAACAAATGAGACTTACCTGTAATTTTCCTTCGTTCTTCACTGTTGGAGAATCGAATAGGAGAGGGAGAATCGAGTTTTTGCTTTGAGCCGAGGAAGAAGAGAAGCACTGGTTTTAGGGATTTAAACGACATTTAGCGTCGAATTAATTGACTTTTAGCGTCGAAGTCTTCGACGCCAAATATTAGGCGGCTAATGAAAAAATTATGGTTATTTTTCCGGGAAATTTAATTTTTATTTAGCGTCGAAATACAATAGTCGACGCTAAATGTAAGACATTTTGCGTCGAAATACAATAATCGACGCTAAATGTCTTACATTTAGCGTCGAAAAAATAATCGATTTAGCGTCGACTATTGTATTTCGACGCTAGATGTCTTACATTTAGCGTCGACCATTGTATTTCGACGCTAAATGTCTACCATTAAAAATAATAATTAAAAACAAATATATCATAGTTATACTATTAATAATTACGTTAATATTTCAACAATATCTAAAGAGTAATTAAAATCAACAATCATACATTATAATCCATAAAATTATTCGTCAATCACAAAATACTGTAACTTCATAATTAATCAATATTATCGTCGGTTTTTTGAGGATTCGTGACTGGAATCGAAGTCATCTTCAGTGTCAAATTTTTCTTCACTTGCTACTTCAACTCTCACTTCAGAATGAGGAATTAGCTCAACGTTTGTACTAGCTCGAGTTAATGTGATATTTTCAGGAACGTTGACAGTGTAAGGGTATTTAGGGGCTAAATCCGGTAACGCAGCGGAAGCGGTGGAAAATCAAATTTTCCGATTTCAAAACTTTTTCTCGGATTAATTAAATAAACATATTTATTTAATTATCCAATAATCAAATTATGAAATAAAATTCAATAAATCATATTTAAGTGAATTTACCGAATTGCCCTTATACTTGGTATTTTGTCCATTTTAGTCCGAAATTGATCTAATCAATTTTGAATGATTCTAAATCATTTCTAAGATGAACTTAGAATGTCCAAAACACCAAAAGCAACAAAAATGCCCAAATTTAGTCATTTGGCCGAATGCACCACTTTGGTGCCAAAGTGTGCACTTTGTCATTTCATGCATCAAAACACATCAAGATGTAATCCAATGAACATGAAACTTTATATGCATCATATACACATCCAAATGCACAATATATATGAAAATCCCCAAATTTGGAATTGGTCATGAACCCTAATTTTTCAATTTCATCAAATTGGACAAATTAGACCAAATTGGTTAAATCCAAGACTTCAATCATGTTTCTTCCATCCAATCAAAGTCTCAACACAATGAAACAGCTCAAGATCAAATCTAGGTCATCTAAGAGTGGGTCAACAACTCTAGATTAGCAACAAGGTTTCCAAAACCATAAAAGAATACTTATAACTACACTAGTCACAAGCTTTCTCCATTATACATGCTCATCACTTTCATCAAAGTTCACAACCAAATAAAACACAAACTATAAGAAGAGAGACAACAACTAAGCAAAACAAAATGATGCTAAGCATGTTAGAAACAATTTTCATGTTGAAGACTTTGAAAGATAACTTACAAAATCATAATTTTCCAAGCCATCTTCCTTTAGGCTTCAAGCTTTTCTCTCAACTTCTTTTATGTTTATTTTGGTATCAAATGAACTCCTCTAACCCTAAAATGAAATGAAACAATATATACCTCCTCCAAAAGAAGCCTTGGCCGAAATGGGTGGAGAAATATACAAAATATCATGATATTTTATTTCATTTAATTTTGCTTATCAACTTGCAACTTTAATCATCAAACAATTTAATGAATAAAGTAAGTCAACAATTGCAACTCAAAAATATAACCATTATATTTAATTAAGGGTCTTGGCCGAAATTATGTATACATATACACCAAAATTTCATTTCAAATTCATTTAACAAAAATTTGATCAACTTGATTAAATATCTAAAAAACACTTTATTAGATATTTATCACTTGGTCAAAAAAGGCAACCATGTCATTTAATTCAAATATCCTAAGTTAAGATATTTATATTTTAATTAATTTAATCATTTAACAATTAAATAATTAATTAATTAATCAAATACAAATATATTAAATATATGTATAATATTTACATTAAATATCAAATACATATATTTATTTAGGATATTAGTCAAATATCTCAATTTGACTATTAATTAATGTGTATTTAAATTAATCAAGTATTAAATGTAAATACACAATAATTAACTAAATGACTATCGGGTCCCTTTAGCATGTATCTTGCGTTTAACCTTTAAACGACTTAATAAATAATCAATATTATTTATTAATGTTGCTCTAGTGCTCTACGAGTATATTTCATTATTGAGACTCTCTAGATTCAGGTATATCCGTCACGAAATTCAATTTCGTGTCCATAATCTATCCACCCGTAGATTATGACAATCACGGATAAACTAGCTGAATCATACAGGTCGAGGTCATTGCATACGTATAATCTGTCCGTCACAGGTATCCAGATAATCCCAGAGATATAGATGTAAACGTCAAATCTCTATAGGTATTATCTCATCGACGTATCTATTAGCAATTTCTAAATAACATTCGGAACTTACTTCCGAAGTATACTGTGGCCACAGATTTAACAGACTGCTAAAAATATATGGACTACCTATGCTCCGTACACAGAACTGACGGATCCTATCTTGACACACACAGGATATCCTGAGGATCGATCCACACCCAACGAACAGGCGGAGGTCTGATCTAAATAGATCGGTGACGTGACTGCCATCTAAGTGTGGAGGATGTCTCATACATCCACAGTGGTGTCTCAAGTCGAAGGACCAATATGCTACTCAACCCGAGAAGATTCTTATTGAGGTTGGTGTACCATCCATTAAGAATCTTCGGTGAGTCGTTCAGTGTTTATACACTATAAACACCTACACGTCTATACGAGTCTCCCCAGACTCATGGTTCATTGGGATAAACCATCGGACCAAGTCTCGATATACGACATGTACTGGTCTCAACGGATTTGACTAACCGACCCGTGTTAGCAAATCTTGACCAGGAACTATGTTTGATAATATACATATAGCAGTGACACTTCCCAATGTCAATTACAAACTAACTTTGTAACTTTGTACTGCATTATATATTATCGGACCTTTGTCTAATATATACATATCACTAAACCACATTTAGTTTCAATCTAATCGTAATCAGATCGAATACGTATATAAAAACAAGAGGTGTAACCATAAATAAGTAATATTATAGAATAAGGGGATGTTCGTATTCATGAGTCAGACATAAATACGGTCTGGATTGGCGCTCTGAGCACCAACCCCAACAAACAGTTGGTCCAAAAAATATCTGTTCAGGAACTTCAAAATTGTCGGAGACTTCTTGTGTTTCATCTGATATGTCAACTCTATCTTTCTCATGTGTGTCCCAAATGGCCCTATATTGTAACCTTTCTACCACCATCCATCCAGTTCCTAACTTAGGATCAAGTATATATATCACTGAACGTGCTTGCGTACAAAAAATGCATGGATTATTCTTGTACCAATAACGTTGAACATTAATTGACGTGAGATGATTACTAACTTGAATTCTCCTCTTTATGGCATTTGTGTCAAACCACTTACATTGGAATAGCACAATATGTCGTCTGGGTCGATATATCAACTCAATGACCGATTGCAATACGCCGTAGAATTCAATTACATCTGAGCCGTGTTCTCCTTGGACTACAATTCCAGAATTTTGAGTCACATGAGTAACATCTCGCTGTTCGGTATGAAATCTAACTCTGTTGACAATACATCCACTGTACTCATAAGCCTGCTTTTGAGGCCCATAAGCCAAAGAAACCAATGATGATTGCGAGTCCAATTGACCATTTTGCACTTGATTGTTAATCTGACAATGAAATATATGTGTTAATATAACAAACTAAAATGTCTAATGTTAGGATCAAAATAAATATAAAATATTCTAACTTACAGTTGTCTCAAACCATTTATGAAATTCTTTTTTGTGGGTTTCATCAACATTATGGTCACCATCATATTGTAGCATTGTTAGATGTTGCCTACAATAAATTATCACGGTTAATGTATGGCAAAAATACAGTAATGATGCACCAGAAAAACTTACGTTAAATACGGTTGCACTTCATCACAATTACTCAATATAAACCAATGCGCACGTTGAACTTCCTGAAGGGTTAGTAATTTGACACCTACTGCCCCAAATGGTCTGTAATTTTGACGGAAAACTGTGATCTCTTGGTTATTACTTGCATCTCCATCATAGTTTCGTGGCCGACGATTAAAATGAGTTTCAATATTCTACATGTACATCGAACAAAATGTTATTGCTTCACTTATTATAACAGCTTCAGCTATTGAACCTTCAGGGCGTGCCTTGTTTTTCACATATTGTTTGTAATCTCCCAAAGCTCTGCAGATATAACAACAAGTTTGCATTAAGACTAAATTCTATGCACATAAAAACGGTTACAAATTTTCTTATATAAAACTGTATATATATATATATATATATATATATAGTACCTCTCAATGGGATACATCCATCTGTAATGGACAGGACCTCCCTTTCTAGCTTCAACCGGTAAATGCACAGCCAGATGTACCATGACATCAAAGAAAGCGAGTGGCAAAATTCGCTCCAGCTTGCATAGGATTATCACGATTCCTCGCTCAAGGTCGTCAATAACAGATGTGCTTAATGTCCTCTGACATAATTGTTTAAAGAAGCCACATAGATCAAGTACGACGTCGCATACATTCGGGGGGAGATAAGGTCGAATGCCAACAGGAAGGAGAATCTCGAGCAGCACATGAAAATCGTGACTCTTTAATCCCGTTATTGTATCATCTCTGACCCAACGCCCAATATTGGATGCATAATTATCAGGGAATTTAACCATTTTCAGCCAATCACAGAATGATTTTCTCTCCGATTGATTGAGCACATAACTAGCATGAGGCTTAATAAAACCTCGAGAGGCGACTTGTAAATGCAATTCACTGCGAATTATAAGATCTTGTAGGTCCAATCTAGCATTTACAGTGTCTTTTGTCTTACCCGGAATATTGAATAGTGTACCCACTAAACTCTCACAAATATTTTTCTATATATGCATTACATCCAAATTATGTCGCAAACTCAGAGTCCCCCAATATTCTAACTCAAAGAAAATACTCTTTCCTGTCCAATTCAACTCTTTAGGTAACCGTTTTCGATTTTTATCTTTATTATTAGGATGTTTACCTGATGTGCTGTCTCTGAGATGTTGATGTTGGCAAAGTATGTCAAATACAGAAAATCGACTGGGCATACTCTGAGGTTCATGTTGCCCGTTAAATAATTTACTCCTCCGCCAAGGATGACTCGACTCAAGAAATCTCATGTGCCCCGTGTATCCGATTTTATTCCGTAATCGTTGCGAAGGTGTATGACCCGCACAAACTGGACATGCCATGTATCCCTTAGTGCTCCATCCAGATAATGAACCGTAGGCTGGAAAATCATTAATGGTCCATAATAATGCGGCATGCATCTGAAAATACTGCTCTGAAGCTGCATCATAGGTATGCACACCCACATTCCATAATGTTTGTAACTCCTCGATCAATGGTCTCAAGTAAATATTTATATCTTTACCAGGTGAACGTGGACCAGGGATAAGCAATGACATAAACATGAACGGATCCTTCATACATTTCCATGGAGGTAAGTTATATGGAATGACAATAACGGGCCAGATGCTATAAGAGTTGTACATATTCCCAAATGGGTTAAAACCATCAGAGGCAAGACCTAACCTGACATTACGGGGGTCCTCAGCGAAACGGGGGTACATGTCATCAAATTCCTTCCATTCGGTTCCGTCCGCAGGATGTCTAAGTATGCCCTCCTCACCGATCCTCTTTTCATGATGCCACATCATATCAGTCGATGTGTGTCGTGACATGAACAATCTCTGCAGCCTGGGCGTTAAAGGGAAATATCACAATATCTTTTGAGGCACTTTCTTCCCCATACCACGGACTTTGTACCGACTTTCACCACATATCGGACAATGTTCAAGTGATTCATACTCGGCACGAAATAATACACAATCAAACTTACAAGCATGAATGGATTCATACCCCATTCCCAGATCACGCAACATTTTCTTTGTCTCGTAGTACGACTTAGGCAATTCGCTTCCAACCGGTAACATTTGGGCCAGTAACTCTAACATCATATCGATACTTTTGTTGGTCATTCTGTTGATCACTTTAATGTGTAATAATTTCACAACGAAATTCAAGATCGACATTCCAGCACCTTCGAATGGAATTTTTTTTGCCTCATCAAGTAGGTCACTAAATAAATTTTGATCATTTCCACTGAACACTGGCATGTCACCACTAACACTATGACCAAGTTGTGGACCTTGTAAGTCATGCAAAATATCGGTGATCTTCTCGTTTGCAGGTTGATTGTAACTACTGCTCCCTTCGCCGGAATCAATAAACCGTGACTGAGAATGATACTGCTCACCGTGATAAATCCACGTACGGTAAGTTGGTGATATTCCTAGCATGTATAAATGATTATGAACTTCATCTAACCGCTTCCTTTTCCTATTCAAACAATTTGCACATGGACAACGAACACGACCTTCTGCATCAATGTGTTGCTTTGCGACTTCCATAAACTCAGACACTCCATTACGATATTCAACACTCAATCTATCCAGAGAGCTCATCCAATTTCTATCCATTTCAGCAGAATACCTAAATATAATAATATAATTATTAGATATCATTTTACAGTAATCAACATTACTAATTCATTACTAATTCATTACTAATTTGGTTGATAAATTAAATAGTTTACAAAAAAAATTATATTTTATTAATTAATATACTTACTCTACATATATGAATCATAAATCACTAACAAACAACATATATAATCATAAAAATTGAAAATAATAAAGAAATATGAAAGAAGAATTACCTTATCGGAAATTGATTACAATTTTATTGAAAATTTTTAGGAGAGATGTGAGGCTGTAGAGGAGAAATTCTCAGATTTCAGAGGATGAAAATGAAGAGAATGAGAGAAAAAACAGAGGGGGAGAAGGGTTGGTGGCAATCTGCATTTTAATCTATCTTTAGCGTTGAATATTCAAATTCGACGCTAAATGTTGCCGTTTTTAGCGTCGAAACGGTTTTTTCGACGCTAAATATTAAAAAATTAGCGTCGAATTTAATTTAGACGCTAAAGAATCAAGGATTTGTCGGTGGTTAGCGTTGAATATTCAAATTCGACGCTAAATGTTGCCGTTTTTAGCGTCGAAACGGTTTTTTCGACGCTAAATATCAAAAAATTAGCGTCGAATTTAATTTAGACGCTAAAGAATCAAGGATTTGTCGGTGGAAACTTCATAAATCTTTAGCGACGCTATATATTCGACGCTAAAAGTATATTTTTGGCGTCGACTCCGTTTTTTGACGCTAAAAGTGTAATATTTGGCGCCAAAAATTATTGCAATAATAGAATTATTCAGCGTCGAATATTATTCGACACTAAAGTACTGATTTTAGCGTTGAAAAAAGTTTTCGACGCTAAAAAATTAATATTCTGCGTCGAAGTTTTATTCCGTCGCTAAAAATATGACATATAGCGTCGAAAATGATATTCGACGCTAAAACTCACTTTTAGCGTCGAATATTGTTTCGACGCTAAATATTTGGACGCTAAAAGCCATAATTCTTGTAGTGATTCGATATTTTCAACACCTAAATATGTTTCCTCAAGCAGCGTTGCATGGACCAGCTTCCTGCACAACGAGTCTATCACCGTCGCGATAGCCACAAGAGAAGAGAAACAGAGGCTTTAAGCTTGCAAGAAGGGCTGGAGCCATCGATTTAGGAAAGGAACATGGTTTCATTTAAGAGTTAAAATGGGTTAGGGTTTCGTTTTTATAGTTGAAACGGGTTAGGGTTTCATTTAGGAAAGCAGAGGCTTCAACGAGCCTATCACCGTCGATTTAAGAGTTGAAATGGGTTAAGGTTTTCTTTTGATGAAGAAAAAAATGGAGGATTAGGTTTTGTGGTAGGGGAAGAAGCAATGTTTTGGGTCTGTAAATGAAAAAAGAAAATTTTATTTTGGTAGCTGAATAGGCCGCGAAAATAGGACGGGGGCGCCAATTTGTAATATCAATTAATGGAGAAAAAATTTCTCCGCTAAAAATATTTTTTCTCCACTAAAAATCTACATTTAGTGACGAAATTTAATTCTCCATTAAATTTTCGCCACAAAAAATATAATTTCTTATACTGTGGCATTAAATCTTTTTATAATAAAATTGCCGGTTATCACTTTTCAATTTGAATTTGAATAATTTAAAAAAAAAACAACAAACCGTTAAGTGAAATGAAATCTTCGAATGATGTAACCTATCATTTATATGGGTATTTTTTTTATGATATATTCGAATGATGTAACATATCATTTATATGGGTATTTTTTTTATGAAATATTCGAATGATGTAACATATCGTTTACATGGGTAGGTATATATATATATATATATATATATATATATATATATTTTTTTTTTTTTTTTCTAAGGTAAGTGACCGTTCAAAATTTGGAATATATTATTATGCCGAACTCATTCATTTTCCCATACTTTATGAGTTCGGGTACCCGAATTCGATATTTCCAACATGCTCATGCTCATTGTGATAGTCGCGGTTAGTCGAACTTAATTCTATAATTAATAGAACTTGACATGACTTGTAACTTTATTTACTACCATAGTCCCGCGGTTAATCGAATTCCCTTGTGGTGGTTAACCAAGCTCACAAATTTTGAAAATATTCTTACATTAATCATCTGTATGAATTTGTGTATCAATCAATCAAATAGCTAGCTAGGGTTTTACTGATATATTTCAGGACTAATTTGAATGTATCCACTGATCAATGGCCTTTTCAATATTTGTGATGTTTCCCCACCAGAATGAGATACAGTAATGGTATATGGATTGGCCTTATTCAATTTACAATCGAAAGCTCTAGAGAAATTGAAAGAAAGCAATAACAATGTTACATTATTTTACGTTAATTAAGAATTTTTAAAATATATGTGTGTGTGTAAGAATCTTTTAAAAGAACTATTTTTTACAGAATTCCACAGGATGGCTACAATATGTAAATATAACTAATGGACAAAATTATAAATAAGTCCAGATGATTATATTTATTTATCATATTACCTACAATATTTGTTTTATATTTAGAATTAATATTTATTCCTCACTTTTTAATATGAGGAATAAATTAAAACTAGAGAGAAATAAATTCTATTGGAGAAAATATGTGAAATTTTATTTATTCGAGAATAAAATTGATAAAACAATAAAGACACAAAATAAGTAATAACATAACCAGCGGCATAGCTAGGAACTTATTTTGGCCTAGGCTAAAACTAAATGGTTATATTGTTGTGGTTTAAAAGTAAATTTTTAAAAGACCGAGGGTAGTTTCGCCATCCACCCTTCTTGGTCTATGAATGAATTATCCGTATAATTTTTCAGCTGACCAGCATTGAGTTTCTTCTCCCACGGCACACGCTTGGAAGTGTCTGCTCCAACTCCAGTGCATTGTGTCTCTGCGTATTCAATATTTTGTCTGCAGTTGCCAGTGTCATATTTCAAATTTGTATTAAACGATTTCAAGTTTCAATAATAAAAGTTTCAAGTTTAAGAGTCCAAATCTTCTGTCTCATCAACTGTGCTTCACTTCGTACTCCACCAATTAAATTTGGACAACTAATATCTCTCATTAAATGAGAGAACTCTGACTTTAATACTCCACCAATCAAATTGTCCTCTCATTTAATGAGAGATATTAGTTGTCCAAATTTGATTGGTAGAGCACGAAGTGAAGCACAATTGATGAGACAGAAGATTTGGACTCCAAATTTAATGGTCTCGTTTCAACCTCAATAGATATACAATAACATAGAGCTAGATTAGAGTCTTACACAGATTGAGCGTAGTTCCAAGCATTCCAACCTTGAGGTACTATTACTTCTGATAGCACTGAATTAGCAATAATAACTCTTGAAAATGCTCTATAAGCTCTTCCAAGATAAGCTTTACCATTGCCAAGAAATTGACAACTTCGAAACACAAAACCAGTGGGATCATTTGCTGACTCTCTCCCCTGAGCAGTTATATACCCACAATCTTCTCCTGGAAGGTATTTTTTTAACGTAACATTTACTACACATTTCTGCAAATCATAGAAAGATTATTAACAAAGTTATAGTCAAAGCCAATGTTATTAACGCTAGTGTTTCAATAGTAATAATAACTAATAATTAATTAAAAATAATTCTTCTTTTATACGTACATCATAAGTTGACTGTCCATTGCCAAAAATGAAATCCACTGCACCTTCTATGTAACATTCATGGAAGTAATGGCGGCCTTTGTCGTCACACAAGGTGTCTTGCAGTCCTAAAAAGCTACATCCATAGAAAGCGGATTTATCCCCTGAAATTCTTGCAGCCAAAGCTTGTTTTAGTTCCTCTCCGTCTTGGTAGGTAGGCGGTACATTATAGGTATTCTGCATGTTAAACAAAAATTAAATATCAAATTTACTTGTGTTCTTGATAAATTTTTAGTACACATTCCTGATGTTAAAACAATGATGTTAAAACATTGATATTAACCCTAGAGTGTTCGCGGTGCGGTTCGGGTTGGTTTTTTCGTTTTTCACTTCAAACCGCGCGGGTTGGCGGTTTGGGAAATTAGAAACCGAAATCGCAAATTTGATAAGGAAAACCGCGGCGGTTCGGATTGACAGTTTAGCGGTTTGGGCGGTTCGGGTCGGCGGTTTGGATTATAAATTTTTTTAAGGAAATTTTGTGTGTTTTCACATAATAATTGAAGAGAAAAAATACATAATTTTCATTTATACATTACATATTGTCATATGATCATTAAATATCTTAAATTTCATGGTTAAAGAAGAAGGAAATATAAAATAATATCTAATTTGAACGTGGGTCGGCGGTTTAGTCGGTTCGAGTCAAAATTTGAGATTTTGGGCAGTTCGGATTGCGGTTGGGTCAAAACCGCACACCGACCCGAAATTTACAGTTCGGTTCCAATTGACCCGAAATCATTTTTAATTTTTTTTTTCAAACCACGCGGTGCAGTTTGGGTCGGTGCGGTTCGGATCGGATTACGGTTTGACCCGAAACCATGATCACCCCTAAATTTAACCCTTCGATATATTCTTGAATAGTAAATGTACGTAAAAGATGCCATATTAACCCTTCGATAATATGTTTTTCGGATAACGTTTTTAACTTCATGGAAGAAATGAGATATTAAAAATTTGTGAGGGATGAATGTACGTGGTAGAAACAAATTCTAAGATTATGAAAGCGTTGTTCTTAAAATCAAATTGGATTAGCAGGTTGAATCGATCGTGAGTTCGATCTAATTGAAACCTAAAATTAAGAGGTTAAAAAGTTGGTTAAAACAAATCAAAATCGATAAAGCTGGTGAATCGTTCAAGGTTCTTAACCTAATTTTTTAAACCAAAAAATAAAAATACATATTTTATAATTCATTAAAATTATTTATGACGTCTACAGTTAAATCAGAATAGTTCAATCAATCTAATCAATACTCATTAAACCATTTAAATTATTGATTCAATCACCGGTTCGATTTTTAAAAGTATCAATCATCCTTATTCTAAACATGATTTAAATAACGGAGGGATAAAAAAAAAAAAAAAGAATCCGTCTACCTGAAACAAAATGCCTCTGGCAACAAAATTTTCGGATAAGGAAGTGAAAGTTGAGCTACTCATTGTGGACTCATGGTCACCCCATTGAATTTTTGTGGCTTTACTGCCTGCCCCATCAAGAAAAATGCATGGTTTGTTCTCTGGAATTATAACTTTTTCCCTGTACATAACAAACAAATTAATACAATAACCTCATATAACTTATTTAAATGTGTATAATCAAATAGCTAAATAGGGTTTTTACTGATATGTTTCAGGACTAATTTGGATGCGTATCCACTGATTGTTGTTAACAGGAATGAAATTAATGGCATCTTGAATCTTTGTGAAGTTTCCCCCACCAGAACGAGATACAGTGATGCTATATGCAACTTTAAGTGGATCATCATTATTCAATTTACAATCCAAAGCTCTAGAGACATTGGAACAAAGCAATAGCAATATTAAACATGATAAAAATGACTGTGAATAATGGCGCATTTTATGTTGATCGAATGATCGATAAGAACTTTGAAAGAACAGTTTGTTTCTGAACTCTAAAGTATGGCTAGTCATGTAAGGAGACCAAATGGATATATTATATAACCATGTAAACAACTTAATTTGTGATGACCAAATCAACTGTGTTGACAGGAAAAGAAATAAATCACATCATTCCATCATCAGCAATTATGTCAAGTTAAATCACATCCAGATTTTTGTTTCCTTTTTACTTAAATCCTTTGTGATTCAAATTAGGGAAGTAATTCTTTGTAAAACAGAGAAATGGATAAAGTGATGCCATAAACTAATAAACTTATATAATTATATTAAATATAATTGTCATTTATTTAGTTGTATTAATATTTTCGCATACGTAACATGATATTATTGGATTACTACATGAGTGACATGCCATGTCTTCAGAGACAGACCGGTCGGTTCAACCGGTTACACCGGGAACTGACCATGAGTCCGGTCCTGCCAAAAGAAAAAAACCGGTCTGATAAAAAATAGTCAAAACGGTCCAATTTTTTTTTTCAATTTTAATCAATTAAAATTATTTATTACGTAAGCCGGTTTTGCCGATTTTTTGGACATGGTTCAACCGGTCGAACTAGTGACCCATTAAATCTTTTACATCTTTATTAGTAATAGTTTAATCTTTATTTTATACTTTTAAATTTGTTCGTCTCAAGTCTCAAGTTTCTTTCTCTAACTTAACAGTTCATTCTTTGCGCTCAAAACTATGATGACTAAAAAAATTAAAACACATATTTTTTTTTATGTGGGAGGTCTAAATCATTTCCTTATATACTGCATATCTGTTTCACCCAAATCTTAAATTAAATTTATTTCATAAGATTTGAACACGTGGTCTCTTATTTTTATTGTAAAAGTCAATTCAATTTAAATATTCTTTTGAGATAAAAAAATAAAACACGTTTTAGTTTCTATAAAATGCTTGAATATTCATTATTTTTCTTCTCGAAAGATTTTTTTTTTTATTAGGAGGGGAGTTATCATAAATAAGAACATTGATGAGTCTCTGAAGATTACAATTACAGTCAAATCAACAAATGTCTGTAAGCCAGTCTCGACGAATATCTACCTCTCCCTTACATTACTTAACACATTTCTTATTCCGAAGCTTACTTTCAATCTTATATTTGTTGATCAACTATGTGAACTTGGGTTTGAACTAATCTTTTATTCCACTCACTACAAGAAAATATATCTTTAGCGTCCAAACATTTCGCGTGACTTTTAGCGTCAATTAACATATTCGACGCCGAATGTCAAACTTTTTGCATCGATATTTACATTGGTCACAAAAGGGTCTACTTTTAGCGTTGCATTTTCAAGTCAACGCTAAAAATTGTAAATTAAGCGTCGACATTATGTCGACGCTAAAAGTTTTTAACTATTCCCCTTACATTTAGCGTCGAAGTAATTTACGACGCTAAAATTACAACTTTTAGCGTCGAATAATAATTTCGACTGTAAAACTTTGACATTTAGCGTCGACTATTTTGTGTCGTTAAGGTTTATGACAGTACCACCGACAATCCTTTTACCTTTAGCGTTGAAATAAAATTGCGACGCTAAATGTCACATTTGTAGCGTTGAAATTTTATTTCGACGCTAAATGTCACATTTTTAGCGTCGAAATAAAGTACTTCGACGCTAAAACTATATTAAAATGCAGCACACCAACCCTTCTTCCCCCTCTTCTTTTTCTCTCATCCTCTGCAATCTTACTCTCTCATATGCAACCTCACAACTCTAGCTCCTACAAATTTTCAATAAAACTCTAATTAATTTTCCATAAGGTAGATTTTCTTTCATATCTCTTTATTATTTTTCTTTATATTTGTAAAGAATAAGTATTCTCACTTAAGTTATTTCAGTTTAATCTTTCAAAAAATTCATGATTTTTATTTTTTATAATTATATTTATTATATATACCTTGTGTTATTGGTTTATGATGCATATATGTAGATTAGTTAATTAACTAAATATGTTTTATTTTGTAACTAATTAATTAATTAATTAACTGAATATATATATATATATATATATATGTGTGTGTGTGTGTGTGTGTGTGTGTGTGTGTGTGTGTGTGTGTTGTGTGTGTGTGTGTGTGTGTGTGTGTGTGTGTGTGTGTGTGTGTGTGTGTGTGTGTGTGTGTGTGTGTGTGTGTGTGTGTGTGTGCGCGCGCGCTTAAATAAATAAATAATTTATTGGTGATGTTGATGAATGTAATATAATGTCTAATAATTACATTTTTATATTTAGATATTTGGCTAAAATGGATAGAAATTGAATGAGCTCGGTGGTAGATTGAGTGTTGAATACCATAATAGAGTGTATGGGTTCATGGAATTGGCAAAGCAACACATTGATGCAGAACATCGTGTTCGGTATCCATGTACAAATTATTTGAATAGGAAAAGGAAACGGTTAGATGAAGTTCATAATCATTTATACATGCCGGGAATATCACTAACTTACCGTACGTGGATTTATCACGGTAGCAGTATAATTCTCAATCACGATTTATTGATTCTGATGAAGGGAGTAGTAGTTACAATCAACTTGCAAATGATGAGATAACCGATGTTTTGCATGACTTACAAGGTCCACAAGTTGGTCATAGTGTTAGGGGTGACATACCAGTGTTAGGTGGAAATGATCAAAATTTATTTAGTGAACTACTTGATGAGGCAAAAAAAATACCATTTGAAGGTGCTGGAATGTCGATCTTGAATTTCATTGTGAAATTATTACACATTAAAGTGATCAACAGAATGACCTATAAAAGTATTAATATGATACTAGACTTACTGGGGTAAATGTTACCGGTTGGAAGCGAATTGCCTAAGTCGTATTATGAGGCAAAGAAAATGTAGCGTGATCTAGGAATGTGGTATGAATCCATTCATGCTTGTAAGTATGACTGTGTATTATTTCGTGCCGAGTATGAATCACTTGAATATTGTCCGATATATGGTGAAAGTCGGTACAACTTCCGTGGTATGGGGAAGAAAGTGCCTCAGAAGATATTATGATATTTCCTATTAACGACAAGGCTGTAGAGGTTGTTCATGGGAAGCGGCCGGGAGTGCGCAGCGGAAAATTAAAAATTATGATGCCGCAATCCCTTTGCCAAAGACCCATTTGTTTTGATTATTCTACAAGCCTAGGCATGTTACTATATATTCTAAGCATAAAAACTCATAAAATATGCAAAGAACATAAACTTAAACATGCTAACTATCTCTAATTAAACATAAAGAAAGAAAAAGACTTACTCGAACTGAAGACTCCTCCAGTCCTCCCTCCAATCTACAAGTTTTTCTCGAACTCAGCAAGCTCTTCCACGTTCCAAAGAGCCACCCAAGTGTGTGGCCTCCAAATGTGCACACACCAAAGCCAAAACTCAACGGCAAGACTACGCCTTGAGTGCACGAGTATTTTGCCATTGGTGCTAGCCTATGCAAATACCTCAAAACTTTTAACTTGAGATTCCTCTAGTCAATTAGACTTAAAGATCCTCAAAATCAGTGGCTTACTCTTAAACTTTAGAGTTGCTCACTTATATAAATCCAAGATATGAAAGGTTTTTGGTGTAAAAATTTGTAAAGAATTCTTTGGTTTATATAAGTGCTCCAAAGACAACAAAATTAATTAAGAATCCGATGTGGGATAAATGTTAATTAAATCTTAGCCATTGGATCTTAATATAGTGGTTTAATGAGATTATAAAACCCTAATAAGATTTTGGGCTGAATTGGAATTAAAAAAAAAATAAAAAAAAAATTTACTATTCACATTTTTGTTTCTTATTCATTTTTCCAAATCCCAAAGTGCCCATATCGTCATTCACCATCCCTAAGCCACTTTGGAACCTCATAAATGATCTGTTCAATAATTAAACACATTGAACCATTTATGAATAATTCCTACAACAATCATATATGCTGTTAAATTTGTACTGTGCACTGTTAACCATTGATTTCGACTTTGTTGTGTGTGACCTTTTGGGTTCTCCTCAAGTTGGGCATGAAATGAATCGTGATAACATAAATTATCCTCTGATCAGATAGTCGTTCGATTTCAATGACCAAGGTTGACATCTAGCAAAATGCCAAGACCCCCAAATGAGAAGGAAAGATATATACCCATTTTGTATGCGATTTACATATGATACGGTCACTCGCCTCACTGTATCCCCACCGTTTGACCTAGGGTATGGAAAGTGTCTACCCATATAGTCAAAGGTATGATGTTGATAGTGTCATGAATCGAGCTAACCCAAAAACCACATGATTCTTCCGCTGTGGCCATAGTCTCAAGCACTGATCACACATATCAACCCGCAAACTGGAATACTACTCTTATAAGAAAATATTATCCGAGAGAGTGGCGATTCTCTGTTGTATCTTTACAAACTTCATGTGTTTCAAAAAATGACCCAATCATACCCTTATGACCGGATCTTTTGAACCGAGGAAGGAGAATGTGAAAGTCATTTGATCCACACTTAAGATTGTAAAGACATCAAGTCTAAGGACTAGTCATACAATCGATACATGAAAGTTCTCACAGACACATGGGTGTAGGCATTGCATTTTTGCATGTGAAACCCGATGATGAGCCTCAGTTGGAGGCACTACCTTTTAAGTCGCGGGAAACGGACGTCGGAAGAGAGGAGTCAAGAATTGACTCATAATCAGATTAAGTTCGATGGTTTAGCTTCGGGTTACTGGTTGGTTTTCCGTTTTAAAAATTATTCCCGGCCCAAAACACTCACAAATCACCTAACCAAAGGCCCACGCCCACACCAAGGCCCACACGCCCATTTACCTAATACACACCCAAATTAAATCAAACATTAAATTAAATATTAATTAAATAATGTAATTGAATTAAATAAAATAATTAAATCATTTACCAAATTAAATAAAACACAAAATATAATCATGCCTAATTTAAACAAATCAAATATGTTATATACCTAAATTAAAAAGATGATATGCCTAATTAAAATCAATTATAAAAAATTAAAAATATTGACTTCCTAATCTAACAAATTAAATATCTAATCCTAACCAATCAAATATTGTATTCCTAATCTAAACCAAATTTGTCCCCCTCAATCTTTGACTTTCCTTGCTCAACACAAAATCAAATCCCTATCCATGCAAACCCTAATGGACAACTATAAAACACACACTAATTGCAACCCTAATGGACTCTCTAAGACACGGCACAAACAAAAACAAAGCAAAAAACCTCAGCCAACAAATCAACCCTAAAACCCCCCTGCCTGATCACGAAACCCTCATCAGCCTCAACGTGCCTCCATGAACCTTCACGCTGCTCTAACTCTCTCTCGGCTAGCCCTTTTCTTATCCAACAAACATAAACACATAACAGCACCTTGCAGAGCCCCCACCAACTCAACATGCCCACAACTTAGTCACAGCCAACACACACCAGCCACCCTTCTCGGCCATGACATGAACAAACAACAACCCCTAACTACTTCAAGCCTCTTCTCCATGCACAGTCCAAACTCCACGTAAAACAGCCACCTAACTCTCACACATAGCTTCATGCACCCAAGCTCAAACACGTAAGCCAGCAGCCCTTAAATCCTCCTTGAAACAGTCGCAGAACCTGCCTTAAACCACACCCTATAACCACCGAAATTGGCCCCTCAAATAGCCCCTGCACTGCACACAAAATACCCTCTTTCCAACCCCGAAAAATGCCGCGGAAACCCCCGACACTGCACGCCTAAATCATCCCAAACAAAAAGCCTTACCCTTCAAAACCGAGAGCCAAACAGTGAATAAACAGCCCCTAAGATAGCCCCTGTAAAGGGTAAAAATACCCCTGAAAAAATCCCCGAACTACCCTCAAAACTATCCCGAAACTGCACCGAAAACTACCCTAAAACAGTCCCCGAAAATACCCCAAAACAGTCCAAAATCGAGCCAAAACAGTCCCCTATACACCTGAAACAGTGACCAATAATATGGCAGCGAAACCGCGAGGAAACAGCAGTAAAACAGTGGCAAAACGGAGCGAAAATAGCAGCCCGAGCAGTGAAAACAGCGAGAATAAAAGTGAACCAGCGAACCAGAAAAGTTACGGTGTGATAGCCCTTCCGACGGCCGTGAAACGCGAGTCCGAAAGTCGACATAAAAGGTTAGACCTGAGGGTATTTTTCACATTCGTTTTCTGTTTTATTTTCATTATTTATTGAGTATTGTTCGCATGATTGTTATGTGGAAATGCATGTTGTGGCCCTTGAGTAGATAAATATGCATGAATTATGAGATGTTGTATGTTGTGGCTTTGGAATAAAATGAGAGATGTGTCAACTCTCGCGGTATATCGGATGGAAACCCGGACATAAATTTCATAGCCGATTCCGAATGGACGGTAGTATGATCTGTACTCGGGATACAACTCCAAGTACCGCTTGAGTAAACGGCACCCTCTTTTGTTTTGTGTTGCTTTGGTTTATTTATTTTTTCGTCACTTGAATTCTGCATGTTGCTTATTTATGCATGATTCAATCGAGCGCATGGGCTTAGTAAGTTGAATGAAAGATCGGGGTTAAAGCCCTTTACCACGATGCTTTGCCGCGCCGGTTGATGTGTGTTCGGTTGAATGCAAGATATGTTCAATCGGGCATACTAAGTTTGATATTATTGCTTTTAATTCTTCGTATGCATGATTCAATCGAGCGCATGGGCTTAGTAAGTGCAATGAAAGATCCCCTATGGGGAGGGGTTAAAGCCCTTTACCACGATGCTTTGCCGCGCCGGTTGATGTGTGTTCGATTGAATGCAAGATACGTTCAATCGGGCATACTAAGTCTGATATTATTGTTTTTTAATTATTTGTATGCATGATTCAATCGAGCGCATGAGCTTAGTAAGTGCAATGAAAGATCCCCTATGGGGAGGGGTTAAAGCCCTTTACCACGATGTTTTGCCGCGCCGGTTGATGTGTGTTCGGTTGAATGCAAGATACGTTTAATCGGACATACTGAGCTTGACATTGTTGTCTTTATTCTTTGTGTTGCATGCATCAGGTCTGGTTTCGTTCGAACACGTTCTCGAACGCTACACGAACGTGAACCTTCTGTTTACCGTTCGAACGCGTTCTCGAACGCTACGCGAACGCACACGCACTTTCTTAGTCTCATCATGCATCAGGTCTGGTTCCGTTCGAACGCGTTCTCGAACGCTATACGAACGTGAATCTTCTGTTTACCGTTCGAACACGTTCTCGAACGCTACGCGAACGCACACACACTTTCTTAGTCTTATCATGCATCAGGTCTGGTTCTGTTCGAATGCGTTCTCGAACGCTACACGAACGCGAACCTTCTGTTTACCGTTCGAACGCGTTTTCAAATGCTACGCGAACGCGCACCCACTGAACTGAGTCCTTTTCATCAGATTTCATACATAGTTTTCCTAGTAGCTATCCCCACATGTATGAATACAATGTGTTTAATGTATTACAATTCATATACCTATGTCATGATAACATTTGAGTATTATTTCTTGTGGTATATCGGATGGAAACCCAGACATAAATTCCGTAGCCGATTCCGAATGGACGGTAGTACGGTCTGTACTTGGGATACAATTCCACGTACCACTTGAGAAGGTACTCACATGTGTGCTTGTGTGGTTAGTATGTGTGTTTGTGTTTTCTTGAATATAATATGCCAATGAAGTTGTATGTTTGTCGCTCCTTTGATGTACTTCCAAGCATGCAATCTTACATGTGAAATATATGTGTAAGTTTTATTTTGTACATGTGAATTTAGAAGCATGATACTCTTGGAAATAAGTGCTACTTAAGCCTGATTAAATTATTACATAAATCCTTTCATTACAAGTGGCATGAGTAATGGACCATTCCGAACTCAACGGTTTGAGGTCTTCCCTTACGAGGGGTGAGTGTGGCCTTAAATCTCATTTTCCCGGTTCACACCAGGTGGCGACTCCATTATTCTCGGTTTAGTCCCCCATGGCTACTTCGTACTCCCGACCGGGCCGCGAGCCCGGGACAGCATGCGTCGCCCAGTTTCTGTGTCCCATAGTCTGGCGACTCCACTAGGGATAGAGAATCGGCCCCGAATATTGTCTTGTAATGTTTGGATTTATGTTTTAATTGACCGTGTCTATAGTGGATAAAATGGGGGTTTAATCAAAGGCATTTTAAGGCTAGGTAATGGTTGGGTGTCTTCCTTCATTCACTACCTTTCTAGAAGGAAAAGCTGTGAAGACACCTATATAGCCATCTACCCGTAGCCTATTGTGATGGACTAATTTGGAGGACTCGTTGTTTATTCCTGACACCAAGCGATAAGAGCCTAAGAGGCTTGGGTATTTAAGTGAGCCTCGCTCCACCTTCCCTCTGGGGAATCTACAACGGGAAATCCATTTGACAGTCCGTCACACACCATATCTCATTGGCACATACCTTAGTGTATAAAAAAGGGTGCGCTCACTTGGTCGCTCGAACCCTTGAGTGGGGAGACCTAGTTGTGGGCCATCCTTCGCCGGTGAGAGCCTTTGTCTATACTCCTACGAACCCACCCATAGGCCGGGTTTGCATGGTTAAAGTAACAATTATTTCCTTGAGTATGTGCTAGTGGACCATCCTCATTTGGATGCAGTTGGACCATTGTCAGAAATGCGGACTTGCAGGGCCATTTAAACTAGGGCGAGTTCATACCTTATGACCAGTGGGCCTAAAGCTTCTGAAATGTTGATGGGCCATTCCGTAGAAATTATTACTTTATGTTTGCATTATCTTTTATGCTTGTGTGTGAGAACATCGTCGTTTGGATCCATTTGGACCATTTGTCATGAGATATGGGCTTGTTGGGCCATTTAAACTGGGACAAGAACGTATTTTATGACGGTTGGGCCAAAGGCTTCTAAGTGTTGATGGGCCACTTTGTGATTGTGTTCGGAACATTACCATTTGGATTTAGTCGGGCTCTTTGTCATGAGATGTGAACTCGTTGGGCCATTTAAACTGGGATGAGTTCACTCCTATAATAATTAGCCCGAAAGCTTCTAAAATGATAACAGTCCGATTTGTTTGAAAATTTTAATTTTAATTTAGTATGTTATATATGTTACCTGCATCTCATGCACCTCATGCATACATATATCATGTTAACACCCTCTATGTCTCAAAAAGACATCATAGATACCGTTTGGGTTAGAGAATGGACAAGGCTCATTAAAAGAACAGTAACAGTCATGAGTGATTCTGGTAATGAGGTATCCCGAATGGATCAGTTAGAGAACAGTCTCGCCAAGGTCACTAAACAGTTGCAAGCTTTGACTACTGTTGTGGCTGGTATGGCTGTGCCCCGTGCTGGGGGAATTTCTGAGAATGTGAGACGTGAGGAGCCTCCGAATGGGTTGGGGGTGACATCCCCGCTTTTGATGATGATATGGCTGATTATGCCACTGGGAGAACAGTTGGGTCTCAGGCAGAGTTGCAGAAACTCTGTGACCAGGTAGAGTCTGTTACCCGTAAGATGAAGGGTAAGGATGAAGACTTACTAGACTATGAGGCGATGAACTTTGAGGAACAGTTGCCTGCTCAGTTCAGAATGCCTGACATGGCCAAATTTAACGGGAACGGGGATCCGAGGGTCCATCTCCGTCAGTATGTTTCAATTATGAGTTCAGTGGGTTTATCCAAGCACCAGGTCCAGAAAATGTTCGGGATGTCGCTCGAGGGGGCACCCGTATTGTGGTA
>SKCR01034021.1:0-238844 GCA_019454045.1 Zanthoxylum bungeanum
GTGGGATTCTTGGAAGTAGTGAAATACCCCGAGTGGTTGGCAAATATTGTGCCTGTACCGAAAAAAGACGGTAAGTCAGGATGTGTGTCGACTACAGAGATCTTAATAAGGCATGCCCAAAGGATGACTTTCCTTTGCCGCATATTGATGTGCTTTTGGATAGTGCAACATTGTCTTCCATGTACTCATTTGCGGATGGGTTTTCAGGATACAACCAAGTGCTTATGGCCGAGGAAGATAAGCACAAGACCGACTTTGTCACAGAATGGGGTACTTATTGCTATAAGGTGATGCCGTTTGGACTTAAGAAAGCCGGAGCCCCTATCAGCGGATGGCCACTACCTTGTTTCATGACCTCATGCATAAGGAGATTGAGGTGTATGTGGATGACATGATGGTCAAGTCAGACGAGAACGGGCATATAGAGGCGTTGGAAAGTTCCTTGAACGAGTGGATAAGTACAACTTGCGGCTGAATCCCAAGAAGTGTGTTTTCGGAGTAACGTCAGGAAAGCTGCTCGGCCATACAGTTGGAATGGGCGGAATAGAAGTTGATCCCGAGAGATTAAGGCTATTACTGAGATGCCGGCACCAAAGACAAGAGAAAGAAGTTAGAGCCTTCCTAGGGAAAATCCAGTATATCAGCCGTTTCATCGCTAAGTTGGCATCGGTGTGTGAGCCCATCTTCAAGTTGTTGAGGAAAGATCAACCAGTGAAATGGAACGGGCAGTGTCAGGAAGCATTTGACAGAATAAGGGAATATTTGGCGAAACCTCATGTGTTGAAACCTCCGAGACATGGTAGGCCTTTGGTACTTTATTTGGCTATTGAACCTGAAGCACTGTGGGCGATGATGGTATAAGCCGATGAGACATGAGTAGAGCATGCCGTCTACTACCTCAGTAAGAAGCTGCTTCCGTACGAAGCTCACTATCAGGAAGTGGAGAAGATTTGTCTAGCCGTAGTATGGGCATCCAAGAAGTTACGTCACTATTTCCAGTCTTACAAGATCCAAGTGGTCGCAATGGAGAATCCTTTGAAGTACTTGCACTCAGTACCATCTCTGGTTGGGAAGTTGGGCAGATGGTTAGTGCTGCTGACTGAATTTGACATCGATTACCTCACCTCCAAGGTATCAAAGGGCGAGCATGGCAGAATTCCTAGCCTTACAACCTATTGAAGGGGATCAGTACAAGTTTGAGTTCCCCGACGAAGAAATCCAAGCTATAGCAGTCCAAGGATGGAAGATGTATTTTGACGGAGCAGTCAACTGCAAAGGAGCCGGGATCGGGATTGTAATAGTCACGCCTGAAGGAGGAACTTTGCCTATGGCCAAGAGGTTGACATTTGGGGTGACCAATAACATGGATGAGTATGAAGCATGTGCATTTGGGTTGATTGCACTGATAGCCTTGAGGGCTAGGAATGTTGAAGTTTTCGGAGACTCGATGTTGGTGATCCGGCAGATGCAAGGAGAATGGGAACTGAGGGAAGAACGGTTGAAGCCGTATCTGTTCCATCTCAGAAGTCTGGTACAGACTATCCCCGATTGTAAATTTCAGCATTTACCGAGAGATGAGAATTAGATGGCAGATGCATTAGCAACACTGGCCGCAACTTGGGAAAATCCAGAGAAACTGGTGATGAGACCGCTTGTGTTGACAACGGCAAGCAAACCAGTCTATGAGATAGGCAAAATCTTGGAAGTGGAGGTCGACGATGGGAAACCTGGTATTATGATGTACAGAGGTATTTGGAGCGTGGAGATTTCCAGAGGAAGCAAGCAGAAAAGACCGAGTGGCCATTCAGAAGTTAGCCTCTCAGTATGTGAGTCTGACAGGAGAGCTCTACAAGAGGTAGGGCAATGGTATTCAGCTGAAATGTTTAAGAAAGGAAGAAGCTCAGAAGATAATGGAAGAAGTGCACGCTGGTGTATGTGGACCACATATGAACGGATTGAACTTGTCCCGCAAGATTGTAAGACAAGGCTTTTACTGGTCAACCATGGAAGCAGACTGCGCGAAGCTAGTGAAGCATTGTCACGACTGTCAAGCACACGACAATTTGAATCATCTGCCGCATACAGAGTTGCACGGGCTGTCAGACCCATGGCCTTTCTCAGCTTGGGGAATAGATATGATCGGAGAGATTCGACCAAATGCATCGAATGGTCATCGCTTTATAGTAGTAGCCGTAGAAGCTGAATCTTTCCGTAATGTTACAGCAAAGCAGATGGCGAAGTTTATAGCTCGGAATCTCATTTGCCGGTATGGTATGCCGCACCATGTGGTAACGGATAATAGAGTCCAATTTCAGGGAGAAACCAAGGCGATGCTACAAAAGTATGGAATCGGCCATCACAAGTCCTCACCATACAGATCACAGGCTAACGGGGCAGTCGAGGCAGCCAACAAGATGATAAAGACAATTTTGGCGAAGATGACAGAGAATTATAAAGATTGGGCTGATAAGCTGCCATATGCCTTTTGGGGGTACAGAACATCGGTGAGAACGGCAACATGAGCCATGCCGTATTCTTTGGTTTATGGAATGGAAGCGGTACTGCCGGTGGAAGTTGAGATACAGTCCATGCGGGTGTTAGCAGAAGCAGAGTTGCCTGAACAAGAGTGGACCTCGCAAAGGTTTGAGCAGTTGGCTCTGATGGATGAGAAGAGGATGAAGTCCTTGCATCACATGCAGATCTATCAGAAGAGGCTAGCTCGAGCGTTCAATTAGAAGGTGCGTCCTACCAAGATAAAGAAAGCTGATTTGGTACTCAAGCAGTCGAAGCCATCAACGACAGACCCGAGAGGGAAGTTCAGACCGAATTGGGAAGGACCATACATTGTTCAGAGAGTAATGGGAAATTGAGCAGTGAGACTGTCAGACTTGGAAGGGAATGAGTTCACAAAGCCGATCAACGTTGACAGATTGAAACTGTATTTTGCCTGAGGGACAAAGACTGAATAGTCACCCGCAGAAGACCTAACCCGATGGGATAAAGAAAACTCATGCATGCATCCATACATGTAACCCATTATTGCATTCCTTTTGTGTGTTTCGTGTTGTTTGTTTTGTATTCACAGGTTTTGAAGAAGAAAAGAAGAAGCGGCAAAGACAAGCCAATCAGAAACAGCTAAAGCACTGTGTTGAATTTGGGTAGAAATCCCAGGGCTGAGGTCCACATTGTGTTAAGATTCAGATGGTGATCTGAGGGTTGAGGCCCACTTTGAGTTTGAGTTTCGGGTATGGATCCCGGGGCGAAGCCCACATGGTCAGCTGTAGAAGGAAGAGTTCCTTAGAGTGAGTGAGTAAAAAAAAAAAAAGATGATGTGAGAGAGAATCTTTGATGGGTAAACATATGTCCGGTGATGACATTGTGTGCTGTAGGGAGAAGCCTTAGAAACGAGAAGTGCGAGACGCGCTCTAATCTGGTATTCGGAATGGATTGATCTCTGCTAGACTCAAAAGCACTTGATAAGGGTATCTCAATAGTAGAAGCCTGAGCGGTTGATGAGATGACCAGTTGAAGAGATGGTAGATCGGTGAAACCGTTTGCCTGGATGTCCACACTGATTTGCCTTTGCTACGATACATGATATGGTTAGAAAATAAAGAAAGAAAAGTCCTACAATGAAAAGAAAATAGACCACCTATAACCAATAAGCGTGAAGCTACCCATGGGCGAGTATTAGGACCACCATGAGGAGAAATGCTACCTTAAAGGGTAGGCGTGTCAAAAAAAAAAAAAAGAGAAAAGAGAAGAAAAAAAAGAGGAAAGAAAAGTCCAAGAAAGAGATGATGCAATAAAAGAAGACCATACATATCATGTTGAGTATGATATAGTAATCACAGAGCGTGACCCAGACATCCAGGTTGGTTAGACCCACTGGTCCGATTCTCCGAAGGGATATCGTCGAGTTGGCTGACTAAGGAATAGCTGCGAAAGCCTTAGCACACACACACTAGGAGTCTAGTTCAGATCACCCGTTCAGAGGATTGGGTTTGAACATGTAGTACTTTGAAGGTTCTTTGGCTTTGACGCGAAGCACCCGTTGAGGACAAAAAATGTTTAGCTATCAAGATTATCTCGAAAGAGGCACTACAGTGTGTTGTAAAAGAGTATCAGTATCAATTTCTACCGGGTATGGCATTCTGGGGGCGAAGCCCACATCAGTTCAGTATCAGTTCTCCCGGGTATGGCATACTGGGGGTGAAGCCCACATCAGTTCAGTATCGATTCTGCCGGGTATGGCATTCTGAGGGCGAGGCCCACATCAGTTTAGTATCAGTTTCTGCCGGGTATGGCATACTGGGGGCGAAGCCCACATCAGTTCAAGATCAGATCAGCCAGGTACGACACTCTGGGTATGCAGATATCAGATCAGATCAGCCAGGTACGGCACTCCGGGTATGGAGACATCAGTTCAGCCAGGTACGGCACTACGGGTATGGAGATATCAACAGCGACACCCTAGGTACGGGGTTAGCATACAGACACTTGTGGCTCTCTAGGTACGGAGACGTCACCGCGACACCCTAGGTATGGGGTTAGCATACAGACACTGATGGCTCTCTAGGTACGGAGACGTCACCGCGATACCCTAGGTACGGGGTTAGCATCCAGACTTTGTGGCTCTCTAGGTATGGAAACGTCACTGTGACACCCTAGGTATGGGGTTAGCATCCAGACTTTGTGGCTCTCTAGGTACGGAGACGTCACCGCGACACCCTAGGTACGGGGTTAGCATCCAGACTTTGTGGCTCTCTAGGTACGGAGACGTCACCGCGACACCCTAGGTATGGGGTTAGCATCCAGACTTTGAGGCACTCTAGGTACGGAGGCGTCACTCCTACTGCGACACCCTAGGTACGGGTTAGCATTCAGACATTTGTGGCTCTCTAGGTACGGAGACGTCACTCCACCGCGACACCCTAGGTACGGGTTTAGCATCCAGACTTTGTGGCACTCTAGGTGGGCGGAGCGTCACCGCGACACCCTAGGTACGGGGTTAGTATCCAGACTTTGTGGCTCTCTAGGAGGTACGGAGACGTCACCGCGCGACACCCTAGGTACGAGGTTAGCATACAGACACTTGTGGCTCTCTAGGTACGGAGACGTCACCGCGATACCCTAGGTACGGGGTTAGCATCCAGACTTTGTGGCTCTCTAGGTACGGAGACGTCACTGGGACACCCTAGGTATGGGGTTAGCATCCAGACTTTGTGGCTCTCTAGGTACGGAGACGTCACCGCGACACCCTAGGTACGGGGTTAGCATCCAGACTTTGTGGCTCTCTAGATACGGAGACGTCACCGCGACACCCTAGGTACGGGGTTAGCATCCAGACTTTGTGGCTCTCTAGGTAAGGAGACGTCACCGCGACACCCTAGGTACGGGGTTAGCATCCAGACTTTGTGGCTCTCTAGGTACGGAGACATCACCGCGAGACCCTAGGTACGTGGTTAGCATCCAGACTTTGTGGCTCTCTAGGTACGGAGATGTCACCGCGACACCCTAGGTACGGGGTTAGCATCCAGACTTTGTGGCACTCTAGGTACGGAGGCGTCACTGCGACACCCTAGGTACGGGGTTAGCATTCAGACATTTGTGGCTCTCTAGGTACGGAGACGTCACCGCGACACCCTAGGTACGGGGTTAGCATCCAGACTTTGTGGCACTCTAGGTACGGAGGCATCACTGCGACACCCTAGGTACGGGGTTAGCATTCAGACATTTATGGCTCTCTAGGTACGGAGACGTCACCGCGACACCCTAGGTACGGGGTTAGCATCCAGACTTTGTGGCACTCTAGGTACGGCGGCGTCATTGTGACACCCTAGGTACGGGGTTAGCACTCAGACACTTGTGGCTCTCTAGGTACGGAGACGTCACCGTGACACCCTAGGTACGAGGTTAGCACTCAGACACTTGTGGCACTCTAGGTACGGAGTCGTCACCGCGACACCCTAGGTACGGGGTTAGCAATCAGACAACAACATCACTGCGGCACTCTAGGTACGGAGACGCAACTGCGACACCCTAGGTACGGGGCTAGCACTATCAACTCAACACAGCAGGCGAACGATGTGGCAGCTGGCGAGCCAGGTAAGTAAAAATGCATTGCACGTACTTTGATAGGATTGTCATTGTCACACACTGCACAAGTCCCATCAAAGTGGGGGCGACTGTAGGCATTGCATTTTTGAATATCAGCCCGATGATGAGTCTCGTATTGAGGCAACTACTTCTTTAGTCATGAAAGTCGCGGGAAACGGATGTTGGAAGGGTAAAGTTGGAAATTAGAATTTTTGTTGGATTTTATCTGAGTTGTTTAGCTTCGGCTGCTTGTTGGACTTCCGTTTTAAAGCTTACCTAAGGCCCAAAACCCAAACCAAACCCAAAACACCTAAGTCAACCCAAGTCAACCCAAGTCAAACCCAGCCCACGCCCAAGGGGAGGGATTCACACCCATATGCTCTTTATTTAGGTAATTGCACATTAATCACATGTTTAAATCAAATAAAATCCTTACTTAAATAAAAGAAATCAAATAAAATCATTACCAAATCAAATCCAATCCCAAATCCTAATTAGGAGATCTATTCCTTATTAAGAAGATGTCACCATCAATAGAAATCCTACTCCTAGTCGTATAAGGGAAACCTCATCTCCTTTGCCTATAAAAAGAGCCTTCACCCCCATTCATAACCCTAGCTCATATACATCACTCAAGCACCTTGTGAAGCCCTCCTTGCACGCCCAAGCATCCCCCAAGAGCCCCCATTGCCGCATTCCTGAAGAGAAGAAACACTCTATTGCCGCATATTCCCTCCCTCACCAATACACCACACGCACAACCCCTTTTCTTAGCCCTCCTTAGCCGACTTCCAACCACCATTCACAGCCCAAAATTACCCTAAAATAAACCTTATTCCCAGCCCCTGAAGTGCCGCAAAAAGACTCCCCAAAGCTGCTCCACATTAGCGCCCAAAACAGCCCTGAAAGTGGCTTCACTGCACTAGTGAACTGCCACATTTAAGCTTCTGTTATGGTCAGTTTCCTTGCGTCCTTATCCCACCAAAACCATCCTAAAACCATCTTAAAACCATCCTCAAAATCCCCAAAAAGTTTCCCCAAAAAATCTTTACAAACGCACCTCCCGAGACCATCAAAATCACCCAAAAAGTCCACTAAACGCCCAAAACAGTGACCTGAAAAACAACAGCAAAACGGACTTAAAACAGCAGCCCGAGCATCAAAACAATGAGGAAAAAATAGTAAGCAAACAAATCGGAAAAGTATCGGATCATTCGCCATTCCAACGGACGTGTAAGCCCTTTCTTGAGACGACAAAAGAGGTTAGACCTGAGGGCACCCTTTTACTTATCTCTTTTCGTTTTATTTATTTATTTTTGATATACAATTGCATGAGAGTCGTTTGAGGCATGATTTGATTGTTGGATGAGCGGGATATGTGTTCCCTTTTGTGGTATATCGGATGGAAACCCGGACGTAAATTCCATAGCCGATTCCGAATGGACGGTAGTATGGTCTGCACTCGGGATACAATGCCACGTACCACTTAAGATACATGTATCTCGTCTCATCCAAATTTGTATTCGAGCATAATGTAGTTCTAGGTTGTTTATTTATTATTTTAAGCATGTCTTAATTTAGTTTCGTTATTTAATTTCAAAGCATGATCATGTTTCTTCTTTATGCATGATATTTAATTTAGTTTATATTTATGTTTAAGTCATTATTTGTTTGCGTTGGTTTGATGGCTTAATATGTTCAATGTGTGATGTTGCGTGTTTATTGTTTAAGGACTTATTTTTAAGCATGCGAACTTAGATTAGGAGTTAGTTAGACGGAAGCATCTTAGATCTAGGTGACACTTGAACATGATTATTGATTAGATGCGGTTGGTTTATTGCATGAATTATATCATCACAATGACATAAGTAAGGGACCATTCCGAACCCAACGGTTTGAGGCCTTCCCTTGCGAGGGGTGAGTGCGGCCTTAAACCTTTGTCCCGGTTCACACCGGGTGGTGACTCCATTATTCTCATGTTTAGTCCCCCGCGGACTATTCCGTACTCTCAACTAGGCCTTGATTCTATAACAGCATGCGTCACCCAAGTTCTGTTGTCTACACTCCCTCCAATCTTCTCTAACTTTTTCATGTGATACTAAACTACTGGCGCGTCCCTCAAGTGACATCCCAAATTTCTGCACTTGACGCTTGGACAAACCCACTAAACTCATAACTGAAACATACTGAAGGAGATGGACCTTCGGATCCCCATTCCCGTTGAACTTAGCCATATCCGGCATCTTGAACTGAGCTGGCAACTGTTCTTCGAAGGTCATTGCCTCATAATCTAACAACTCTTCGTGTTTACCCCTCATCTTAGGGGTAACTGTTTCAACCTGATCCCTAAGCTTCTAAAATTCTGCCGGAGACCCAATCATTCTGCATGTTGCATACTCTGCCATGTCATCATCAAAAGCAGGAATATCATCTCCCAACCCATTCGGAGGCTCCTCGCACCTCACATTCTCAGAATTCCCCCAGCACGGGGCAAAACCATACCAGCCACAGCAGTAGTCAAGGCTTGCAACTGTCAGTAATTTTGGCGAGACTGTTTCCAACTGATCTATCCGAGATACTCTCATTATCGGATGTACTCATATCTGTTACCGGTCTTTTAGTGAGTCTTCCCTCTCCCTAACCCAACGGGAATCTATGATGTCTTTTTTTTTTAGACATAGAGGGTGTTAATAGGATATATGTATGCATGAGATGAATGAGATGTTAGACAAAATGACACATAGCGTCACAATTTGCACAGATCATTGTGTTGTTGTAGCAAATTAACTATGTGACAAGGAAATTGCACTCTCATCATTTGTGATTAGATCGCCATAGATATATAAATGAAGAGAGGTCCCTATGATTAGTTCCTGGACTGAGAATGATATGAGACAGTATCAGTCCCCGAAGGATTAATCATTAAATATCCCTAGCCGGAGTATTATCGAGACTGGACATCGATAATGCGGAATAGGCTAGTATTGCACTTGTGTGCGTTGTGAGGGCACAACGATATAGTTCTCATATATATAAGTATCGGATACTTATGCAAGTGCGATAGGAGGTCGTGTTTCACCGATGGTACGGGAAACAGCTTCGCTCTGGATAGACCCCTCGGAATCCCATTAGTATTATTATGACTATGTGTCTATGGGAGGCCGAAATCAAGGTAGGTGTGTATAGTCTTAACCTGAGACTTACATCGCTAATACTTACGATAATCGATAGACTTTGGTCTTGGTGGTACAGGGCTTTAACCGGTTCTGCGTACACCACTTCTGGGTTTATCAGAGAGTCGTAGTGTATTGGGTGTGATGTCGAGGCGGAAGTATCACTTCAGTCATAGTGGAGATGATGTCACCCAGGATACGGTACTAGTGCTCTTGAGTGATGCGCATCCAATCGGGATATTGTGACCAGGTCATGAATATCCGATTATAGAGACTATGTTACCAGACATCCGATATGTGTTTCGGACGGGGCAGACACTTATCCAGCCCCAGCCCTAGCACGTGACTATCCGATACTGGGCCGCTACACACAATACAATAGTATACTACGCTTGATACAGATCTTAATATTCTTAAATGGATATGTCCGAAGAATTGGGTAGACTTGGTGCTTTGCTAGAAGTCGACCTTGTCTCGTAAATCGGTAGAATGTAGTACTTGGTACGTACGTGATTCGGATACACCGACGACCGTATTTACTACCAACTTATCCGGGGATCTCATGGGTCACTTCCCGATAATCCACCGATGACGCATAACTCGCACTCTTGTATAATTTGGGATTAAATAGAAGAGAGAGAAAATTAATCTAGGATTAATTACGGAGATATTTTATCTAGGATAAAATATCGTCTAGAGAGAGATAACGATTAATTTGGAATTAATCGGTAAATTAATATATTCGATATATTAAACAAAATTAGATTTCGACGCGGAATTAAAATTAGATTTTAATTCGGGCGAACGAATTAATATAGAATTAATTCGTTAGCGACGTGAATAGTGAATTCGCTAGGCGTAATCATTTAATTACGACGCGACGGAAAAATCATTAATTTGGAATTAATGAACCCGAGCCCGAGTGTGATTGCGAGTGCATTCGTATTTCAAATTCGAGTGCGGCATCGCAAGTCGCATCAAGCGTCAAATCAATCAGTCGCATCAAGCGTCAAATCACTTGTCACTTTGAGTGATGTGACTTGACAACATGTCACTTTAATAAAGTTGATGTGAATAGTGATGGACATGATGTGCATAGTGTTTGCCTTTATGGTTTGACTTTTTAAATTCAAATTAAAGGTAAATGGAAGTGAAATTTATTTGAAATTCATGAATGTATAGATACACTTGAAATTCAAATGCAATTAACTTAATACACATTTCTTTCTCTCCATTTTTCTCTCTTCTTCTCCTCACCCCCAAAGCATGAAATGCTCACTGGTTTTGAAGCAATATGGCGTGAACAAGGGAAGCCAAGAGTGGGTTTTCATGGTGAAAAACAAGTGCTAGCACACTTACGAGTCTTGCGAAGGTGGTAGGGAGGTTCGCCCATGAGCCCGGATCCGTTAGACGAGGCTTGGAGCTCCGTTTTCTCAGCTCAAATCTGAAAATTGGAGGCAGTGGACTGCTGCAGTGTGCGCCTATGGCAGTGGCCATTTTGGCCTTGATTCGTCTCCAAATCGACTCAACCGATCGATGTGAGTATTCCGCTACCTCCGTTGATGTATTCACACATGTATTTCATTGCTTGTTTGATCTTGGGACCTAGATAAATTACCAACAATGGCATCAAGAGCTATTGGTTCAAGCATGAAAAATGTAGGGCTTAAAATTGGGTATTTTGTATTCGAGCATGATTTAACGAAATGGATGATTGAGCATGCTTAGTATATGTAATATTGAAGATTGATTTGATCAATTTCAAGAAAAAATGTTTAGAACAATTTTCCCCAAATTATTCCCCTTGGCCGAATGGTATTGTGAATTTTGGATTCTTGGAATTTTTGGTTTTGATTCGTTTGATGAGTTAGAATCATTTAGGTTGATGTTAATTTGAATCGAATTGGATTGGATTTTGAATTGAACATTAATCCCCAAAATTCTCATGTTGACCGAATTGGACTTATTGCCCTAATGTCTTGGATTTTTGATTTTATGAACATTGGATGTGTATGAAATCATTTAGGATGTTGATTTGATGTCGATTGTGGGTTCGATTGGATTGAAACCAAATCGGACACAAAATCCTCCCTTGGCCGAGAGCATTGAGCATGTATATGGTTTGATTTTTCATTTATGTGTTGGACATGTGATGATGATGTTTAGCATGATTAATTGGAATAATTAAGTGTTTTAGACATTGATTTAGGTGATTAATCATGTAATGCACTTTAGGTAATTAAGTTGCGGAATTGGATTCATGTGATTTAGTTATTTAGGCCTTAAATTGGATTTGGGCTTCTAATGTTGTAATTGGGCCTATTGGGCTTGATTTTATCAAGTTGGGTTTAGGCCAAGTGGATTGGATCCAATTGGGCCCAAAACCTTAACCATAAAGCCCAAATGCGACTTAATGAACCTTTAAAGTTCAATTGGCCTAATGGGCCAAGATTGATTTATGGGCTTATGGGGTAAATCCCGGATTGGACTTTGGTTATCGGTTTGACCCGAGTTGACCAAAAGTCCACGCCTTAAGAAATCAATTAAAAGCCCATTGGACTTTAATTGAATTGACGTTGGACGTTAATCGTTCTTTGAGACGCGTTACGATTAAATTTGGAATTTAAATCGTAAAAGGTTTATCAAATAAAAGTGTAATATTTAATTTGGAATTGAATAGTGAATTAGTATTAAATACATGTTATATTGGATTTAATGATGTAGTTTAATTTAATTCAAGAATTCGTACTTTGAGTACTTATTCGCAAAACGAGTTTGACTCGAGCAAAATCAAATCGTTGTTTGAACATTGGATGATCACTTAATTATCAGATTAATTAATTTGATTAGATTGATTGATAGCATGCTTATCTGTGTGAATACGTGGTTGTGTTGAATGAATAATGTATATCAGATGGATATTAGATGGGTGGGCAATTTTAGAAATTTTTGTAATAAATTCGATTTATTAAATTGGACCTGCGTGTCCAGCCTTATCACTTTCTTTCTCTTTGTATTCTCTTCTCACCTATTCCCCTCTATGTATATGAGGTTTCTTTAGAAGTGTAGTGTAACGGGTAGAAGTAATACTAGTGCTAGCATGAGTGAGAAAGGGAGAGATTTGATCTAGGATCAATATGTAAAGTATCCATCCGCATATCATTATTATTTATTTTCATACTCTTTTATTATGTATTTAGAATGCATGTTTAAGGGTGTATGATGATGAGACCTAAACAAAGATAATTAAATTGGTAGCCAATTTGCACGCGAAAATCCCTCAATAAATATCATGTGTCTTTTCCTTCCATTGAGTGATTCTTGCTCAAGATCCGAGATTGGCAGGGGTTGTTGGCCAAAGTCAAGCCCTTGTCCGTCAAAGATGTGCTTGAATCACGAGGCTTTGTTCCATATCGGTGTCGTGTCCAAGTTGTGGTTTGTTGGCCAAAATCAAGACCACTTCTTGTCCATTGACATTGATTACGAAGCTTCCATGTCAATAGGTCCGCGCTTGACTGGGATCACTAGGTTTGTTGTGCCAAAGCCAAGGCCTAGTTGATTCAGAGGAAAAAAGGTTAGGGTATATATTCGATATATAGGCATAAATTAGATATATGTTTGGGACTTGGATGTCCACCTACTGGATCTAGGAGTTGGATAAGATCCAATTGATCTTCGAGATCTACCTAGTTAATTATCATACAATTTGTTGGCCAAAGTCAAGATTGTGTGACATTTAACGTGATCCTAGCCCACTAGGAAACACAGTTTCCCGAGTACTCGACAGAGGGTTAGAGGCTCGACGAAAAATAGTGGGAAGCAAGTATTGAATTTGCAACATTCGTTCGAATACTCGCTAAACGTGCTAATCTATATTTTACTCGTCGTATTAATCAAAAGTATTAGTTGGACTAATATTTTATGTTGTTTTACAAATATATAGTTGGACTATATACAACTCATTCGATATATAGTTGATTTTATAATTGGATTATAGTAATCAATATAATCGAATCATAATGATAGTTGATTTTATAATTGGATTATAGTAATCAATATTAAAATTATAGTTGATTAAATAATTGGATTATTGTAATCATTATAATAAATAGTACCTTTATTAAAATTGATTAAAGAGTTAGACTATTAAAATCAAGAAAGAATTGAAAAGTTGAATATTTAAAATATATAATCCTTGGATTAAATGTTTTAAATGATTTAATTTTCATATTGGGAATAAATAATAGGTTACTTTGTTGGATAAAATAACTTGTTATATCTAGGCCCATAATTAAGCAAATAAGTAGAGCATAAAATCTTTGGAAGATTTATGTGATGATGACTTTAGTGCTTAATTTAATATACTTGACAATAAATCTATTTTAATGTCAAAGTATGCAAATTGGGCAAGTTGCACAAGGTGCACATCATTTAGATATTCTAAAACCCAAGGCTTGGCCAAAGGTTTGTGAAATATTGAAAAGATAATTGACATATCCCAAAGTGACTACCATTTGGACATGGAAGACACGAAGGAATTAAAGAAAGGGCGAGGCTCTAACTTTAAAAATATTTGTCAAAGTTATGTTCGCTACTAGTATTCAAATTGGATTTTAATACTTAGTGTGGTACATAAAATATATGTATTGATGTTCAGAATCCGCTATGAGCTGGATACTGACTTCAAGCCGAGATTTCTTTGCGAATCGGAAACGGGACGAAAGTCGCTGTTTCGACCGTAGATACCTAAGTTTGGGAACTACCCTTTGGGTATGTACTTAAATTTGGAAATGTTATGATGTAACTAGTTTGACTAGAGACATTATCTCTATATCAGTGTTTAATCCGATGCGGATAAAACCTTTATATTCTAGAACACTAAGTGTTTTATTATATAAAGATGATACTGAGATAAATACATTAGATGTAAATAACAGAATTTATATTTTGAATATAAATAAAATCTCAAACATATAAAAATGACAGATGAATAGCTCAAATTGATTTGATCAACAGAGACTTATTTGTGGCATTGTTGTCTAGGACACAATTAAACGAGACTCGTATATCCACACTTTTGAAGAGTGGGTACTAGGACTGATTTGACTATTCAAATAAGGTCTGCGAATCTAGTTTATTAGGTAAAATACCTAAAATACTATTTACTTGGTAATAGTAAAATGGCCACCGATTTGTTAGCCCTATTCATGGTGAAGTAAGTGGGCCCATATCTAGCTAGGCTAGATGTGAACATGAATATTTCGTGACCTTAACGGATGTGGCATCACGTTGTGGTTATGTGTTTCTTTTGAAGAACATAGATCAAAAACTTTTGAAGTTTCGACACGAAATGAATAAACAGATCAGCTATAGTATTATTCCGCCACGATTAGACCGTAATGGAAAATACTTAAGCGGTAAGTTTCATACGTAAATGAAAGAGTACGGTATTCTTTCATATGAGGACTCCTCCCGAGACACGTCAGTTAGACGGTGTGTCCGAACTAAAACCAAATTTTGTTGGACATGATAAGGTTTATCACGAGTCGCTCTGAGCTACTGTTTCCTTCAATAGGATATGTATAAACAGTGCAAAACTTATTTAGAATAAGGTTCCATGTAAATCTGTTTGACAGATATCATATAGGATATGAACAGGAAGAAACGAGGTTTCTCATTCCTGATAATTTGGGTATGCCAGGCATAACGTTGGGTGATACCAAACTAAAAGACCCAAATTGGATTAGTGCCAATATAGGTTATCCTAAGGGAAACCTTAAGTATAGTACTTATAAATCCCACATGAGAACAATTTGATTGTTGCTCACCATGCGGTTTTCCTGAGAGGAATACCGATATGCAGTGGTCAGTGGGAGGATAGTGATACTCGATGAAAATCAGAGTAATACTGTTCAAGGCACGAAGTCCTTAATGGAACACAAGCAGTTCATCAATAATGAATCTGTACCATTAATCTTCAAATACACAAGAACTTCGTAGATCGGATAGAGTCAGAAAACAACCTAGGGTATGGGTTTCTGATCTAACCTCATAAAGATGTCAATCTTATGAAGGTATATCCACCGACTACGTTTTGAGGAAGTGATACGAGGTATCGACTCCCTATTATGGCAAACTGCCATGAATCCGAAATGGATTCCATGTATGACAACTATTTTGGATACTAGTTGTTGTACCATAAGGCATTATGCCTACTGGTACATTAAACTTCTTCAAGGAAGACATACATGGAAGGCAACATACCAACGCACAAAGCTGGGCTTTTGACCGAAAGGTATCGTTATCAACATTGTGTTAATAACGGTTCAACCTTTTACCCGTTGCCATGGTAAATCCATTTTGAAGATGCTTGAAGATAACTGTATATTTCATTTATGAAATGTGTCAGTTACAAATCAAAATCGCTTTCCTGAAAAGGAAACCTTTTGGAGGATGTTTACAACATCCTGACGATTTTGTTTAACCGACAAACAAGGTTTGCGGGTTATTCGATCCATGTTTGGATTGAAGCAAGCATAAGGTTCTTGGAACTGATGTTTTGAAATAATCATAATGGTTTATGATTTGACTCAAAACGAAATAATTCTTGTGTATATAAGGAGGTTAGTGGGAGAGGGCACTGACAGTGAAATTCCCATAAAGCTATTGTTGAAAGCTTGGCTTTCATAGATATTCTTTCAATAGGAATTCTCCATAGAATTCTGGGGAGTAACAACCTTTATTCTTGGAATAAAGATCTACTGGGATAGATTTGGAGTTTGTTAACACTCTCTGGGAAATTATACATTTAAAATGTACTTGTATTGGTGTCTCATACGCTTCGAGCATATGGAGTCACAATCGGGTCAATCCTAGTGATAGTCACTAAATTGAAATTAAGAACATCTTTTAGTATCTTAGAGAACTAAAGATGCTGTCTTAAACTATGGAGAAGGAGAACTTGAAGTGACTGGGATCACTGCTGCAAGTTTCCAAACAATTAAATACTACGTTATTATAAAGTTTGAATTACGGGACAGTGAGCAGGAAATCTTCCGAGCAAGAAAACTGTTGCCGAATAAACAACAAATTCGGATTATTGCTGCAGCTGAGGCAGCAATAGAAGCCATTTGGGTCGAAAATAAATCTAATTAGATTAGATATATAGTTCTTTTAGCAGCTGAGCTAGGCGTCAGTACAGGCTAAGGAATTAAAGGTCTCATCGACGATCCAGATATATACTTCTATATCATCTGATTCGTTCGGATCATACATCGTGGCGATGTGATGATCGTGCAAATCGCATCAGACGATAATCAAACAAATCCGTTGACGAAATCCTTTCCTCAGCAATTTGAGCGAACCGTACATGGTTCGGGTGTGGGACACTTGAGTGATTGGCTATGTGCCAAGTGGGAGATTGTTAGACAAAATGACCCATAGCGTCATTATTTGCACAGATCATTGTGTTGTTGTAGCAAATTAACTATGTGACAAGGAAATTGCACTCTCATCATTTATATATCTAGATGAAGAGAGGTCCCTATGATTAGTTCCTGGATTGAGAATGATATGAGACAGTATCAGTCCCCGAAGGATTAATCATTAAATATCCCTAGCCGGAGTATTATCGAGACTGGACATCGATAATGCGGAATAGGCTAGTATTGCACTTGTGTGCGTTGTGAGGGCACAACGGCATAGTTCTCATATATATAAGTATCGGATACTTATGCAAGTGCGATAGGAGGTCGTGTTTCACCGATGGTACGGGAAACAGCTTCGCTCTGGATAGACCCCTCGGAATCCCATTGGTATTATGACTATGTGTCTATGGGAGGCCGAAATCAAGGTAAGTGTGTATAGTTTTAACCTGAGACTTACATCGCTAATACTTACGATAATCGATAGACTTTAGTCTTGGTGGTACAGGGCTTTAACTGGTTCTGTGTACACCACTTCTGGATTTATCAGAGAGTCGTAGTGTATTGGGTGTGATGTCGAGACAGAAGTATCACTTCAGTCATAGTGGAGATGATGTCATGCAGGATACGGTACTAGTGCTCTTGAGTGATGCGCATCCAATCGGGATATTGTGACCAGGTCATGAATATCCGATTATAGAGACTATGTTACCAGACATCTGATATGTGTTTCGGACGGGGCAGACACTAATCCAGCCCCAGCCCTAGCACGTGACTATCCGATACTGGGCCGCTACACACAATACAATAGTATACTACGCTTGATACAGATCTTAATATTCTTAAATGGATATGTCCGGAGAATTGGGTAGACTTGGTGCTTTGCTAGAAGTCGACCTTGTCTCGTAAATCGGTAGAACGTAGTACTTGGTACGTACGTGATTCGGATACACCGATGACCGTATTTGCTACCAACTTATCCGGGGATCTCATGGGTCGCTTCCCGATAATCCACCGATGACGCATAACTCGCACTCTTGAATAATCTGGGAATAAATAGAAGAGAGAGAAAATTAATCTAGGATTAATTACGGAGATATTTTATCTAGGATAAAATATCGTCTAGAGAGAGATAACGATTAATTTGGAATTAATCGGTAAATTAATATATTCTATATATTAAACGAAATTAGATTTCGACGTGGAATTAAAATTAGATTTTAATTCGGGCGAACGAATTAATTTAGAATTAATTCGTTAGCGACGTGAATAGTGAATTCGCTAGGCGTAATCATTTAATTACGACGCGACGGAAAAATCATTAATTTGGATTAACGAACCCGAGCCCGAGTGTGATTGCGAGCGCATTCGTATTTCGAATTCGAGTGCGGCATCGCAAGTCGCATCAAGCGTCAAATCAATCAGTCGCTCAAGCATCAAATCACTTGTCACTTTGAGTGATGTGACTTGACAACATGTCACTTTAATAAAGTTGATGTGAATAGTGATGGACATGATGTGCATAGTGTTTGCCTTTATTGTTTGACTTTTTAAATTCAAATTATAGGTAAATGCAAGTGAAATTTATTTGAAATTCATGAAAGTGTATAAGATACACTTGAAATTCAAATGCAATTAACTTAATACACATTTCTTTCTCTCCATTTTTCTCTCTTCTCCTCACGCCCAAAGCATGAAATGCTCACTGGTTTTTGAAGCAATATGGCGTGAACAAAGGGAAGCCAAGAGTGGGTTTTCATGGTGAAAATCCAAGTGCTAGTACACTTACGAGTCTTGCGAAGGTGGTAGGGAGGTTCGCCCATGAGCCGGGATCCGTTAGACGAGGCTTGGAGCTCCGTTTTCTCAGCTCAAATCTGAAAATTGGAGGCAGTGGACTGCTGCAGTGTGCGCCTATGGCAAAGGCCATTTTGGCCTTGATTCGTCTCCAAATCGACTCAACCGATCGATGTGAGAATTCCGCTACCTCCGTTGATGTATTCACACATGTATTTCATTGCTTGTTTGATCTTGGGACCTAGATAAATTACCAACATGAGATGCATGCGATACAAGGAATATATCAACTAATTAAAATTTTCGCACAAATCAGCCCATCATCATTTTAGAAGCTTTTGGGCTAACTATCATAGGAGTGAACTCGTCTATGGCAAGAAGTCCAACCGTATCCAAATGATAATGTTCCCAAACACAAGCATATAATGGCCCATTGGCGTTTCAGAAGTTTTTTGGCCCAATCATCATAAGATACGTTCTTGTCCCAGTTTAAATAGCCCAACAAACCCATATCTCATGACAGAAGGTCCAAATGGATCCAAACGATAATGTTCCCAAACACAAGCATATAATGGCCCATTGGTGTTTTAGAAGCTTTTGGCCCAATCATCATAAGATATTTTCTTGTCCCAGTTTAAATGGCCCAACAAGCCCATATCTCATGACAAAATGTCCAAATGGATCCAAACGACAATGTTCCAAAACACAAGCATAAAGAGACAATTACTATGGTCACATAACTATGGTTCATGTGTGGATTTACGGGAGTGTAGACAAAGTCTCTCGCTGACGAAGGATTGCCCACAACTAGGACTCCCCACTCAAGGGTTCGAGCGACCAAGTGAGCGCACCTTTTTTATAGCTTACGGTACGTGTTAACGAGTTATGGTGTGTGACTAACTGTCAAATGGATTTCCCATTGTAGATTCCCCAAAGAGAGGGTGGAGCGAGGCTCTCTTAAGTATCCAAACCTCTTAGGCTCTTATCGCTTGGTGTCAGGAATAAACAACGAGTCCTCCAAACTAGTCTGTCACAACAAGCTACAAGTAATGATTATCTCGGTGCCTTCACAGCTTTTCCTTATGAAAAGGTAGTGAATGAAGGAAGACATCGAGCCATCACATAGCCTTAACAATGCCTTTGATTACACCTTTTTCAACCCACTACAGAAACAGTTAACTTAAAGCACAAATCATAATATTACAAGACATTATTTCAGGGCCAATTCTCTATCCCAAGTGGAGTCGCCAGACTGTGGGACACAGAAACTGACGACGCATGCTGTTCTAGGCTCGCGGCCTAGTTGGGAGTACGGAGTAGCCCGCGGGGGACAAAACCGGAGAATAATGCAGTCGCCACCCGGTGTGAACCGGGAAAATGATTTAAGGCCGCACTCACCCCTTGCAAGGGAAGACCTCAAACCGTTGGGTTCGGAATGGTCCCTTACTTGTACCATTTGTAATAAAATGATTTGTGCAATAGTTTAGTCGAGTCTAGCAACATACATTCCCAAGGGTATTCCATTTCACATGCATAAATCAAAAGTTCATCTAAGTTCACATGTAACACATTTTCATATTTGCATATAACTATTTGCATATAATCTATGTCTGAATTTGCATACAACCTTTTTTACATATAACCTATGTCTGAATTTGCATATGTAAAGGTAAATTGAAATACGACAAACATGCTACATCATAAGCACATTACATTCATGGATACGGAAACGCAAGAAAACAATAATCATACAAGCGTGCATAAAATTGAATCAGAATAATGGCAACCGTATAATTTCACAAACACATTGCATTGATAATCATGGAAGCGTAAACAAGCAAGAATTATACGAGCATGCATATTAAAGAGAGGCAATCAATTGCATGATGTAAAGAGATAGCTAAAGAGGCAATTAAGTGCATAATGTAAAAAGCTAACTAGAGAGGCAATCATACGTTAAAATAAACATGCCATGGTGCGGTGCAAAAGGAGATAGACAATATAAAAAGAAAATAATGAAATAAAAGGGTGCGGTAAAATGTCGTGGCAAAGTTAGCTCTTAGGCTTTTAATCCCTCGAAATGGAGGACCTTTAATCCAACTTGTTAAGCCCATGCGCGATGTAATCTGATGCATGGGTAAATAAAGCGATGATGTGCAAAAGGATAAATGACATAATAAGAGGCGCGGTAAAACATCATGGTAAAGGTAGCCTTTAGGCATTTCCCTCGAATAGAGGACCTTCAATTCACCCTAGTTAGCCCATGCACATTAGAATGTAATGCATGCGAAAATAAAGCGATGAGGTGCAAAAGGATAAATGACATAATAAGAGGCGCGGTAAAGCATCGTGGTAAAGGATTTTAACCCCTCAAAATAGAGGACCTTCAGTCCCACTTACTAAGCCCGTGCGCTAATAACATAATGCATGTAAGGAAATAAGGACAACAGTGTCGGACTTCATATACCCGATTGAACACATCTTACATTCAACCGAATATACATCATCTGACGCTGCAAAGCATCGTGGTAAAGGATTTTAACCCCTCAAAATAGAGGACCTCCAGTCCCACTTACTAAGCCCATGCGCTAATGACGTAATGCATATAAAGAACAAGGATAACAATATCGAACTTCGTATACCCGATTGAACACATCTTACATTCAACCGAATAGACATCATCCGGCGCAGCAAAGCCTCGTGGTAAAGGATTTTAACCCCTCAAAATAGAGGACCTTGAGTCCCACTTACTAAACCCATGCGCTAATGACATAATGCATATAAAGAAACAAGGATAACAATATCGGACTTCATATACCCGATTGAACACATCTTACATTCAACCGAATATACATCGACCGGCGCGGCAAAGCGTCGTGGTAAAGGATTTTAACCCCTCAAAATAGAGGACCTTCAGTCCCATTAACTAAGCCCATGCGCTCGATCACATCATTACACAAATAAATAATATGCAGAAATTAAATAACGAATAATAAACACATCAAAACTACATAAAATAAAATATGCGCCGTTTGCTCAAGTGGTACGTGGAGTTGTATCCCGAGTGCAGATTATACTACCGTCCATTCGGAATCGGCTATGAAATTTACGTCCGGGTTTCCATCCTATATACCACAAGAGTTGACACATTTTACGTTTTATTCAAAGGCCACAACATACATCACATCACAATACATGCATTATTTATCTATTCAAGGCAACAACATGCATCACTTCACAAAAATCATGCGAATGAGATTCAATAAACAGTAAAAATATGAATAAAAATGGATGTGATAGAATACCCTCAGGTCTAACCTTTTTCGTCGACTCTAGGACTCGCGTTTCACGGTGATCGGAAGGGTGAAAGCTCCACAACCTTTCTGGTTCACTAGTTTGCATTTTTCTTCGCTATTTCGCTAATCAAGCTATTATTTTTGCTCCGTTTCACTGCTGTTTTACTGCTCTATATGGGCTGTTTCGGTGGTGTTTCAGGTTGTAATGTTTTCGGCAATGGAGGGGTTTATGGGGCTGTGATTTTCGGCTAAGGGTGTAGGAGGAGAAGAGAAATATTTGCGTGCTGGTTGTATGAATTAAGAGGATTTTTTTTCTTGCAGTATGCGTGTGTGTCAGAGAGGCTTCAAGGGTTGGGAGAGGTTGGTTTTATATAGGCAAAGAGGGTAGGGCTACTCCTTGCTTGACAATGAAAGGGATTTGGCATTTAAGGCGGATTTGATTTGGTGTCAAACAAGGAGATCCAAGATTGATGAGGGGGATAAAATTTGGTTAATTAGGAAGTTATGATATTTAAATTGTTTTGATTAGGTAGATGATTTGTTAAGTTAGGAATAAAATTTGTTTAATTAGGAAGTTAAAATTTTGATTTATCTTAATTAGGCATGATTTTATTTAATGTTTTATTTAATTTGATATATGATTTAATTAATATTTTATTTAATTTGGATATCTTTTATGGGCCTTGGGCGTGTGGGCCAAGGTGGTGGGCGTGTGGGTTGGCTTTGGTGGGTTTGGTTTGTGTGGGCTTGCGGGGGTTTTAGGTCAAGGCCAAGGGGTTTGCGGGGATTTTTTTTTAGGCTAAAGGTGCTTTAAAACGGAGGTCCAACAAATGAGCTCGACGCTAAACAAATGAAATAAAATCAAACGAAATATCGATTCCCTTCCGACGGCCGTTTCCCGCGGGTTCCGCAACTTAAACGGAAGTGCCTCCAAATGAGACTCATCATCAGGTTTCACATGTAAAAATATAGTGCCTACAGGCGGGAGACTTTATCTATACTCTTATAAACCCACATGTGAACCATAGTTGTAAGACCCATATAAGACACCTTTTTATGCTTGTGTTTGGGACCATCATCATTTGGATTCAGTTGGACTTCTTGTCATAAGATGTGAACTTGTTGGGGCCATTTAAACTGGGACGAGTTTGTGTCTTATGACAATTGGGCCAAAAGATTCTAAAAAACCGATGGGCCACTTTGTGTTTCGGCTCCCTATCATTTGAAGTTGTTTAGCCACGTTATTGTAAAAGTGTAAACCTATTAGGCCTTTTTCATTTGGGACAAGTTTACACCTCGCAATAATATGATTGAATGCTTTAAAATGGTAATGGGCCAACTTGTATGAAAACTTTGATGGGTATAGAAAGTCCAAACATGATCCAATTATACTAGAAGCATGAGTTCGATATCCACACTGGCTTTCATGGATACGCCGTTATGGCATATTTGTATACTTTTGGACGCTTCTAAGTTCATCCTCATGACCACGGTTGCCGAAAGCCCAATTCATCATTTCTAGACAATGACATGATCCCATAATAGGCGTAGTCCATGTTGTAAATGGACGATCTTTGTCTTTTACCAATGGAAAGGGACAAAAGTGACCAAGGTTGACCCCGTAGCATATGAGAGAACGATTTTGTGTACCTTGCATCGATGCATAGAATAAGCCATATCTAGAACCAAAAATAGGCTTACCACGAGTGTGGGAGAAATAAAGTCGGAAGGATATATTATGTTTGATCACCTCATGCATTTTTCATATATTTTATGCATCGCACGCATACATACATGTACCATGCTAACTTTTAGTTTTAAAGCCGCCATAGATTTCCGTTGGGTTAGAGAGGAAGAAAGACTCGTCAAAAGACCATTAGTGAACATGAGTGAGTCAGATAATGAGGGTTCTCGTATGGATCAACTAGAGACTAGTCTCACTAAGATTACCGAGCAGTTGCAAGCTTTGACCGTCGCTGTGGCCAATATGGTAGTGCCCTATGCAGGAGGAGCAGAAAGCTCTGATAATTTTAGACATGAAGAGCCTCCGAACAGGCTGAGTGATGAGATCCCTATTTTTGATGATGACATGGCTGAGTATGCCGCGGGAAAGGTAGCCAGGTCTCAGGCAGAATTACAGAAACTCAAGGATTAGGTAGAGTCAGTTACCCGCAAGCTGAAGGGTAAAGATGAAGATTTGTTAGAATACGACGCGATGACTTTTGTAGAGCAACTGCCCTCTCATTTCAAGATGCCCGACATAGCCAAGTTCAATGGGAATGGGGATCCGAGGGTCCATCTCCGATAGTATGTTTCTGTGATGAGTTCATTGGGTCTGTCAAAGCGTTAGGTTCAAAAGATATTTGGGATGTCACTAGAGGGGGCGCTCGTGGTATGGTATCACAGCATGGAGAAAAAGGTCAATGATGATTTCAGGGTATTAGCATAAGCCTTTCTAAATCAGTACGTCACAGACTTGGAAATTGACTTGTCACTTTGTGACTTGGAGAATACCAAACAAAAATCAGGGGAGAGCTTCAATAACTATGTAGATCACTGGAGAAATGAACTCTTGAAAATGCAGACTCGGTCCTCGGAGAAGGACCAGATCAAGATGATCATTAAGGGCACCAAGCTCTCTATTTATAACAAGCTGTGGAGAATGACCTCTATGATTAGCGATTTTCGAAAATTGAGGGAAACTATCATGGATATCGAGGAGGAGGAAGCTGGGAATATGAAGTTCTATGGCTAGAATAGAAGGACTATTATGGGGCCTTGTGAGACCAAGCCTGTGACTGTTGAGGTCGCTACTGTCACGAATAGGTGATTCTTCAACCTTGGTAAGCCTCTGTCAAAGGTGCTTGAGAAGTTGAAAGGATAAGGACTCGGAAACCTTTAGAACCTAGACCAATTCCAGACCATGTGCCACACTACTTTGACTTAAACTAATACTGCCACTTCCACCACAGAATGGCCACGAAAAGGACAACTACGCCTGCCTCAAGCATGAGATCCAAAACCTCATTGACGCTCATAAGATACCCGACCCAGAAAAAGAACAACCACACACACACAGAAATCCTCTACCTAACTACCACTCTGTTCCACCACCCACCTACATGATCAAATTCGGCCTACCCGAAAGCTTTGTCCTCCAAACTCACAACCACCAAACTTGCCGCATGGGGATATGGGGCAACAGTAGTAAAGATGAGACAAATCAGAGGGGGGATTTCTGGGAAAACACCTCGAATATTGACAAATCTGATGTTTGAGGAAAGTAAGAAGACGGAAGAAGGCGAGGCTGCAAATTTCGGAGATGCTTATTTTTCTGATCTGATTCAATTTTATTCCTGCATTTTGTTTTGCTTACTCAATCGAGCCATTCCTGTTAGCCCATAATGGTTAGGCATAGGTCCGATTATGAAATTGTTTGCTTTAGGGTGAAACCTTTGAAACAATAAGTTCTTGATACACTTTTATCTGATGATTTGAGTAATTGATCTATGTTAGACTCGTGAGCACTTAATCATAGGTTTATAGCAGTTAAAACCTGAGTAGTCAGCAAGGTGACTAGTTGAAGAAATTATAGGTCGGTGAATGACAGTTCACCTAAATGTATATCCTGATTTTCTTTTGTTAGGATGTGTGTTTTGGTTGCAAACAAATGAAAAGTCTTCGGAAAAAAAGAGTATTTATATAAACGACCTATAACCGATAAGCGTGAAGCTACCAATGGGCGAGTATTAGGACCACTATGAGGAGAAATGCTACCTTAAAGGGTAGGTGTGTTGAAAAAATATAGAAGAAAAAAAAAAGAGGAAAGAAAAGAGAAAGAGAGACAAAAAAAACATGTCATATTGAGCACGGAAAAGCAATTGCGGAGTATAATTGAGGCATCTAGGTTGGTTTGACTTATTGATCCCAATTTTGAAATGAAATCATTGAGTTAGCTTACCTAGGAATCAAGCTGTAAAAGAACCTTTGCATACACACTTTAAGTCTGGCTTAGATCATTTATTGAAAAACTTGGATTTGAGTTGCATTAAGTGTTTTGAAGGTTCTCTGGTCTCATTACTGAGCATTCTTTGAGGACAATAATATGTACAATTATTGGGACTATTTCATAGCTTGTAATATAGTATGTTGATACGGGATACCATACCACGTAGCCTACCTTGACCTAGTGCAAGTAATAGAGAGAAGAAACCTAAACCAAGTCTGCGGGAGACCAGTCTACCACCTCACGAATATAAGAGAACAGGTAGAAGGAAACTGTAAGCATGCCCAGGGGCGAATAAAGACATTAGTAGGCGAAGGGCGCCAGAGAGCACAAGGAAGGCCTAACCCAGCGTAATAGGAAACACATCCATGAATACATGCATACACATCACATGCACGTAATTTTTATCTTGTTTTTATTCGTAGGTTTTGAAGAAAAGGAAAAAATCGGTAAAGACGAGCGCCAATTCGGGAACAAAACCCTCAACTCAATTCGGGAACAAGACCCACAACTCAATTCGGGAAAAAGACCATCATCTCAATTCGGGAACAAGACCCACAACTCAATTCAGGGAATAAAATCCACAACACAATTCGAGAACAAGACCTTCAACTCAATTTGGGAAAAATACCCTTAACTCAATTCAGGAACAAACCCTCAATTTAATTCAGGAACAAGACCTATAACACAAATCAGGATCAAGACCCTCAATTCAATTTGGGAACAAGCCCCAAAATTAAATTTGGGAACAAGACCCTCAACTCAACAATCGGGAACAAGACCCACAAGTCAAACCGGGAACAAGACCCACAACTCAAATCAGGAAACCCACAACTCAATTCGGCAACAAAACTCGCAATTCAATTCGGGAACAAGACCCACAACTCAAATCGGGAATAAGACCCACAACTCAATTCGGGAATAAGACCCACAACTCAGTTCGGGAATAAGACCCACAACTCAGTTCGAGAATAAGACCCACAACTCAGTTCGGGAATAAGACCCACTCGGTGGTTTGGGAACAAGACCCAAGGGGCACTGCGCCTCGCCATCAATATCAACTCGATAACGGTTCAAAAATGAGCCATTTCTCATCAAGTAACGATTAGAGAATGAACCATCTCAGCTCAGTAATGGTTCGGGAATGAACCATCTTTCATCAAGTAATGGTTCGGGAATGAACCAGGGGTCAAGCACCTCGTCATTAAATCAACTCAATTCAAAGCATCCCGTGAAGCAGCAAGTAAGAACGACAGCAAACAAACCAGGTAAATAAGTAAAAATGCATACATAACTTAGCCAACAAACCAGGTAAGTAAGTAAAAATTCATACATGACTTTTATAGCATTGTCACTGTCACACACTGCACAAGTCCCATCAAAGTGGGGGTGACTGTAGACACTGTATTTTTACATAAAGCCCGATGATGAGCCTCGTATGGAGGCACTACCCGATAAGTTACGGAAGTCACAGGAAACGGACGTCGGAAGGGAAAAGTCAAGAAATAAATACATCACCAATTTTATTCATTTATTTAGCCTCGGATTCACCTGATTAACCTCTATTTTAAAACATTAGCCTCGGCCTAAAACCCCCGCACCCATCCAAAGCCCATTTCGCCCAAGCGTAATCCAAAAATAATTAAAACATTTAAAACACATGTCACAAATCCAATCAAATCAAAATACATTCCCTTCCTAATTTAATCAAATCCCCTTCCAAATTTAAATAAATCACCTCCCACATTAAAAATATTTCGCACCGAAATTACACAAATTTGTTTCCCTTTATAAACTAATTAAACACATCTTTTTTTTGCATGATTTTGTTTCCTTGATTTGAAATCTCATGCACAAGGAAACCCAAGCCCACTCTTATAAAAAGAGATCTAAGCCAACCCTAATTGGGTCTTCTCTCCTCTCCATTGGCTTTCAAACTAACGAAAAACAAAAAAAAAACAACTAAACCCATTCTCCCTCTCTCACTCGGTGAACCACTATCACAACAAAACCCTAAACAAAACAACACCCCAAAGCTCTCTGCTCTCTCCCTTAAAACTCACGAACTGCACCTTAGCTCACATATGGCCAAACCAAGAAACAACAAATGAATAAACGCTCACGCACACGACCCAGCTTCATGCCACACACATAAGCCAAGCCTTCTCATTCAACAACCCCACTCACCGACTAACCCAGTAACAAACAAAGCAGCCCTTCTCAACAAGCCAAGTCACTTACGGCACTTCATACTCCATTCACCCCCTCTCTCTCGGTATTCAATAAGAATCAACCAAATTGCACGTTGAACATGCATAAGCAAGCTACACGGCTCCACACCCGTAAGCATTGCCCCCACGGAACCAAATTCACCAAGCCAAATAGCCGAGACATCAACCAGAAAATAACCAGTCCTCGAACATCCCCTACAATCCATAAAATCACAGCAAAATAGTGACCAAAATTGAGCAATGAACTGCACTAAAAACAGTCTGAAATAGTCCCAAAAAATAACCCTAAATAGTCCCTAAATAACCACCCGAAGCAGCAGCAAAAACAAAATCATCAAAAAATAGTGAAGAAAATAGAGAAAACTGCAGTGAAAACAGTGAAATAGCGAAGGAAAATCTTGAACCAGAAAACTAGAAAAGTTATGGAACATTAACCATTCCGGCGACGACGTAACGCACTCTCGGGAAGGGATTAAAAAGGTAAGACCTGAGGGCACCTTTTGTTATATTTTATTTTTTTTATCCTAGACATGGCATGCTTGGTTGGATGTGGAATACGTCCAACTGGGCATGCGAAGTCCTACATTTAAAAATGGCCAAACTATTGGTCACACCTCTCTTTAATTCATATTTATCACCGCTTTATTATCGCGTATTTATTTTCAGTCATTCATCTTCCTTTAATGTTTCGCATTTAATTTATTATGTATCACTTCTGTTATTTATTTTTATTCATTACATGCATTATCATATTTCATGTATACATTGGGTTAATGATTGCGTTATGTTAAATGGTCGGTGCTATATCTTGTGGTATATCGGATGAAAACCCATACATAAATTCCATAGCCAAATCTGAATGGACGGTAGAGCAGTCTTTATTTGGGATACAACTCCACGTACTGCTAGAGAAACTTTCATGCACATGTTACATTTTGGTATTTAATTTTATGTTTATGGTTCCGCTATTTATTTTCTATGTATTGTTTCTTTATTTATTCATGTATTGTTACTTGATGCGTATGGGCTAATCATGTGAGGGAAAAGTCCTCTATTCGAGGAAAATGCCTAAAGGCTATCTTTACCACAATGTTTTACCATGCCGGACGAAGTACGTTTGATTGAACATGAGATATGTTCAATCGGGCATACGAGGTCCCATATTATTACTTTATTTAATCATGTACTGTTACTTGATGTGCATGGGCTGACTACGTTGGTTTAAAGGTCCTCCCTTTGAGGGAAATGCCTAAAGGCTACCTCTACCATAATATTTTACTGTGCCTTTTACTATGTCATTTACCCTTTGCATATCATTACTTTCTTTATGCATGCATTGCTATCTAGTACGCATGGGTTAATCATGCGGGTTAAAGGTCCTCTATTCGAAGGAAATGCCTAAAGGCTACATTTACTGCAATATTTTGCCACGCCGGACGAAGTACGTTTGATTAAACGTGATATACATTCAATTAGGCATACGAGGTCCCATATTATTATTTGTTTATTCATGCATTGTTACTGGATGTGCATGGGCTAATCACGTAGGTCAAAGGTCCTCTATTCGAGGGAAATGCCTAAAGGCTACCTTTACCATGATGTTTTACCGCGCCGGACGAAGTACGTTTGATTGAACGCGAGATATGTTCAATCGGGCATACGAGGTCCTATATAGATATCGGCAGCGGTCGTACCTTTTTCACCATCATGTTACGTACCATTTGCATACTTTTGACTTCGCTATTCATCTTTGTTTTGGTCGTTGTTTCACATTTCTTTTCATCATATTTCATGCATGTTTACTTCTTTGGTCATTTCCTTTGCATTATGTACCTAATTATCCGTTTTTATTACTAATGCTTTTACAATTATCATTTATTACACCTACTTCACTTATTTGTTTAATATGCCTATGGAATTATTCCTTTGTCTCCACCTTTCTTTATTCTATTTACGTTTATGGGTGTGCAATCTTGTATGTTGATTACATTCTCTTGCATGTGTTGCATAAGATTTGGTTATACTATTGCATTAATCACTTTATTACAATTGGCAGAAGTAAGGGACTGTTTCAAACCCAATGGTTAGAGGTCTTCCCTTGCGAGGGGTGAGTACGGCCTTAAATCATTTCCCAGTTCACACTGGGTGCGACTCCATTTTATTTCTCCAGTTTAGTCCTTCACGGGCTACTGCGTACTCCCGATGGAGCCGAGAGCCCGGACAGCATCGCCCACCTATGCGGCCTTGTCCACAATAATCAATTAAAACACAAACTATAAGTAAAGAAACAACATCAAAGCAACACCAGATGAAGCTAAACATGCTAGAAATATTTTTTATGTTGAAAGCTTTAAAGAAAAACTTACAAAACCAAGGATTTTCAAAGCTTTCTTCTTTAGCCTTCAAGTTTTTCTCTCAACTACGTTTGTGTTTGTTTTATGACTTATGAAACCCTTAAACCCTAAAAATGAAACAAAACAATTTGTATCTCCTCCAAAAGGGCTTGGCCGAATTTGGTGTGTAGGAAATATCTAGATATTTATTTTTTGTTTCATTAAATTTGCTTTATCAACTTGTAAGCTTTATCATCAAATCATTTAATGAATTTCTAAAAGTCAAATAAAGCAACTAAAAGCATTTCCATAATTATCACACCATAGGAAATTTATATTTTTCATAAATTTAATTATTTAATATTTAAATAATTAAATAATTATTTAAATACAAATATTTTAAATATATGAATTATATTTACATTAAAAATCAAATACATATATATTTATGATATTAGTCAAATATCTTAATTTGACAATTAATTAATGTATGTTTGATAAAATCTATCATTAAATGCAAATACACAAAAATTAGAAAATGACTATTAGGTCCATTCGCATTTATTTTTCGTTTAACCTTTAAACGACTTATAAATAATTAGTATTATTTATAAATGTTGATCTAGTTCTATACGAGTATAATTAATTAATGAGACTCTCTAGATTCAGGTATATCCGTCACGAAATCTAATTTCGTGTCCATAATTTACCCACCCGTAAATTATGAAGTCCACGGATAAACTCGCTGAATCATACAGATCGAGGTCATGGCATACGTATAATTCCTCCGTCACAGGTATCTAGATATATCCCAGAGATATAGATGTGACTGTCAAATCTCTATAGGGACAATCTCGTCGACTTCTCTATTAGCAATCTCAAAAAGAGAACACTTAGAACTAACTTCTAAAGTGTACTACGGGCCCATGGTTTTTATCTAATTTCTAATCATATATGGACTACCTATGCTCTATACACAGAACTGACAAATCCTATCTCGATTCACACAGGACACCATGAGGATCTGTCCATACCCAACGAAAAGGCGGAGGTCCGATCTAAATAGATCGGTGACGTGACTACCATCTAATTATGGAAGATGTCTCATGTGCCCATAGTGGTATCTAAAGTCGAAGAATCACAAATGCTACTCAACCCAAGAAGATTCTTATTGACGTTGGTGTACTATCGATTAAGAATCTTTATTGAGACATTCACTGTTTATCTACTATAAACACTTACACGTCTATATGAGTCCCCAAGACTTATGGTTCATTGAGAAACTATTGGAATCAAATATTCCAGTATACGACTTGTACCGGTCTCAACAGGTTTACTTTACTGACCAAGTAGTGTAAACCTTGACTAGGAACTGTCTGAGAATGACAACGTCATGATTCAACTCAATGTCAGTTGTGACGCTTTTGTAATGTATCATGACTAATCATCCTAAGGTCTATTACGTCTTTACCATATTAAAAGATAAATTATATAATAGAATCTTCTTATTTTATTAATAATAAAATATTTTACAATAGTATTCTCAAAGAAATACAATTGGGAATTGGCGCGCTGAGCACCAACCCTAACAAAATCTCCCACTTGCTCTAGTTCTATTATCGATTGTATCTAATACCCATCGACTCCACATGTTTATCAAATAACCTCGGAGGTATGGCCTTCGTAAGCGGGTCTGCCACATTATCTTCACTCGGTACCTTGCACACGATAATATCCTATCGTGACACAATCTCTCGAATGAAGTGGTACTTCCGTTACACATGCTTCAACTTCCGATGCACCCTTCATTCATTTGCTTGCGCAATGGCTCCAGTATTATCATAGTATAACGGAATCACATTCTCGATACTTGGGACAACTCCCAATTCTGTGATAAAGTTCCTAATCCCTACAGCTTCCTTTGTAGCTTCAGAAGCCGTAATATATTCCATCTTTGTGGTGGAAACTGTTGTTGACCCTCGTTTGGAACTCTTCCAACAAATCGCACCTCCGTTAAGGGTAAAGACGAATCTAGATGTAGACTTTCTATCATCGGGATCCGATTGGAAGTCGGAATCCGTATACCCATTAACTTGCAGTTTACTCTTCCAGCAAACCGCACCTCTGTTTCGAGCTGTACTTCATCAAGTTCAACCTGTCTATGATTACCACATTCTGATTAAAATTCTACTTATAGAAATCTTGCGAAGCGAGCTACAAACACATTTCGATGATCGGTATCATAGAACAGATATCCCTTCGTGTTTGAAGGATATCCAACAAACCTAAATTTTTTCCCTCGAGGCGAAAGCTTATTTGGCTGAGTCATCCTAACATAGGTAGGACAATCCCAAACCCTAATATAACTAAGATTAGGTCTCCTACCGATCCATATCTCATACGAAGTCATGAGAACATATTTTGAATGAATCTTATTCAAAAGATGTGCAGCTGTTAAAAGAGAGTAGCCCCATAAGAAATTGGGCAAATCTGTAAAACTCAACATTGATCAGACCATATCCAATAAGGTCTGATTTCACTTCATAGACAGTTCATTATACTGTGGAGTACCTGGAGGAGTATATTGAGCGAGAATCCCATTCTCTTTCATATAAACCATGAACTCACTACTCTTATTTTCGCCACCTCGATCAGATTGAAAGCGTTAAATATATTGACCAGTCTGTTTTTCTACTTTATTTCGGAACTCTTTGAACTTTTCAAAGATTTCCGATTTATGTTGCATCAGATAGACATAACTGTATCATAACAGATCATTGGTAAAGGTAACGAAGTATGAATAACCACTGTGAGTAGTCTGACTTAGTGGACAATTTACATCAGAATGTACGAGTTCCAGTAAGTTAGTTGCGTGGTATCCAACACCTGAAAATGAGGCTTTGTTCATCTTACCCTGGATACACGATTCACAAGTTAGATAGGATTCAATGGTGAGATCTAGTATCAAACCATTCCTAACCAATTGGATAAGGCTTTTAACGTCTATATGACCTAGCCGCATATGCCAAAGTTTAGTATTATTAACAACAGGTAAATTACGTTTATTAATCCCAGTATTCAAAATATATTTAGAAGTATGTAATATGCAATGACCATGCTCATTTGGACAATAAAGGATCTGAATATTACACTTATCATATAAATATAAAGAACAGTTCTTAATATTGATACGATAAACTTTTGTATCTAATACAAAAAGAGATATAATATTTGCTACACACCCCGATACAACGTAGCAATCATACAACAAAATTTTTCCATTCGGCAAAAGGATCTCGCATACTCCCACTACAACTGCATCCAAAGAGTCTCCACTCCCAAAGTGCAATTTCATCTCTCCATGCTTTAGTTTTTTACTTTCCTTCACCACATGCAACGAATTGCAAATGTGAACAGGAAAAGTAGAATCCAAAATCCAGCTGGATGCTTCCCAAGCTAGTGAGATATCAATAACTGGAAAAATAAACGTACCTGATATAGATGCTCTATCCCTCCTTATCTAGGCAATGTAGTCAGCACAGTTCATTTTCCAGTGCCCGACTTTGCTACAGTGATGTCATTTTTACTACAGTGATGGAATTTGTCTTCGGAAGCCTTCATGGGCTTTGTTATCTTTCCCTGCGGTTGAGAACCGAAACCCTTCTTCTTCTTCGCTTTCGTCTTCTTTCCATTTAACCAGGTCTGGGAAGAAGTAGAAAGTGAAGTAGGTTTCAGAGGGCGAGTCGGTACTCTCCTCCTTAAGTCTTCTTCCACCGTAATCAGCATCCTATACAGCTCATGGTAGGTACAGATAATCCCATTCATATTGAAGTACATCACGAATTTGCGATATGAAGCTAGGAGCGAATCAAGAATGACACTCCTACCGAGAATGTCATTTAGAGTGAGATTATATTGCCTCAGTTGATCAATCAAATCGATCATGTGAAGAACATGCGGGCTCACAACTTTCCCCTTGTCTATTCGTGCATGGAACAGTTCCATTGTAACTTTATGAACAATGATTTGTTCTTGGGTCATAAACGATTCACTTAATCACGTCATCATATTATACGCATCTGACATGCCATAGTATTGTTTCTTAAGTCCTAGTGTCAGTGAACTTAAGATGTATGATTTAACTTTTAAATCATCATCTTTCCAAGCTTGGAAAACTTGGTGTTCCTCCGGTGTTACGTCCTTAAACACAACAAGGGGCAGTGGACCCTCAAGAACATATCCTAACTTCTCGGAATCAAGGACAATCCTTAAATCCAGGTCCCAATCGGTAAACTTCTCAGCGCCTTTGAGTTTATTCATATCCATCATACGCTCAAACTGATTAGAAGATAGTGCCTCCATCGCAAATCTATCACATATATCACAAAAAACGATTAGCAGATATAAAGTAATTTCATATAATATCAAAATCATAAACTAGATCATAGATTTTTCATCTAAAAATCCCCTCCCACTAAATCATGCAATACTGTAATCCCCAAACAGAATACAAAGATTTAATAATTAAATTAAATACAAATAGTGAAAGGTGGATCCCATGAATATATTTCGGCTCACCGCTTTGGCACGGTCTTATCTACGTATATTCATCAGGCAGACAACTCATTGTCAATCACTCAATAGTGACTTATAGGTTTCCGGTCCTGGTCGTTTCTCATTGTGACAGCTTTGGCATGTTCACAAAGAGGCATACCAAGGTTAAACTCATCAATGATAAACTCAAGCTACTTGCGTAACCCTGACAGCTTAGGCACGTTCAAGATTCCGCTTTCACTTGAATGATCTAGTATCCGATATACATCTGGCATAAATAAAATTCTATCGACTACACCCTCGCAGCTTTGGCACGGTCTCTGATGTAGTCACAGAAAAGTATCTATAAACCGGATTGACAAGACGAACATGTAATATGCATCAAATACATAATTAACATTAAAACCTTATTAATTAGGGATTTTCCGCAAAAGATGCTTTTTTACTTTATTTAATCAAATTAAATAAACACATGCATGCATCATCTAAAGATTAAATTAAACATTTAATTTAAAAGGAATAATCATATTAGGGTGTCGAGAATCAGTCTAGCTCTGATACCAATTTGTAGGTGTTTTATGGCGAAAATCCGGGAACGCAGCGGAATCGTAAAAAATTAAAATTTTCCAATTTCAAAATTTTTCTTGGATCAATTAATTAAACTTATTTATTTAATTATCCAATTATCAAAATCTAAAAATTTACACAATAAATCAAATTTCTTGGCAACTATCGAATAGTCCCACAACTTTACAAATTGATTATTTTAGTCCAAAAATTATCAAATATAATTTTGAATGATTATAAATCATTTCTAAAATGATTTCCAACAAGTCCAACTCATCAAAATCAGATTGCATCAAAAACCCCAATTTTTGCCTAATTGCCATGAGCACTAGATTTTGCAATTTAGTCTTTTATGTTCAAAACATGTCAAGATGAAATCCAATCAATCCAAAAACTTACATGCATCTTATATACACTATAATACATCACATATATGAAAATCCCCAAATTTGGAATGGGTTAATAACCCTAATTTTATAATTTCACCAAATTGACCAATATTACCAAATCTTTAAAATCCAACACTTTAATTCATTCTTTACAACACCAAACAAGTCTCACCACTTTGAAATAATTCTAAAATAATTCTAAATCACCAAGGAGTGGCTCAACAACTCTAGAATAGCAACTTGATTATCAAATAATCAAACGAGAGCCATTGAAACCATTTCAAGCTCACTTGTAACCATACATACATTCATCTTTCATTTGAGTTCATAATCAATTAAAACACAACTATAAGTAAAGATACAACATCAAAGCAACACCAGATGAATCTAAGCATGTTAGAAATATTTTTCATGTTGAAAGCTTTAAAGAAAAATTACAAAACCAAGAATTTTCAAAGCTTTCTTATTTAGCCTTCAAGCTTTTCTCTCAACTACTTTTTTGTTTGTTTTATGACTTATGAAACCCTTAAATCCTAAAAATGAAACAAAATAATTTATACCTCCTCCAAAAGTGCTTGGCCGAATTTGGTGTGTAGGAAATATCTAGATATTTATTTTTTGTTTCATTAAATTTGCTTTATCAACTTGTAAGCTTTATCATCAAACCATTTAATGAATTTCTTAAAGTCAAATAAAGTAACTAAAAGCATTTCCATAATTATCAAAACTTAGGATATTAAATTTTTAATTAATTTAATGATTTAATAATTAAATAATTAAATAATTATTTAAATATAAATAATTTAAATATCTGTATTATATTTACATTAAATACCAAATACATACATATTTGTGATATTAGTCAAATATCTCAATTTGACAATTAATTAATGTGTATTTGATAAAATCTATCATTAAATTCAAATACACAAAAATTAGGAAATGACTATTAGGTCCATTCGCATGTATTTTTCGTTTAACCTTTAAATGAATTATAAATAGTCAGTATTATTTATAAATATTACCCTAGAGCTCTACGAGTATATTTCATTAGTGAGACTTGACCGGCGTAAACAAACGCGTATAACGCAAGCGCACGTATCGTTCAAGTAGTATAAAAATATCGATCCCACGAGGACTTAATTCCTACTGTTGTTATTAATTATTGAATCTATTTATTTACAAGTATCTAATTAAATGGAAAAGGGAATTGATTGCTTTGGTTGGGTGAATATGGAATTGCTTAATTAAAACAAATAAATAAAAAGACAAAGAAAATACTAAGGAAAATAAAAGACACAAAGATCTAGGGTTATGAATCATTCTAATATCTTTTAAAAGATGAAGTGATTATTTTATAGTTGGGTAAAATATTGATTTATTAACCTGGAACACTAAATTATGTAAAAGCCTCTTTCGATGGTCAATTACAAATACCTAGTATAATCCAATTCAACCATATGTCTATGTCAACCAAATTACCTAGATTCATTAAGCTTAAGTTCCAATTATGGCTACCCCCGCCCGACAGGTATATTCATATCCTATAAGGAAATCTATTAAAGGGTTATCTATCCTCAAGGAAGATCGTGGGTTGTTGAGACTAAGGTCTTAAACTTAAAATCCCTATGTCTAGTTCATTTTAAGTTTACCCAATCAATTTTATTAGTGATCAATTAATAAAAAGCATTAAGATTATGACGCAACAAATAACTCTTTAATTACCCAAACTATAATCTAATCCTTATAAACTGGAGATATTGAAATTCATCACCACCCTAGATACTAACTTAGTTTTGACACATAACTAGGGCTGAAAAGTAAAAGACATAAAATAAAAGCTGAAAAATAAAATGCAATAAAATACTAAGGTAAAAGGAATTAACTTCTACTATTTACTAATTAGATATCTCCCATGATATAATATATTAACTCGTAATGATAATTACCAACCAGCCATATAGGCGGTAACCTGATTAAGTCAAATTAAGTCCAACCAGCCATATAGGCGGAACCAAAATTAAATTACCAACCGACAAGTCTGGCGGTATCCTTACTTAGTCAGGTTTAATCAGATTAAATTAATTTACCAACCGACCAATATAGCGGTATCCCTTTTTAAGTCAATATTTTAAATAGTGAATATATTATATTTAAGGGAGATTAATCTAACTAGCAATAGTAAAAGAATTACCTTTCACCTTAGCAGAGGGAAATTACCTCGACATGGTAGAATAGTAAAATTGTAAAAGTAAAAAGGTTAAAGTAAAATTACTATTACTATTACAAAAAGTAAAATTAAAATTACTATTACAAAATGTAATTAAAAATATTTACAAAACTAAAAATAAAAAAAAAACTAAAAAATTCTAGAGAGAGAAACTCTCTCTTTACATGAAAGAGAGGAGAGAGAAAGGTGCTTGAATTCTGAAATCTCGGGCTCAATTTATAGGCCTCGGTTGGCCCAGCGTCGCGACGCGAAAGGGTTCAGCGTCGCGACGCTTGATCCTTTGCGTGGCACGCTCTGGTTCGCCGGTTTGAAGATTCTGGATAAGCTGATAAGGTGACACGTGGCAGAGTGGTTGGGCTTCAATTATTGTGACACGTGGCGGCTTCTGATTGGTCGCTGAGATTCTTATCTGCCACGTGTCAGATAAGGATAAGATATCCAATAATTGATGCTGACGTGGCGGTGACGTGGAGCTGACGTGGCGACACGTGGGAAAGAGACTGTCGGCACCATAGAATTGCGACACATGTCACTTCCTGATTGGCTGATGATGATGTGTCACGACACGTGGCATTTTTGACTTGTTGACTTGCTGACGTGGCTGATGACATGGAGACACGTAGGATAACACGTGGCACACGTGGCGATGATGACTGTCGGAACCGTAGGATGCTGACACGTGGCACGGCGCATGTTAGCATATCGGCTGTGATGGTGACCCGTGTCACGGTGCATTTTAGCAAAGTCAAACTTTTCTCAGATTCTGATTTGTGGACCCGGTGCACGTTAGCACTTTCGGCGCATCCTGGGCGTCGCGACGCGTAAGGCTTCAGCGTCGCGACGCTGAAATTACGAAAATGCCCTTTTAGTCTAAATTTATCCAATTTTGTCCATTTTTATCCATTTTGCCCCTAATTTGTCTCCAATGCTTCCCAAACTTTATTTATCTGCAAAATAACACAATATACATCAAAGCGTTCACAAAACTCGAGAAACTATACAAAATATTAGGTTAAATGAGTGGGAAATAGTGATATAAATACCACTCATCACACCCCCAAACCTAACATTTTGCTAGTCCTCGAGCAAAATATAGAATAACATTTTATAAAAGTAAAAATGTTATAAAACTAATGCACACAAAAGCAAAAAGACAAGAGAAAAGAGAATAAAGAAGTCAGTGATTATTCAGATGAAACTTCTACTCCAAGTTATTAGTTGTTTTGTTTTATTCTAAATTACTGAATAAGTAAATTCCCCGATTATTTTTACCATTCTCCATATACACAGCCAACAAAATATTAAACAACTCATTTTTGCCCACAACAGTCACAAGGGTAGTTGATAAGAGAGTAATATTTTTGTCCTAAAGTTCTATCAGATTTCACATCTTTCTGAAGCAATGGAATAAATTTTCTGATTTTTCTGATTTTTTCTTTGATTTTCGAATTTTGACTTTTTATTTATATAAAATACCTTCCGTCTATGTAGCGAGCTTTGGGTCGGTGGCTCCCAAACCAGTTGGCTTTAGGGCACCTGGTGTTAAGACACCCATACGGACTTAGTTACCCAGACTTCAGATATATATATTTTTGCAACATCCTTGATCCATGTAGCGAGCGTTGGGCCAGTGACTCCCAAACCAGTTGGTTTTAGGGCACTAGGTGTTAAAACACCCTTACAGACTTAATAACCCGGATCTCAGACCTTTTTTTTTTTTTTATCCCATCACTTTTTGAGATTCTTCCTCCAACTAAACTAGAGCACTGAATATTACAATCCTATCAATTACAGCTCATGTCCGTATGTTACTATACATATTGATACTATCTGCCAACTGAGCATATGAAGATTCTTTTAAGTCCGTTTTATGGAGAATTTACAAATTAAATAATTCAAAAGGAAATAAACAAAAATTAACTTTTTTCGAAATAGGTTTGAAATACGTCTCAGGAGTGTAAATTCCTTACACAGCTATTTCTTACCAATTTCACTTTTTTAATCAACATAAAAATAAAACATAAACTTAAAGAAATAACTTCTACAGGTCTATCACAACAAGCTATGGGTGAATGATTATCTAGGTGCCTTCACAGCTTTTCCTTAAAGGTAGTGAGTGAAGGAAGACACCAAATCATCATCTAGCTTTAAATATGCTTTTGATTTTTGAAATTTTTTTAATTTTTTTGTATTTTTCGAAAAATTTTGGACTAAAAATAAAAACAACACATAAACTAAAAACAAGATACTAGTCAACTAATTTCCTCCCCCAAACCTAAATGAGACATTGTCCCCAGTGTCTTAAAAGTAAAAGAAAAGTTTAGAAGATAGTACCTGGTTAGCTGAAAATCTATAAAATTACCGATTAAGATCTATGTCCACTTTACGCTTCTTACCACGATCGTTGTCTGACCAGTCCAACTTGGAAAGAATGGGGGCAATTTTTGGTTCAAAGGCTAGGATTTGATCAATTAATTCTTCGGCCTTTGTCGCAGTCAGGAAGATATCATGTACTGATTTTGTGACGAACTCATGTCTCTTGGCTTCCGCAAGAAATACAAACAGAAAATCGAAGAAATGCTCAATATTGAGTAACCCAATGGGCTTCTGATGAATGTTTAAGTGCGCCCACGATGCTACAGTAAACATTTCCTCAAACGTCCCAAGCCCTCCTAGTAAAGCAATAAACGCATCTGCAGTATTGATCATTTCATGAATTTGCTCGGGCATTCCAGATACGATGCGTTCATCTCCATTTGTTGGTCCGATTAAGTGTTCGTCCGCCAAAGGTTTTGGGATGATTCCCAAAACATGACCGCCACCATCCTGAACGGCTTTTGAAATGCTTCCCAACAACCCAAGATTACCACCGCCATATACTAGGTGCATATTACGTTCTATCATGACTCGCCCCAATTCCTTCGCAGCCTCAATGAATTCTGGTTTATTCCCAGAATTTGATCCACAGAAAACACAAATTCGCTTGAATCTCTGCTGTGATGATGCTTCCATTTTCTCTCTTATTTGGATGTGTATCTGGATATGTCAAAGAGAGAAATGAAGTGCTAAATTTATAGAACCTGAAATAGGTGAGTAATAATTGCACTAGTACCTGTCAAATGACAATTATTAGATGAACGTTAAAATAAATTGTGAAAAGTCAAAAAGTATAAATCTTGTCGGCGAAAATAAAGATAAAAACAAAAGAAAAGCAAAACAAAGCAATAATTAAGGCAACGGAATTGTGTACTCAATACGCCAATTGCTAGTATAAATTCATGAGGATGGGTCTCAAGAATTGCATTCCTTATTCAGCCATTACTCATGATTTATCTTTCATCTTTGCGATCTCCAAACACCATTCCTTCTGTCTTAAAATGCTTTGTTTGTGCTTTTTCCTGAAATACTAACACACAAAATTAAAAAGTTCACACAAAATATGAAAACAAAAATAACAACAAATTGCATGGGTTGCCTCCCTACTAGCGCTAAATTTTTTGTCTTCAGCCAGACGTGACTGAAATCTATCTATCAAGGAGGTTTCAGCGTCGTTTTGGATGTCCGATTAAAGATAATCCCATGAGCGTTGCTTTTGAAAGGTCTCTTCCAACGGTAAAGTGGCAAAAGGTATTTTGTCTCATTCAGTGCTTGTGCCACCTTTTTAACTTTTGTTGCTCCATTGGGTCCTGAAAAGAAAGAAAGGAAATCAGGAGGTCTTGTATGGTGCTTGACTTGGAATGGAAATTCCATTCTATCAAGCTTCTGGGTGATTTCTCTAAATTGTACTCCCCAACACAGTGATATTTCACCTGAATGCTCTGATTCTTCAATAAGTTCAGACATTTGCTCTTCCATTTGCTCTGTTTCTTGCTCCATCTGAGGATGAAAAGATGAGTCAGACATTAGGTCTTTATCCTCTGGTTTGAGTGGAATGGATGGTTCAGGTAGATCTTCATCAAACATCATGGTAAAGCATGCTCCAAGATCTTCAATTTGAGGATTGAAAGTTTGATTCTCCATTGTTGGTATAGTTGGTACAAATAGATCAGCTTCATCCTCGTCAGAGTCAGAATGATAAAAATCAAATCGAGACTTTGTCGGTTCGGGCTCCTGAACTGATACCTCTGGTTGTTGATACTGCTCAGCCTCGTCTTTTGTTAAGGTGTCATTATGAAATGATTGGTACTCGAAGGCTTCATCAGTGTCATCAGAAAATGGTTCTTGAGGTATAATGTTCTGGTTTTCTATTAGCTGTCTTATTTGATCTGTCATCCTCTGAATGGATTCTGCGTTACTCTGAATTTGTGCATCAAATTGATCTGTCTGTTCTTTGAACATGTGAATCAATTGATCTTCTTCTGATGGTTCTGATTGTTGATGAAAATCGTATGTGGATGGTGGATAAGATGGAAAATGTGGCTCTGTGAAATGTGATGGCTCATCATACCATGAAGGATTTTGATAGTTCTGCAACCCTGAATTGTAGTTGTACTCGCAATAATTGCTTGGGTGGTTACCGTCACATATCTCACATCTCCATATTGTGTTCTGAAGAGCTAATGTTGTATTGCTTGATTCTCGCATCCAGTGATAATCGTCAGCAGTCCTCAAAAAACCGGACTGTTGTTCCCAGAATTGGGGTGTATCTTCGTATAAGGCTCATAATCTCTCCATCTCCCAGTAACGTTCCATTTTTCAACCACCTGAAAATAAAAGAAAGAAATAAAAATTACAAATAAAAATAAAGAAAATTAGATACAAGTAAATTAGATAGCTTCAAAATTAATAACTCAAGAAAAATAAGTCCCCGGCAACGGCGCCAAAAACTTGACCGGCGTAAACAAACGCGTATAACGCAAGCGCACGTATCGTTCAAGTAGTATAAAAATATCGATCCCACGAGGACTTAATTCCTACTGTTGTTATTAATTATTGAATCTATTTATTTACAAGTATCTAATTAAATGGAAAAGGGAATTGATTACTTTGGTTGGTTGAATGTGGAATTGCTTAATTAAAACAAATAAATAAAAGACAAAGAAAATACTAAGGAAAATAAAAGACACAAAGATCTAGGGTTGTGAATCATTCTAATATCTTTTAAAAGATGAAGTGATTATTTTATAGTTGGGTAAAAATTGATTTATTAACCTGGAACACTAAATTATGTAAAAGCCTCTTCCGATGGTCAATTACAAATACCTAGTATAATCCAATTGAACCATATGTCTATGTCAACCAAATTACCTAGATTCATTAAGCTTAAGTTCCAATTATGGCTACCCCCGCCCGACAGGTATATTCCTATCCTGTAAGGAAATCTATTAAAGGGTTATCTATCCTCAAGGAAGATCGTGGGTTGTTGAGACTAAGGTCTTAAACTTAAAATCCCTATGTCTAGTTCATTTTAAGTTTACCCAATAAATTTTATTAGTGATCAATTAATAAAAAGCATTAAGATTATGACTCAACAAATAACTCTTTAATTACCCAAACTATAATCTAATCCTTATAAACTGGAGATATTGAAATTCATCACCACCCCATATACTAACTTAGTTACGACACATAACTAGGGCTGAAAAGTAAAAGACATAAAATAAAAGCTGAAAAATAAAATGCAATAAAATACTAAGGTAAAAGGAATTAACTTCTACTATTTACTAATTAGATATCTCCCATGATATAATATATTAACTCGTAATGATAATTACCAACCAGCCATATAGGCGGTAACCTGATTAAGTCAAATTAAGTCCAACCAGCCATATAGGCGGAACCAAAATTAAATTACCAACCGACCAGTCTGGCGGTATCCTTTCTTAGTCAGGTCTTATCATATTAAATTAATTTACCAACCGACCAATATAGTGGTATCCCTTTTTAAGTCAATATTTTAAATAGTGAATATATTATATTTAAGGGAGATTAATCTAACTAGCAATAGTAAAAGAATTACCTTTCACCTTAGCAGAGGGAAATTACCTCGACATGGTAGAATAGTAAAACTGTAAAAGTAAAAAGGTAAAAGTAAAATTACTATTACTATTACAAAAAGTAAAATTAAAATTACTATTACAAAATGTAATTAAAAATATTTACAAAACTAAAAATAAAAAAAAAACTAAAAAATTCTAGAGAGAGAAACTCTCTCTTTACATGAAAGAGAGGAGAGAGAAAGGTGCTTGAATTCTGAAATCTCGGGCTCAATTTATAGGCCTCGGTTGGCCCAGCGTCGCGACGCGAAAGGGTTCAGCGTCGCGACGCTTGATCCTTTGCGTGGCAAGCTCTGGTTCGCCGGTTTGAAGATTCTGGATAAGCTGATAAGGTGACACGTGGCAGAGTGGTTGGGCTTCAGTTTTTTGACACGTGGCGGCTTCTGATTGGTCGCTGAGATTCTTATCCGCCACGTGTCAGATAAGGATAAGATATCCAATAATTGATGCTGACGTGGCGGTGATGTGGAGCCGACGTGGCGACACGTGGGAAAGAGACTGTCGGCACCATAGAATTGCGACACATGTCACTTCCTGATTGGCTGATGATGATGTGTCACGACACGTGGCATTTTTGACTTGTTGACTTGCTGACGTGGCTGATGACATGGAGACACGTAGGCTAACACATGGCACACGTGGCGATGATGACTGTCGGAACCGTAGGATGCTGACACGTGGCACGGCGCATGTTAGCATATTGGCTGTGATGGTGACCCGTGTCACGGTGCATTTTAGCAAAGTCAAACTTTTCTCAGATTCTGATTTGTGGACCCGGTGCACGTTAGCACTTTCGGTGCATCCTGGGCGTCGCGACGCGTAAGGCTTCAGCGTCGCGACGCTGAAATTACGAAAATGCCGTTTTAGTCTAAATTTATCCAATTTTGTCCATTTTTATCCATTTTGCCCCTAATTTGTCTCCAATGCTTCCCAAACTTTATTTATCTGCAAAATAACACAAAATACATCAAAACGTTCACAAAACTCGAGAAACTATACAAAATATTAGGTTAAATGAGTGGGAAATAGTGATATAAATACCACTCATCACACCCCCAAACCTAACATTTTGCTAGTCCTCGAGCAAAATATAGAATAACATAATTAAAATTTAACTAAGCCACTTTCGTAGGGATCACGATTGCATTTTGCGTATGCAACAAGCCTTTAAACCCCTAGGTGTCCCTAGTGGACGAGTTGTAGTCTCGTGAGGGTTTACAGCAATGATACCCACAAACATTTTATAAAAGTAAAAATGTTATAAAACTAATGCACACAAAAGCAAAAAGACAAGAGAAAAGAGAATAAAGAAGTCAGTGATTATTCAGATGAAACTTCTACTCCAAGTTATTAGTTGTTTTGTTTTATTCTAAATTAGTGAATAAGTAAATTCTCCGATTTTTTTTACCATTCTCCATATACACAGCCAACAAAATATTAAACAACTCATTTTTGCCCACAACAGTCACAAGGGTAGTTGATAAGAGAGTAATATTTTTGTCCTAAAGTTCTATCAGATTTCACATCTTTCTGAAGCAATGGAATAAATTTTCTGATTTTTCTGATTTTTTCTTTGATTTTCGAATTTTGACTTTTTATTTATATACAATACCTTCCGTCTATGTAGCGAGCTTTGGGTCGGTGGCTCCCAAACCAGTTGGCTTTAGGGCACCAGGTGTTAAGACACCCCTACGGACTTAGTTACCCAGACTTCAGATATATATATTTTTGCAACATCCTTGATCCATGTAGCGAGCGTTGGGCCAGTGACTCCCAAACCAGTTGGTTTTAGGGCACTAGGTGTTAAAACACCCTTACAGACTTAATAACCCGGATCTCAGACCTTTTTTTTTTTTTTTATCCCATCACTTTTTGAGATGCTTCCTCCAATTAAACTAGAGCACTGAATATTACAATCCTATCAATTACAGCTCATGTCCGTATGTTACTATACATATTGATACTATCTGCCAACTGAGCATATGAAGATTCTTTTAAGTCCGTTTTATGGAGAATTTACAAATTAAATAATTCAAAAGGAAATAAACAAAAATTAACTTTTTTCGAAATAGGTTTGAAATACGTCTCAGGAGTTAAATTCCTTACACAGCTATTTCTTACCAATTTCACTTTTTTAATCAACATAAAAATAAAACATAAACTTAAAGAAATAACTTCTACAGGTCTATCACAACAAGCTATGGGTGAATGATTATCTAGGTGCCTTCACAGCTTTTCCTTAAAGGTAGTGAGTGAAGGAATACACCAAATCATCATCTAGCTTTAAATATACTTTTGATTTTTGAATTTTTTTAATTTTTTTGTATTTTTCGAAAAATTTTGGACTAAAAATAAAAACAACACATAAACTAAAAACAAGATACTAGTCAACTAATTTCCTCCCCCAAACCTAAATGAGACATTGTCCCCAGTGTCTTAAAAGTAAAAGAAAAGTTTAGAAGATAGTACCTGGTTAGCTGAAAATCTATAAAAATTACCGATTAAGATCTATGTCCACTTTACGCTTCTTACCACGATCGTTGTCTGACCAGTCCAACTTGGAAAGAATGGGGTCAATTTTTGGTTCAAAGGCTAGGATTTGATCAATTAATTCTTCGGCCTTTGTCGCAGTCAGGAAGATATCATGTACTGATTTTGTGACGAACTCATGTCTCTTGGCTTCCGCAAGAAATACAAACAGAAAATCGAAGAAATGCTCAATATTGAGTAACCCAATGGGCTTCTGATGAATGTTTAAGTGCGCCCACGATGCTACAGTAAACATTTCCTCAAACGTCCCAAGCCCTCCTAGTAAAGCAATAAACGCATCTGCAGTATTGATCATTTCATGAATTTGCTCGGCATTCCAGATACGATGCGTTCATCTCCATTTGTTGGTCCGATTAAGTGTTCGTCCGCCAAAGGTTTTGGGATGATTCCCAAAACATGACCGCCACCATCCTGAACGGCTTTTGAAATGCTTCCCAACAACCCAAGATTACCACCACCGCCATATACTAGGTGCATATTACGTTCTATCATGACTCGCCCCAATTCCTTCGCAGCCTCAATGAATTCTGGTTTATTCCCAGAATTTGATCCACAGAAAACACAAATTCGCTTGAATCTCTGCTGTGATGATGCTTCCATTTTCTCTCTTATTTGGATGTGTATCTGGATTGTCAAAGAGAGAAATGAAGTGCTAAATTTATAGAAACCTGAAATAGGTGAGTAATAATTGCACTAGTACCTGTCAAATGACAATTATTAGATGAACGTTAAAATAAATCGTGAAAAGTCAAAAAGTATAAATCTTGTCGGCGAAAATAAAGATAAAAACAAAAGAAAAGCAAAACAAAGCAATAATTAAGGCAACGGAATTGTGTACTCAATACGCCAATTGCTAGTATAAATTCATGAGGATGGGTCTCAAGAATTGCATTCCTTATTCAGCCATTACTCATGATTTATCTTTCATCTTTGCGATCTCCAAACCCATTCCTTCTGTCTTAAAATGCTTTGTTTGTGCTTTTTCCTGAAATACTAACACACAAAATTAAAAAGTTCACACAAAATATGAAAACAAAAATAACAACAAATTGCATGGGTTGCCTCCCTGCTAACGCTAAATTTTTCGTCTTCAGCCAGACGTGACTGAAATCTATCTATCAAGGAGGTTTCAGCGTCGTTTTGGATGTCCGATTAAAGATAATCCCATGAGCGTTGCTTTTGAAAGGTCTCTTCCAACGGTAAAGTGGCAAAAGGTATTTTGTCTCATTCAGTGCTTGTGCCACCTTTTTAACTTTTGTTGCTCCATTGGGTCCTGAAAAGAAAGAAAGGAAATCAGGAGGTCTTGTATGGTGCTTGACTTGGAATGGAAATTCCATTCTATCAAGCTTCTGGGTGATTTCTCTAAATTGTACTCCCCAACACAGTGATATTTCGCCTGAATGCTCTGATTCTTCAATAAGTTCAGACATTTGCTCTTCCATTTGCTCTGTTTCTTGCTCCACCTGAGGATGAAAAGATGAGTCAGACATTAGGTCTTTATCCTCTGGTTTGAGTGGAATGGATGGTTCATGTAGATCTTCATCAAACATCATGGTAAAGCATGCTCCAAGATCTTCAATTTGAGGATTGAAAGTTTGATTCTCCATTGTTGGTATAGTTGGTACAAATAGATCAGCTTCATCCTCGTCAGAGTCAGAATGATAAAATCAAATCGAGACTTTGTCGGTTCGGGCTCCTGAACTGATACCTCTGGTTGTTGATACTGCTCAGCCTCCTCGTCCTTTGTTAGGTGTCATTATGAAATGATTGGTACTCGAAGGCTTCATCAGTGTCATCAGAAAATGGTTCTTGAGGTATAATGTTCTGGTTTTCTATTAGCTGTCTTATTTGATCTGTCATCCTCTGAATGGATTCTGCGTTACTCTGAATTTGTGCATCAAATTGATCTGTCTGTTCTTTGAACATGTGAATCAATTGATCTTCTTCTGATGGTTCTGATTGTTGATGAAAATCGTATATGGATAGTGGATAAGATGGAAAATGTGGCTCTGTGAAATGTGATGGCTCATCATACCATGAAGGATTTTGATAGTTCTGCCACCCTGAATTGTAGTTGTACTCGCAATAATTGCTTGGGTGGTTACCGTCACATATCTCACATCTCCATATTGTGTTCTGAAGAGCTAATGTAGTATTGCTTGATTCTCGCATCCAGTGATAATCGTCAGCAGTCCTCAGAAAACCGGACTGTTGTTCCCAGAATTGGGGTATCTTCGTATAAGGCTCATATCTCTCATCTCCCATTCCCAGTAACGTTCCATTTTTCAACCACCTGAAAATAAAAGAAAGAAATAAAAATTACAAATAAAAATAAAGAAAATTAGATACAAGTAAATTAGATAGCTTCAAAATTAATAACTCAAGAAATAAGTCCCCGGGCAACGGCGCCAAAAACTTGACCGGCGTAAACAAACGCGTATAACGCAAGCGCACGTATCGTTCAAGTAGTATAAAAATATTGATCCCACGAGGACTTAATTCCTACTGTTGTTATTAATTATTGAATCTATTTATTTACAAGTATCTAATTAAATGGAAAAGGGAATTGATTGCTTTGGTTGGTTGAATGTGGAATTGCTTAATTAAAACAAATAAATAAAAAGACAAAGAAAATACTAAGGAAAATAAAAGACACAAAGATCTAGGGTTGTGAATCATTCTAATATCTTTTAAAAGATGAAGTGATTATTTTATAGTTGGGTAAAATATTGATTTATTAATCTGGAACACTAAATTATGTAAAAGCCTCTTCCGATGGTCAATTACAAATACCTAGTATAATCCAATTGAACCATATGTCTATGTCAACCAAATTACCTAGATTCATTAAGCTTAAGTTCCAATTATGGCTACCCCCCCGCCCGACAGGTATATTCCTATCCTGTAAGGAAATCTATTAAAGGGTTATCTATCCTCAAGGAAGATCGTGGGTTGTTGAGACTAAGGTCTTAAACTTAAAATCCCTATGTCTAGTTCATTTTAAGTTTACCCAATCAATTTTATATTAGTCAATTAATAAAAAGCATTATGATTATGACTCAACAAATAACTCTTTAATTACCCAAACTATAATATAATCCTTATAAACTGGAGATATTGAAATTCATCACCACCCCAGATACTAACTTAGTTATGACACATAACTAGGGCTGAAAAGTAAAAGACATAAAATAAAAGCTGAAAAATAAAATGCAATAAAATACTAAGGTAAAAGGAATTAACTTCTACTATTTACTAATTAGATATCTCCCATGATATAATATATTAACTCGTAATGATAATTACCAACCAGCCATATAGGCGGTAACCTGATTAAGTCAAATTAAGTCCAACCAGCCATATAGGCGGAACCAAAATTAAATTACCAACCGACCAGTCTGGCGGTATCCTTACTTAGTTAGGTCTAATCAGATTAAATTAATTTACCAACCGACCAATATAGCGGTATCCCTTTTAAGTCAATATTTTAAATAGTGAATATATTATATTTAAGGGAGATTAATCTAACTAGCAATAGTAAAAGAATTACCTTTCACCTTAGGAGAGGGAAATTACCTCGACATGGTAGAATAGTAAAACTGTAAAAGTAAAAAGGTAAAAGTAAAATTACTATTACTATTACAAAAAGTAAAATTAAAATTACTATTACAAAATGTAATTAAAAATAATTACAAAACTAAAAATAAAAAAAAAAACTAAAAAATTCTAGAGAGAGAAACTCTCTCTTTACATGAAAGAGAGAAGAGAGAAAGGTGCTTGAATTCTGAAATCTCGGGCTCAATTTATAGGCCTCGGTTGGCCCAGCGTCGCGACGCGAAAGGGTTCAGCGTCGCGACGCTTGATCCTTTGCGTGGCACGCTCTGGTTCGCCGGTTTGAAGATTCTGGATAAGCTGATAAGGTGACACGTGGCAGAGTTTTTGGGTTTCAATTATTGTGACACGTGGCGGCTTCTGATTGGTCGCTGAGATTCTTATCCACCACGTGTCAGATAAGGATAAGATATCCAATAATTGATGCTGACGTGGCGGTGACGTGGAGCCGACGTGGCGACACGTGGGAAAGAGACTGTCGGCACCATAGAATTGCGACACATGTCACTTCCTGATTGGCTGATGATGATGTGTCACGACACGTGGCATTTTTGACTTGTTGACTACTGACGTGGCTGATGACATGGAGACACGTAGGCTAACACGTGGCACACGTGGCGATGATGACTGTCGGAACCGTAGGATGCTGACACGTGGCACGACGCATGTTAGCATATCGGCTGTGATGGTGAACCGTGTCACGGCGCATTTTAGCAAAGTCAAACTTTTCTCAGATTCTGATTTGTGGACCCGGTGCACGTTAGCACTTTCGGCGCATCCTGGGCCGTCGCGACGCGTAAGGCTTCAGCGTCGCGACGCTGAAATTAAAAAATTCGAAATGCCCTTTGTCTAAATTTATCCAATTTTGTCCATTTTTATCCATTTTGCCCTTAATTTGTCTCCAATGCTTCCCAAACTTATTTATCTGCAAAATACACAAAATACATCAAAACGTTCACAAAACTCGAGAAACTATACAAAATATTAGGTTAAATGAGTGGGAAATAGTGATATAATACCACTCATCAAGACTCTCTAGATTAAGGAATATTCGTCATCAAATCTAATTTCGTGTCCAAAATTTCCAATCTGTAAATTATGTCGACCACGGATAAACTAGCTGAATCATACAGGTTGAGGTGATGGCATACGTATAATTCCTCCATCACAGATATCTAGATATATCCCAGAGATATAGATGTAAATGTCAAATCTCTATAGGGACAATCCCCTCGACGTCTCTATTAGCAATCTCAAAAATAGAATACTTAGAACTGACTTATAAGTGTACCACAGGCCATGGTTTTTATCTGATTGCTAATCTTATATGGACTACATTTTCTCTGTACACGGAAATGACGGATCTTATCTCGATATACACAACACACCCTGAGGATCTTTCCATACCCAACGAACAAGCAGAGGTTTGATCTAAAAAGATCGGTGACGTGACTGCCATCTAAGTGTGGAAGATGTCTCATGTGCCCACGGTGGTATCTCAAGTCGAAGAATAACAAATGCTACTCAACCCAAGAAGATTCTTATTGACGTTGGTGTACCATCCATTAAGAATCTTCGGTGAATCATTCAGTGTTTATCCACTATAAACACCTACACGTCTATAAGATTCCCCCAGACTTATGCTTCATTGAGAAACCATTGGAATCATATATTCCAGTGTACGACATGTACCGATCTCAATGGGTTACTTTACTGACCAAGTAGTGTAAACCTTGACCAGAAACTGTTTGAGAATGACAACGTCATAATATAACTCAATGTCATTTGCGACGCGTTTGCAACTGTATTATTACTAATCATCCTAAGCTCTATTACGTCTTTACCATACCAAAAGATATATTATATTATAGAAATTATTTATTTTATTCATAATAAAACGTTTTATAATAGTATTTTCAAAGAAATATAATCGGGAATTGGTGCTCTGAGCACCAACCCCAACAAAAACGTGGGACGGTAATACTATAGTGTTGGTCTCTAAGATCACCCCAAGAACATATAAGCATGATAAAAGTGTGAACACTCGAAGTAAGCTTGTAGAAAAATACTTACAACGATCGGTTGAGTGGATGTAGAGAATCTCAAAATTTTCCTCCTTTAGAAGTGCTCCAAGAACTTCTTTGATTGTATGTTTGACTTTAGCTCCAAGCTTGATGTTTGATTCCAAACTCTTGGGAATAGTTTCCCTATCACCTTGGATGACTCTTTAAGTGCTAGCTTAGGAATAATTTGCAATAAAAATCTTCCTTTGGTCTATGGTAGTTCACGGTAAAGAAGAGAAGAGAGGATAGATTTTTGGTTTTTGATATTTTTGATTTCTAAAATCAATTACCAATAATTAAAAGTCAAAACAAAATTTTTGGTATATGCTTTACCAAAAGGCTAAGCAAAGTTTGGAGGGAAAAAAAGCCATTAATGCCTCCAACTACTCCCATCAATCAACTTTGACACTTGATGGACAAGTGATGTAAGTTGGTGGGACCCACTTTAATTCAAAATTCAAGTGGCTTACTTAACACACTTCTGGCACGGGGTCACTTAATCCGATTAAACTAATTTTCGATCGCGACGTAATTAAATCCAATTAATTAAATAATAATGCCTTGTAAAATTATTATGAATGTCGCTCGCGAATTAATTCGAAATTAATTCGTTCACCGAATTAAAATCCAATTCTAATTTTGTTATGAAATCTAATTTCATTTAATATATCAAATATATTATTTAATCGATTAATTCCAAATTAATCGTTCTCTCTGTTCTTGTCAAATTTTATCCCAGATTAATTTTGTTCGAGTCATACGTCATCTGTGAATCTTCGGGAAGCGACCCATGAGATCTTTGTATATGTTGGCAGTAAATCCGATTGTTGGACTATCCGAACACGTTCGTACCTGGTACCATGTCCTTACTAATTTACGAGACATGGTTGGCTTCTAGCAAAGCGTCGTGCCTACCAATTCTCCAAAAATATTCTTTAAGGAATATATAATCTTTGTCAGACGTAGCATATGTAGTATTGCGTATTGCGATCCAGTATCGGATGTCACATGCAAAGCCTATGGCTGGAATAGTGTCTGCCCCGTAGGAAGCATATATCGGATCACAAGCAACTACTCTCTTTAATCAGATAATCATGACCTTGTCATATTATCCCGATGGTTGCAACGCATTAGAGTGCCAGTTTTGTATCCTTGTGTGATCATCATCTCCATATGACTGAACTGATACTTTCGTTGACATCACACCCAATACACTACGATTCTCAATAAACCCAGAAGAGGCGTACATAGAACCTGTTAAAGTCCCGGACAACCAAAACCAAAGAGTTTCGATTGTCGCAAGTACAAGCGATGCAAATCTCAGGTTAAGACCAAATACACCTACCCTGATTCGAATTCCCATAGACACATAGTCATACTACCAATGAGATTCCGAGGGTCTATCCAGAGCAAAGCTATTTCTGTATCATCGGTAAACACAACCTCTAATCACACTTGCATAAATATCAAATACTTAAATATATTAGAAATATGCTGTTACGCTTCCGTAACACGCACAAGTACAATACTAGTATATTCTACATTATCGATGTCCAGTCTCGATAATACTACGACTAGGGATATTTAATGATTAAACCTTTGTGGATTTATATTGTCTCATATCTTATAATTCGGAACTAATCATATGGACTTTTATCATTTATATATTCAAGTAATCTATTTACAAAATGATAAAATGCAATTTCCATTGTCAAATAGTTAATTTGTACAAGAACCACAATATCTCTTACAAATAGTGACGCTATGGGTCATAATTGTCCAACAATCTCCCACTTGGCCTATAGTAAGTCACTCAAGCATCTAACCCCTGAACTATGCACATGTCACTCAAACTTTTACTCAGGAATAGCTTTTGTCAGTGGATCTGCAATGTTGTCCTCTGATGCGATCTTCTCAATCTTCACATCACACGATGTATGATCTCATGAATCAGATGGAAATGTCGAAGAACATGCTTAGATCGATGATGAGACCGCGGTTCCTTAGTCTGCGCTATAGCCCCGTTATTGTCACAATACAAGGGAACGGGCTCAGCTGCTAACGAAACTACTCCAAATCTAATTAGGAATTTACGGATCCAAACTGCCTCTTTTGCTGCTTCAGTTGCAGCAATATATTATGCTTTTGTTGTTAAATCGGCAACAGTCTCTTACTTGGAAGATTTCCAACTTACTGTTCCGTTGTTCAAATAAAAAATATACCCAGATTGCGACTTACAGTCGTCTTTATAGGTTTAGAAACTTACGTCGGTATACCCAATTACCTCAAGTTCCCCATCTCTATAGATTAAGAAAACATCATTAGTTCGTTTAAGATACTTAAGATATTCTTAACCGCCATCAAGTGACCATCACCTAGTTCAGCCTAATAGCGACTACATATGCTCAAAGGATAGGAGACATCAGGCCACGTACATATCATGGCATATATGATCGATCCGACTGCTGAAGTGAACGGGATTCGACTCATGTTGTCTCTCTCATATTGAGTTTTAGGACACATGTCCTTAGATAGAGTGACACCATGTAACATTGGCAACAGTCCCCTTTTAAACTGATCCATGTTGAATCTCTTCAACACTTTGTCAACGTATGTGCTCTGGGAGAGTCCAAGCAGCTTTTTAGATCTATCCCGATAGATCTTTATTCCTAGAATAAAAGTTGCTTCTCCCAGATCTTTCATGGAGAATTTTAATGAAAGCCAAGCTTTCATCGATTGTAGCATAGGAATGTCATTGCCTATAAGTAATACATCATCAACATAAAGGACAATGAATGTCAGTGCGCTCCCACTAACCTTCTTATATACACAAATATTATCCTCATTTTGAATGAAATCATATTCTTTTATGATCTCATCAAAACGTTGGTTCCGAGAATGCGATGCTTGCTTTAATCCATAAATGGATCGATTTAACTTACAAACCTTGTTTGCAAGTCTTGGTATAACAAAACCGTCAGGCTGTTGCATATAAACATCCTTCAAATGGTTTCCGTTAACGAAAGCGGTTTTGACGTCCATCTGTCATATCTCGTAATCGAAATATGCAGCAATAACAAGCATTATCTGAATAGATTTAATCATGGCAACATGTGAAAAAATTTCATCGTAATCGATACCATGTTGTTGACGATACACTTTCGGAACAAGCCTAGCTTTATACGTTTGTATGTTGCCACCAATGTCGGTCTTCTTCTTGAAGACCCATTTGCAACCAATAGGTTTTACGCCTTCTGGTGCATCAACCAGTGACCAAAACATGGTTGGTGTATATGAAATCCATTTCGGACTTCATGCACTCCTGCCATAAAGCGAAGTTGATATCTTTTATCACTTCCTCATACGTAGCTTGTTCGTTTTCCTCAATAAGATTAATATCCAAATGACGAGAGATCAAAATCTCATACCTCTTAGGTTATTTTCGGACTCTCTCCGACCTACGTGGTTCTTGTGTATTCGAAGATTGTGGTACAGTCTCATCCATGATGAACTATTCATGTTCCGTTAAGGATTCTGCGCCAGGAACAGTATCATCGACTTCTACTTTCCCCCCACTTATCACTGCATTTAGGAATTTCCTTTCGAGGAAAATAGCATGTATAGCAACAAATACTTTGTTCTCATGTGGGTGATATAAGTAATATCATTTGGTTTCCCTATGATAACCTACAAATTGGCACATATCCGATTTAGGTTCAAGTTTGGTACCTTCCAAACGTTTGACGTATGCCTAGCAACCCCACATCTTCAGGAATTAGAAACCTGATTTCTTTCATGTCCGGAGTCTGTTGAACAGACTTTGACGGAACCTTATTCAAAATAAGTATTGCACTGTTTAATGCATATCCCCAGAAGGAAATAGGTAGCTCAGTGCGACTCATCATCGACCTTACCATGTCTAACAAAGTTCGGTTCTCCGTTCGGACACACCATTTAATTGAGATGTTCCGAGAGGAGTCCACTGTGAAAGAATACCATGTTCTTTCAAGTAATTGAGAAACTTATTGCTTAAGTATTCTCCACCAAGGTCCGACCATAATATTTTAATACTTTTGTCGGTCTATTTTTCTACTTTGTGTCGAAACTCATTCAATTTCTCAAAGGTTTCCGACTTGTGTCTCATAAGATATACATAACCATAACGCAATGCATCATCCATAAAGGTTATGAAGTATTCATATCCACCTCTAGCCTGGCTAGACATAGGCCCATAAACGTCACTATGAACGAGGGCTAACATTTCGGTAGCACGTGCACCTTTACTGCTAAAAGGTGTTTTAGGAATTTTTCCTAATAAACAAGATTCGCAGACGTCATATGAATTTGGATCAAATTCGTCCAAGTACCCACTCTTCAAAAGTATAGATATGCGAGTCTTGTTAATGTGTCCTAGACGACAATGCCACATATAAGTTTCATCTTTTTTAGTTAGTTTAAGCTTTTGTTTGTAACATTATATGTTTGAGATTGATTTATATTCAAAATATAAAGACAATTATTTACATCAGCACTGCAAATCTCCATATCATTTTTTTACATAAAACACCCAGTGTTTCTAAATACAAAAATATACCCATATTGGGCTAATAAAAATACAGATAAAATATTCCTAATCAAACTAGATATAAAATAACAATCTGAAAGTTTATGTACATGCCCCGGAGGTAGTTCCAAAACATAAGTCCTAATGGCGAAAATGGCGACTCGTGTCACATTTCCAACCCGTAGATCAATCTCTCATGAGGCCAGTCTCCTGCTAATCTATAGATCCTTCACATCAGTACATATATTAGTGTAGGACACAGAAATCAGCAACGCTGTTCCAGGCTCACGGCCTAGTTGGTAGTACGGAATAGCCTAAGAGAGAACTAAACCGGAGAACAAAATGGAGTCACCACCCAGTGTGAACTGGGACAAAGATTTAAGGCCGCACTCACCCCGCGTAAGGGAAGACCTCAAACCGTTGGGTTCGGAATGATCCCTTACTTATGCCACTTGCAATGATATGATTTGTACAATAAATTAACCGAATCTACGTAACATATATATGCTCAAGGGTAAATTAGATTTAGTTTGTATTCATCAAAATAAATCATATGTCTAAGTTCGCATGCTTTAAAAGTAAGTCATTATAACGGCAAGCATATAATATCACACAACGAGCATGTTAAATCATCCAACGCAACGAATATATGAATAATCACTTAATCGCAAAAATAAACTAAATTCCTAATGCGAAAGTAAAGAACTAAATAATGCATAGAAGACTAACATAATCATACTAAAAAGAAAATAAACATCGTACTAGGCCAAATCATGCTTAAAGAATAAATAACATACTAGCAACCTAATCATGCTCAAGCGGTACGTGGCATTGTATCCCGAGTACAGACCGCACTACCGTCCATTCGGATTCGGCTACGGAATTTACGTTCGGGTTTCCATCCGATATACCATAATAGACAACACATATTCCGTTTATCCAGAAATCACATCATGCATCAATACATAATACTCATATGTAATAAAGTACTAAAAAAAATAAAAGATAATAAATAAAGAAAGTGCTCTCAGGTCTAACTTCTTTATGTCTCCTTTTGGAAGTGTATTACACGGCCGTCGGAAGGGTTAATGCTTCGCAACTCCTCTGGTTCACCGGTTCGTTATTTTCGTTCGCTGTCTTGCTGTTTTAGGCTGCTATTTTCATTATTTTTGCTACTATTGATGTTGTTTACGCTGTTTTAACGGTAGTTTTAAAGTGCAGTTTTTTTGGTAATAAAGGGAGATTTAAAGTGCAGTTTTTTTGTGATTTTTGAGGTGTTTTAGAGTGCAGTTTTTTTCATGATTTTTGAGGTGTTTTAGAGTGCAGTTTTTTGTGGTTTAAGGGTGCAGTTTGGGGCTGTTTTGTGGTGAATGGGGGATGTTTTGGCGTGATTATAGGGCTATTTGGGTTGCTATTTTGTGGTATTTTGGAGGGCTAATGGAGGCTTAGTGGTGTGTGGGCTTAGTGTGTGTCTTGCATGTTAGTATTCCTAGAACATGCTAAGGATCTAATAATCATAAAAGTATGTGATAAAGATCATTATAAGTTGCAGAATATACTTACAATGAACAGATTGGAATTTAAAAATTTTGAGAAGTGATTTCCAAGATCCAACCTTTCAATGTTGATTCCAATCTTTGAGTTGTTTCCCTATCACCTTTGTTGATCTTTGAAGTGCAAGCTTTGAATGATTTTGCCACAAAATCAAAGAGAGGATATGTATAAAGCTCATGCCCAAAATGGATTAGGGTTTTTGATTTTGTGAGTTGTTTTTGCAAATGAGAGAGAGAGAAGGCTTTTGGTGAAAACCAATTTATCATTTTCACCTAAACAAAGTGGTTGGGTAAATGGTTTCACCTAAACCATTCCAAGGTGGTTGGGAAAGTTGGTGGCATGGCAAAAATGCCAACCACTCTCCCAACAACCACATGTGAAGTGGGCCCCACATTTTGAATTCAAAATTCAAACGGTTTCTACGAATGTTTGCCGCGGCTCGGATCCGTTCAATCTGATTAAATGAATTTTCATCACTAAATAATTAAATCTAATTTAATTAAATAACGACGCCTCACAAATATATTACGAATGCCGTTTACGAATTAATTCTAAATTAATCTGTTCACATGTATTAAAGTTCGACTTTAATTTCGCATTGAAATCTAATTCCAATTAATATATCTGATATATTAATTTTAGCCCATATCAATAAATTATATAGAAAAATCAAATTTAACAATAAAATTTATTTTACCGATTAATTCCAAATTAATCTCGCTCTCTCTCATTCGAACACATTTAATCACAAAATAAATCATGCCTCAATTAATTCAAGATTAATTTTCTCTCTCTTAATTAATCAACTGTCATCGGTGAATCTTTTTGAAGCGACCCAAGAGACCTCTGGATATGTTGGCAGTAAATCCGATTATCGGACTATCCGATTAAGTCCATACCTCGTACTACATACGAACCGATTTACAAGACATGGTTGGCTTCTAGCAAAGCACCGTGCCTACCCAATTCTCCAGAAATATTCTTACTGGAATATACAATCTATGTCAGGCGTAGAATATGTAGTATTGCGTATAGCGATCCAGTATCAGATGTCACATGCAATGCCTGGGGCTGGAATAGTGTCTGCCCTATACGAAGCATATATCGGATCACAATCAACTAGTCTCTTTAATTGGATAATCATGACGTTGTCATATTATCCCGATGGTTGCAACACATTAGAGTACCAGTTGTGTATCCCTGCGTGATAATCATCTTCATATGACTGAAGTGATACTTCCATCTTGACATCACATCCAATATCTACGATTCTCAATAAGCCCAGAAAAGGCATACACAGAACCTGTTAAAGTCCCGAACGACCAAAACTAAAGCGTAATGATTGTCGCAAGTACTAGGGATGCAAGTCTAAGGTTAAGACAAATACACCTACCCTGATTCGGATTCCCATAGACACATTGTCATGCAACCAATGGGATTCCGTAGGGTCTATCCGAAGCAAAGCTGTTTCCGTATCATCGGTAAAAACAACCTCACTTACACTTGCATAAGTATCCAATACTTAAATATATGAGAACTATGTCGTTATGCTCCCATAACGCGCACAAGTGCACAAATGCAATACTAGTCTATTCCGCATTATCGATGTCTAGTCACGATAATACTATGACTAGGGATATTTAATGATTAAACCTTAGTGGATTGATACTGTCTCATATCTTATAATCCGGAACTAATCATAAGGACTTTTATCACTTTATGTTTAGTAATCCAATCACGAAATGATAAAATAGCATTCTCATAGTCACATAGTTAATTTATACAAAAACCATAATGTCTTTTACAAATAGTGACGCTATAGGTCATAATTGTCTAACAATCTCCCATTGGCCTATAGCCACTCACTCAAGCATCTAACACCTGAACTATGTACGGGTCGCTCAAACTTCTACTGAGAAATAGTTTTCGTCAGTGAATTTGCAAGGTTATCATCTGATGCGTTTTATTTGATCATCACATTGCCACGATGCATAATCTGACGAATCAGATGAAATAGTCGAAGTCTATACTTGGATCGTTGATGAGACCGTGATTCTTTAGCCTGTGATGTGGCCAGCTCAGCTGCTAACAGAACTATAACTAATCCAATTAGGAATTTTAATAGATCAAAAATTCTTCCTTTTACTGCCTCAGCTGCATCAATGTTCTGGTTTTGTTATTTATTCAGAACAGTATCTTGCTTGGAAGATTTCCAGTTCACTGTTCCGTTATTCAAACTATATAGTACCCTTATTGCGACTTAAAGTTGTCTTTTTCGGTTTGGAAACTTGCAACGGTGAACGTAGTCACTTCAAGTTCTCATTCTCCATAACTTAAGAAAGCATCTTTAGTTCATTTAAAATACTTAAGGATGTTCTTAACATCAATCCAGTGACTATTTGTTGGATTAGCCTTATAGCGTCTACATATGCTCAAAGCATATAAGACATCAGGTCACATACATTTCAAAAATGTACGAACACTGAGAGAGTGTCAGCAGCTTTCTAGATCCATCCTGATAGATCTTTATTCCTAGAATAAAGTCTGCTTCTCCCAGGTATTCCATGGAGAATTTAATAAAAGCCAAGCTTTCACCGATTATTTTATGGGAATGTTATTTCCAAGAAATAATATATCATCTTTATATAGGACAATCATTGTCAGTGTGCTCCCACTAACCTTCTTATCTACACAAGAATCATCATCATTTTGAATTAAATCATATACCATTATGATTACATCAAAACGATGGTTTCAAGAATTCAATGTTTGCTTCAATCCATAAGTGGATTGATTTAACCTGCAAACCTTGTTTGCTTGTTTTGGTACGATAAAACCGTCAGGATGTTGATAAACATCCTTCTAAAGGTTTCTGTTTAAGGAAAGCGATTTTGGCGTTCAGCTGCCTTATTTCATAAATGAAACATGCATCATTGGCAACAAGTGAAAAAGTTTCATCGTAGTCTACACTATGTCGTTGACGATACCCTTTCTGTACAAGCCTAGCTGTGTATATTTGTATGTTGCCATCCATGTATGTCTTCCTGAAGACTCATATAGTACCAATAGGCACAATGCCTTTTGGTACATAAACCAGTATCCAAACTTAGTTGGTATACTTGGAATCCATTTCGGACTTCATGACACTTTGCCATAAAAGGGAGTCGATACCTTGTATCACTTCCTCATACGTAGAAGGTTCATTATCCTCAATAAGATTGACATCTACATGAGGTGAGATTAGAAACCCATACCTCCCATGTTGTTTTTTGACTCTTTCCAACCTACGCGGTTCTTGTGTATTCGAAGATTATTGGTACAGTTTCAACCCTGATGAACTGTTAGTGTTCTGTGAGGATTCGGTGCCTGGAATAGTATTACTATGATTTTCATCGAGTTTTACTTTCCTCCCACTTACCACTGCATTTAGGTATTCCTCTAAGGAAAACCGCATGGAGAACAACAATTATATTGTTCTCTTGTGAGTTGTATAAGTACTGTATTTTGGTTTCCTTAGGATAACCAATTACAAATAGACACTTATCCGATTTGGGTTCTAGTTTGGTTTCATCCTAACATTTAGTGTATGCCCAGCAGTCCCAAATCTTAAGGAATGTGAAACCCGATTTCTTTCCTGTTCATATCTAATATGAAGTCTGTCTAACAGATTTTCATGGAATTTTATTAAAAATAAGCATTGCAATATTTAGTGCATATCATTAGAAGGAAATTGGTAGCTCAGAGTGACTCATCATCAACCTCATTATGTCCAACAAAGTTCGGTTTCTCTGTTCGGACACACCGTCAAATTAAGGTGTCCTGGGAGGAGTCCACTATGAAAGAACACTATATTCTTTCAAGTAATCTTGAAACTCATATGTTTAAGTATTTTACACTATGGTCTGACTGTAATGTTTTTAATACTTATACCTGTATGTTTTTTCTTACTTCGTGTCATAACTCTTTGAATTACTCAAAAGTTTCTGACTTGTGTTTCATAAGATATACATAACCGTAAAACGATACCATATCTGTAAAGGTTACGAAGTATTCATATCCATATCTAGCCAAGCTAGACATGGGCCCACTTCATCACTAATAACGAGGGCTAACAGCTCGGTGGCAGTTGCACTTTTACCTAATAAACTAGATTCGTAGACATCACTTGAATTAGAATCAAATCCATCCTAGTACCCACTCTTCGAAAGTGTGGATATACGTGTCTTGTTAATGTGTCTTAGATAACAATGCCACAAATAAGTCTCATCTGATTAATTCAGTTTGAGCTATTTGTTTGTCATGTTATATGTTTGAGATTCATTTATATTCAAAATATAAACACTGTTATTCACATCTAATGTGCTTATCTCAATATCATCTTTATAAACAAAACACTTAGTGTTCTAGAATATAAAGGCATACCCGCAACGGGCTAAACTAGATATAGAGATAATGTTCCTAGTCAAACAAGGTACATTATAACAATTTCCTAATTTAAGTACATGCCCAAAGGGTAGTTCCAAAACTTAGGTTCCTACATCCAATACAGCGACTCTCGTCCCGTTTCTGATTCGCAGGTCAATCTCACCTGAAGTCAGTATCATTCTAATCAGCAGATCCCGTACATCAGTACATATATTTATGTACCACTTCCAGTATCTAAAATCCAATTTAAAAACCAGCAGTGGACATGTTTATGACAAATATACTTGAAGTCAGAGCCTTGCATGTCTTCACTTCCTTCATGTCTGCCTTGTCCATACGACAGTCATGCTTCTAATGACCCTGTTTGCCACAGTTTAGGCAGACATCTTGGGATATGTCCTTTGTCTTTCCTAGAAGACTGTGACGAATTTTGCCTTGCCCTTTTCTTCATATCCTTAGAAGTCTTCGGCCAAGCCTTGATCTTCTAGGATGTTGAAGTAAGATGCGTCCTGCGCTTCTTGCCCTTTTGTAAACACTGGCTCTGTCTCCTTGAGCATAGCCATTAACTCTCCAGGAGTTTTCTATTGCAATTAATATTACTAAGATCTAAGAATAGATCTATGAAAATCCTTTTAATTTCAACATCATAGTATAAGGATCTAATTCTTAGTTTTGACGAAGAAATTAAAGAGTCTTTGCGGCAAGCATAACGGATTGAGCAATAAGATTTTCATCACGATAAGTCTTCCAAAGCTCATGCTCCACTATTTGCTCAACGTCGGGCTTAGGCTCGAAAGGTCGCTCTATCAAATAAAGTAACTTCTCTACTCTCAGGACTATTCTGAGATTCGTTTCCCATTCTAGAAAATTATGTCGTTAAAGACATTTTCACCTAGGATTATGTTCTTTGACTCTAATCTTTCAGTTATCTTGATTGCTATAGTCCAACTATTTAATCAACGATTTCAGGTACAATCTAATGTAATGATTACTATAGTTTAACTATATAACGAATTACATTTTTATTGGTTAAATTCAAATATATATTGATTACTATAATCCAATTATATAATCAACTATAAATGATCGGTAAAATTCAAATATATTGATTACTATAATCTAATTATATAATCAACTATAAATGAAGTAGTTTGAATACAGTCAAACTGTTTAATTAAAATAACAATTGAATATTAGTCCAACTAATACATTTATTGGCAACTATCTAAACGAAATTGCAAATTTAATACTTGCCTCCCACTAATTTTCGGTGAGCCGCTAACCCTCTGTTGAGTACTTTGGAAACCCAGTTTCCTAGTTGGCTAGGATCCCGTTAAATAACACACAACCTTGACTTTGGCCAACAAGTTGTATGATATTTAACTAGGTAGATCTATAAGATCAATTGGATCTCATCCAAATCCTAGATCCGGTAGGTGAACCTCCAAGTCCGAAACATATATACAATATATGGCCAATATATCCAATATATTTGCCTAACCTTTTCCTCTGAATCAACTAAGCCTTGTCTTTGTCACAACAAGCTTAATGATTCCAGTCAAGCGGGACCCATTGACTTGGAAAGCTTCGTAACCCATGTCGATGAACAAGAAGTGATCTTGACTTTGGCCAATAAATCACAACTTGCCCAAGACATGCGATATGGAACAAAGCCTTCATGATTCAAACATATCCTCGATGGACAAAAGTCTTGACTTTGGTCAACAAACCAATGCCAGGGTTTTTCGCGTAATTGGCAACCAATTAATTATCTTTGGTTAGGTCTCATCATACACCCTTAAGCATGTATTCTAAAAGCATAATAAGGCGCGGTAAATAAATTAATAATGCTATACGTTTGGATATCTCACAAATTGTTCCTAGAACAAATCACACCATTTCCTCTCCCCGGTTAGAACTATTCTAACTTCTACCAAATTATATAATACAATAAAGAAACCTCATAAACATTGAGGGGAATAGGTGAGAAGAGAATTACAAAGGGTAAAGAGATAGAAGGCTGGACAAGCAGGTCCAATTAATAAATTATAAAATTATTACAATTTCCAAAATTGCCATCACCCTACTAATATCCATCCTATATACATTATTCAAACAACACATTCATGTTTTCATACAAAGCATGTTATTCAATCAATCTAATCCAATTAATTAATATTTGAATTAATGACCATCCAATGTTCAAACAACGATTTGATTTGCGCGAGTCCAACTCATTTAAGAATAAATACTTTTAAGTACGTATTCTTGAATTATATCGAACTACAACTTTAAATCTAATTTATTTGTATTCAATACTAATTCAAATTTAATTCCAAATTAAACACTTACACTTATTTATATGCCTTAAAGAATTGGATTCCAAATCAAATCTTGATGGGTCTCAAAGGCTCAATAACATCCAATGCCATTTTAATTAAAGTCCAATGGGCTTTTAATTGATTCTTAAGTCATGGGCTTTGGCCATAATGGATCAAAACCAAAAAGCCATATTGCCATAAAGAGGAATCGATATCTTGTATCGCTTCCTCATACGTAGCCGGTTTGTTATCCTCAATGAGATTGATATCTGCTTGAGGTGAGATTAAAAACCCATACCTCTTAGGTTGTTGCCTCACTCTCTCCGACCTACGCGGTCCTTGTGTAATCGAAGATTGTGGTACAGTCTCATCCCTGATGGATTGTTCATGTTCAGTTAAGGATTATGTGCCAGGAACAGTATCACTCCGATTTTCGTCGAGTTCTACTTTCCTCCCACTTATCACTGCATTTAGGAATGACAAATACTTTGTTCTCTTGTGGGTGATAGAAGTAATATCCTTTGGTTTCCCTAGGATATCCTACGAATAGGCATTTATCCGATTTGGGTTCAAGTTTGGTACCTTCCAAACATTTGACGTATGCCTAGCAACACCAAATCTTCAGGAATGAGAAACCTGGTTTCTTTCCTGTCAATATCTCATACGGTGTTTGTTGAACAGACTTTGATGGAACTTTATTCAAAATAAGTATTGCACTGTTCAAAACATATCCTCAGAAGGAAATAGGTAGCTTCGTACGACTCATCATAGATCTAACCATGTCTAACAGATTTCGGTTTTCCGTTCGGACACACCGTTTAATTGCGGTGTTCCAGGAGGAGTCCACTGTGAATGAATACCATATTCTTTCAAGTAATCAAGAAACTCATTGCTTAAATATTTGCCACCACGGTCCGACCGTAATGTCTTAATACTTTTGCCTGTGTGTTTTTCTACTTCGTGTCGAAATTCTTTGAATTTCTCAAAGGTCTTTGACTTGTGTCTCATAAGATACACATAACCATAACGTGATGCATCATGCATAAAGGTTACGAAGTATTCGTATCCACCTCTAGCCTGGCTAGACATGGGCCCACATACGTCACTATGAATGAGGGCTAACAGTTCGGTGGCACATGCACCATTTCCACTAAAAGTTGTTTTAGGCATTTTTCCTAATAAACAAGATTCACAGACGTCATATGAATTAGGATCAAATCCGTCCAAGTACCCACTCTTCGGAAGTGTAGATATACGTGTCTTGTTTATATGTCCCAGAAGACAATGTCGCATATAGGTTGCATCTTTGTTACTTACTTTAAGCCTTTTGTTTGTTACATTATATGTTTGAGATTGATTAATTTTCAAAATATAAAGACCATTATTTGCATCAGCATTGCAAATTTCCATATCATTTTTATATATAAAACACCCGGTGTTTCTAAATATAAGAGTATACCCACATTGGGCTAATATAGATACAAAAATAATATTCCTAGTCAAACTAGGTACATAATAAAAGTCTGATGTTCAAGTACATGCCCCGAGGGTAGTTCTAAAATAAAAGTGCCAACGGCCAAAACAGCGACCCGTGTCCCATTTCTGACGCATTGATCAATCTCCTCTGAGGCTAGTCTCTTGCTAATCTACATATCATGCACATCAGTACATATGTGAATACCACAACCAGAATCAAAAATCCAATTTTTAAAACTAGAAGTAGACATGTTTATTTCTATAACAAACATACCTGAAGCCGGTGCCTTGCCCGCTTTAATCTCCTTCATATGTACCTTGTACTCGCGGCAGTCATGCTTCCAGTGACCCCACTTCCCGCTGTTAGACATTATGACCCATAGCGTCACTGTTTTGTAAATGATATTGAATTATTGTACAAAATTAACTATGTGATAATGAAATTGCCTTTTACCGTTTTGTAATTTATTTACTTTGATATATAAATAGTGAAAGTCCATATGATTAGTTCCGTATTGAGATGATATGAGACAGTATCAATACATAAAGGTTTAATCATTAAATATCCCTAGTCAGAGTATTATCGAGATCGGACATCGATAATGCGGAATAGACTAGTATTGCACTTGTGCACGTTGTTAGGGCACAATGGCATAGTTCTCATATATTTAAGTATAGGATACTTATGCAAGTGCGATAGGAGGTTGTGTTTTACCGATGGTATGAAAAACAGCTTCGCTCTGGATAGACCCCGCGGAATCCCATTGGTAGTATGTCTGCGTGTCTATGGGAGGCCGCATCAGGGTAGGTGTATATGGTCTTAACTTGAGACTTGCATCGCTAGTACTTGCGACAATCGGTAAACTTTGGTTTTGGTGGTTGGGGGCTTTAACCAGTTATGTGTTCACCACTTCTGGGTTTATCAGGAATCGTAGTGTACTGGGTGTGATGTCAAGATGGAAGTGTCACTTCAGACATATGGAGTTGATGATCGCGTAGGATACAGAACTAGTGCTCTATAAAGGTTGCAACCGTCGGGTCAATATGACTATGTCAGGATTGCCCGATTTAAAGAGACTAGTTGCTTGATGTCCGATATATGTTTCGTACGGGGCAGACACATTTCCAGCCCCAGGCCTAATATGTGATCGTCCGATACTGGATCGATGTACGCAATACTATGGTATACTATGCTTGATAAAGATCTAATATTCCAATAAGAATATTTCTGGAGAATTGGGTAGGCATCGCGCTTTGCTAGAAGCCAACCTTGTCTTGTAAATCGGTAAAATGTAGTACAAGGTACGTACGTGTTCGGATTATCCGACGGCCGTATTTACTGCCAACATATCCGGAGATCTCTCGGGTCGCTTCCTGAAGATTCACCAATGATATTTGATTCGAACTTTATTAATCTTGGATTAATTACGGAGAAACTTTATCTTGGATAAAATGCCTTATTTTGAGAGAAAACGATTAATTTGGAATTAATCGATAAAATAATATATTCGATATATTAAACGAAATTAGATTTCGACGTGGAATTGAAATCAGATTTTAATTCGGGCAAACGAATTAATTTAGAATTAATTAGTTAGCGACGTGAATAGTGATTTCGCTAGGCGTAATTATTTAATTTACGTCGCGACGGAAATTCGTTAATTCGGAATTAGCGAAACCGAGCCCGAAAGTGTTTGCGGACACATTCGTATTTTGAAACGAGTGGGACCCGCAGGTCACATCGCGAAGTCACATCACTTGACATGACTTGGTGATAGATGTCACAAGTCACTTTATTAAAGTGACATCTAGTCACTATTCATAAAAGAAGTTGGTGAGGCCATTTAATGGCTTTTGGAGGGAGATTTGATTTTCAACTTTTTGGAAAAGGTGATATACCAAATCTTTTGTTTTTGTTTTTCATTATTGCTTTTTAGAAAAGAAATACCAAAAACAAAACCTCTCACTCTCTCTCTCATCTTTGCCGTGAACTTCCATAAGGCATAGAAGAAATTTTTTTTTCTTCAATTTCTCTTTTGCTAGCACATTTTATGATCAAAGGAGGTGATAGGGAAACCATCAAAGAGCTTGGAATACACAAAGCTTGGAGCTTCCACTCTTTTCTCCTCTTGGCCGAACCTATAAGGATCTTAGAGCTTCAACCTTTGTTCATCTTCTTCATCACAAAAGCTTTGTAAGTATGATTCTGCCATGCTTCAAGTTTAATATATATATCCATTTGTTGTATTTCATATGCTTATGCTTTCCTTGGGACAAATAATAGAAACCAACAATGGTATCATGGAGCCATGTTTAAGCATGAAATACATTAGGTTAAAATTTGGGTAAAATTGATTGAAGCATGTTCTTGTGAAATTTGATGAATGAGTATGCTTACATGTATATAAAATGATGTTATATGGAATCAATTTTGAGAAAAATGCATTGGATGATTTTTCCCCAAAAACTTAGCCTTGGCCGAATGGGTGTATACATGGGATGTGTTGGAATTTTTTGTGTACAAGATCATTGGATGACTAAAACGTATACGGGACGTAGATTAGTGATTCAATCGGATTGAAAAACAAATCGACACAAAAATTCTCACTTGGCCGAATACTAATGGACATGAAAATGGACTTGATTTTTGTTCAAATTAATGTTGGACATATGTTTTGAACAATAGATGACTAATAAATTAAATTGGTATTTTGAAATATTTGGTTTAATGTATTAATCTTGGTTTACACTTTAATTAATTGATTTTTAAAATTTGGAATATTGAAATTTAAATTAATGGCTTAATTGTAAATTGGGCTTGTATATTATATTTGGGCATAATGGGCTTGGTTGGGCCAAGTAGATTTGGGCCAAAAGGATTGGATCCAATTTGGGCCTAAATCACTCCATTAAGTCCAAATATAGTATAATGGGCTTTAAAGTTTAATTGGGCCTTATGGGCTTGAAATTGATTTTGTGGCATTTAAGGGTGATTCCTTATTTGGGTTGGTAATTGGGTTTGACCCACATTGACCAAAGCCCAAGCCTTAATAAATCAATTGAAAGCCCATCGGACTTTAATTAAACGAACATTGGATGTTAGTTGGGCTTTGAGACCCAATTAGATTAGATTTAGAATCAAAGTCTTTAAAGCACATTAAAAGTGTAAACATTTAATTTGGAATTAAATAATTGAATTAGTATTGAATACAAATTAAATTAGATTTAATAAGTAGTTCGATATAATTCGCGAATTCGTACCTTATGTACTTATTCTCAAACTAGTTGGACTCGCGCAAAATCAAAACCGTTGTTTGAACATTGGATGATCACTTTAACAAAGACTAATTAATTGGATTAGATTGGTTGTATAGCATGTCGTGATTGAATATATATGTATGTGATGTATGAATAGTGTATATCGGATGGATATTAGAAGGGAAAGGGTAATTTTAGAAATTATTGTAAATTTAGAATTTATAATTGGACCTGCGTGTCCAGCCTTATCTCTTTTATCTCTTTGTATTCTCTTCTCACCTAATTCCCCTCAATGCAAATGAGGTTTCTCTTATTGTATTATGTAATTGGGTAGAAGTAGAATAGTGCTAGCGGGAGAGGAAAGGGAGTGATTTGTTCTAGGAACAAGTGTGTTATATATCCATCCGTATATCACTATTAATTTACTTTACGCACTTTATGATGTTTTAGAAACATGCTTAAGGGTGTATGTTGATGAGACCTAACAAAGATAATAAATTGGTTGCCAATTACGCAAAAAATCCCTCAATCTATATTAAGCGATTATCCTTCCATTGAATGATTCTTGTTCAAGATCCAATTGGCATTGGTTTGTTGGCCAAAGTCAAGACCTTGTCAATTAGGATGTACTTGAATCATGAGAGTTTTGTTCCACATCGGTGTCTTGTCCAAGTTGTGATTTGTTGGCCAAAGTCAAGATCACTTCTTGTCCAACGACATTGATTACGAAACTATCCTTGTCAATGGGTCCCGCTTAACTGGAATCATTAGGTTTGTTGTGCCAAAGCCAAGGCCTAGATGATTCGGAGGATATGGTTAGGAAAATGTATTAGATACATTGGCATAAGTAATATGTTTAGGACTTGGATGTCCACCTAACCGGATCTAGGAATTGGATTGGATCCAATTGATCTGTGAGATCTACCTAGTTAAATAGCATACAGCTTGTTGGCCAAAGTCAAGGTTGTGTGTTATTTAACGGGATCCTAGCCCACTAGGAAATAGGATTTCCGAGTTCTCAACAGAGGGTTAGAGACTTGATGAAAATAGTGGGAGGCTAGTATGTGAATTTGCAGTTTCATTCAGATACTTTGCCTTACGCGTCTTTCAAAATTATTTCGTCTATTTATTATAATTAGTTGGACTAATACATTGTTATTTTCTTGTAACAGTTTGACTGTACCCATTTTATCGTCAACTAGATAGTTAGACTGTCGTAGTTGAGATGGGAAGCAAGGAAATGTGCGAGACATCATCATGGGTGATAATGTCTTTAAAGGCACAAACTTCGCTGACTGGGAAATGAACCTGAGGATTGTCTTGGGGCTGAGAGGCTACTGTCTACTATACAGACACCTCTCCCGCCTAGACCCACTGAGCCACTTGAGCTGGAGTTATGGAAAACTCACAGCGAGGATTGTGACACAGCTCAGTCTGTTATGTTGGCTTCAATGACTCAACACTTTCGTCGCCAGAATAGGGACTTGGATCTTTACAACATGATGGCTAGATTGTATGATCTCCACCGCACCAATAAGCGGATGGAGAGGTATGAGTTGGTGAAGAAACTCTTCTGCACCCGAATGACTGAGGGCGCATCAGTTGAGGCCCACGGGACTCAAATGATCGCCGATATTGATGAGTTGGGCAAGTTGGGAATAGTCTGGAGGCTGAGCTGACTATAGACATGCTCTTACAGTCACTTCCTGATACTTGGAGACAAATCATAATCAACTATAAGTTGATGGACACGGATGACACTCTTGGAGAGCTGTTATCCATGTTGAAGGAGTCTGAGAAAGAACTCCAAAAGGGGGCTAAGCGCGAGGCGCACCATGCATCGACTTCTCAGGGGCCAAAGGCTGGGCTTAAGGCAACTGGAGGGGTGAGGAAGAAAAAACATAAGAACAAGGGCAAAGGCAAGTTGACAAAGGCTTCTGGGAAGCCAAGGGACAGGTCTCAAGATGTCTGCCTCAAATGCGGCAAAAAGGGTCATTGGAAACGTGACTGCCGAGTGGGCAAGGGACACAAGGAGGATATCAAGGCAGGCAAGGCACTAGCCTCTGGTATGTTTGTTATTGAAATAAATATGACTACTTCTAGTCTTAAAAATTGGATTTTTGATTCTGGTTGTGCTGCTCATATTTGTACTGATTTGCAGGATCTGCAGAATAGCAGGATGCTGGATTCAGGGGAGGTTGACCTACGAGTCGGAAACGGAACACCAGTTGGCTGTGTTTTTGGTTGTAGTCTTTTTTTTAACTCTGGGCATACTTAAACTTTTGAACTGTTATTATATACCTAGTTTAACTAGAGAATATCATATCTGTATCTTTGTTAACCCAGCATGGGTACACTTTTATATTTAGACACTGGGTGTTATTTATATAAAAATGATGCAGAAATTTGCACTGTTGTTGCAAATAATGGTCTTTATAATTTGAATATAAATGAATCTCCTAAACATAAAATGACAAACAAGGCTCAAAAGGAGTAATCTAAAAGATGAAGCTTACATGTGGCATTGTCGTCTAGGACACATCAAAAGACTCAAGCATATCGACACACTCGAAGAGTGGGTACCTGGACGATTTGAATTTGAATGTTACCTACGAATTGATCTATTCATATGATGTCTGCGAATCTTATCTTTTAGTAAAATGCCTAAATCACCTTTTAGCGGTAAAGGTGAACGTGCCACAGAACTGTTAGCCCTCGTTCATAGTGACGTATGTGGGCCCATGTCTAGCCAGGCTAGAGGTGGATATCTTTACTTCGTGACCTTTACGGATGATGCATCGCGTTATGGTTATGTGTATCTAATGAGACACAAGTCGGAAACTTTTAAAATTCAAAGAGTTTCACACGAAGTAGAAAAACAAACAGGCAAGAGTATTAAGGCATTGCGGTCGGACCGTGGTGGCGAATACTTAAGTTATGATTTTCAAGATTACTTGAAAGAATATGGTATTCTTTCACAGTGGACTCCTCCTGGAACACCGCAATTAAACGGTGTGTCTGAACGGAGAAACCGTACCTTGTAAGACATGGTAAGGTCGATGATGAGTCGCACGGAGCTACCAATATCCTTCTGGGGATACGCATTAAACAGTGCAGTACTTATTTTGAATAAGGTTCCGTCAAAGTCTGTTGAACAGACTCCATATGAGATATGGACATGAAGGAAACCGGGTTTCTCTTTCCTGAAGATTTGGGGATGCTGGGCATATGTTAAACGTTTGGAAGGAACCAACTGGAACCCAAATCAGATAAATGCCTTTTCGTGGATATCCTGGGGAAACCAAAGGATATTACTTCTATCACCCACAAGAGAACAAAGTATTTGTTGCTCTACATGTATTTTTTCCTTGAGAAGGAATTTCTAGATGCAGTGGTAAGTGGGAGGAAAGTGGAGCTCGATGAAAATCGTAGTGATACTGTTCCTGGCAATGAATCAACGACGGAACATGAACAGACCATCCGGGATGAGTCTGTACCACAATCTTCATATACACAAGGACCGCGTAGGTCGGAGAGAGTCAGGACAGTACTTGAGAGGTATGGGTTCCTGATCTCGCCTCATGTAGATATTAATCTTATTGAGGAAAATGAACCGGCTACGTATGAGGAAGCAATACAGAATATTGATTCCACTTTATGGCAAGAAGCCATGAAGTCCGAGATGGATTCCATGTATGCCAACCAAGTTTGGACACTAGTTGATGCACCAGAAGGCGTAAAGCCTATTGGATGCAGATGGATCTTCAAAAAGAAGACCGACATGGATGGCAACGTACAAACGTACAAAGCTAGGCTTGTAGCAAAGGGGTATCGTCAACAATATGGTATTGATTATGACGAAACTTTCTCACCCGTTGCCATGATTAAATCCATTCGTATTATGCTTGCAATAGCTGCATATTTCGATTACGAGATATGGCAGATGGACGTTAAAACCGCTTTCCTTGACGGAAACCTTTTGGAGGATGTTTATATGCAACATCCTGACGGTTTTATCGTACCTAGACTTGCAAGCAAGGTTTGTAAGTTAAATCGATCCATTTATGGATTGAAGCAAGCATCACGGTCATGGAATCAGCGTTTTGATGAGATCATAAAAGAATATGATTCGTGCAAAACGCAGATGACCCTTGTGTATACAAGAAGGTTAGTGGGAGAGCACTGACTTTTATTGTCCTTTATGTCGACGATGTATTGCTTATAGGCAATGACATTCCCATGCTAACGTCGGTGAAAGCTCGGCTTTCATTAAAATTCTCCATGAAAGATCTGGGAGAAGCAGCCTTTATTCTGGGAATAAAGATCTACCGGGATAGATCTAGAAAGCTGCTTGGACTCTCCCAGAGTACATATATTGACAAAGTGTTGAAGCGATTCAGCATGGATCAATCCAAGAAAGGGATTGATGCCAATGTTACGTGGTATCTCTCTGTCTAAGGACATGTGTCCTAAGACTCAAGAAGAGAGAGATAACATGAGTCAGATACCGTTCGCCTCGGAAGTCGGATCGATCATGTATGCCATGATATGTACGCGACCTGATGTGTCATATGCTTTGAGCATGTGCAGTCGCTATCAGGCCGATCCAGGTGAAGGTCACTGGATGGCAGTTAAGAATATCCTTAAGTATCTTAGACGAACTAAGGATGCTTTCTTAATTTACGGAGAAGGAGAACTTGTGGTATTTGGGTATGCCGATGCAACAAACTGACAAGGACGACTTCAAGTCGCAATCCGGGTACATTTTTTGTTTGAATAACGGAGCAGTGAGCTGGAAATCTTCTAAGCAAGATACTGTTGCCGATTCAACAACAGAAGCGGAGTATATCGCTGCATCGGAAGCAGCAAAGGAGGCAGTTTGGATCAGAAAATTCCTAATCGGTTAGGATTAGTAGTTCCGTTAGCAGCTGAGCCCGTTCCATTGTATTGTGACAATAATGGGGCTATAGCACAAGCTAAGGAACCAAGGTCTCATCAACGATCCAAGCATGTTCTTCGGCGTTACCATCTGATTCGGGAGATTATACATCGTGGCGATGTAAAGGTTGAGAAGGTCGCATCAGATAACCACATTGCAGATCCGCTGACGAAGGTTGTTTATCCGCAAGTGTTTGAACGACATATACATAGTTCAGGTATTAGATGCTTGAGTGACTGGCTATAGGCCAAGTGGGAGATTGTTAGACATATGACCCATAGCATCACTGTTTTGTAAATGATATTGTATTATTGTACAAAATTAACTATGTGATAATGAAATTGCCTTTTGCCGTTTTGTAATTTATTTTACTTTGATATATAAATGGCGAAAGTCCATATGATTAGTTCCGTATTGAGATGATATGAGATAGTATCAATACATAAAGGTTTAATCATTAAATATCCCTAGTCAGAGTATTATCGAGATCGGACATCGATAATGCGGAATAGACTAGTATTGCACTTGTGCACGTTGTTAGGGCACAATGGCATAGTTCTATATATTTAAGTATAGGATACTTATGCAAGTGCGATAGGAGGTTGTGTTTTACCGATGGTACGGAAAACAGCTTCGCTCTGGATAGACCCCGTGGAATCCCATTGGTAGTATGTCTGCGTGTCTATGGGAGGCCGCATCAGGGTAGGTGTATATGGTCTTAACCTGAGACTTGCATCGCTAGTACTTGCGACAATCGGTAAATTTTGGTTTTGGTGGTTGGGGGCTTTAACCAGTTCTGTGTTCACCACTTCTGGGTTTATCAGGAATCGTAGTGTACTGGGTGTGATGTCAAGATGGAAGTGTCACTTCAGACATATGGAGTTGATGATCGCGCAGGATACAGAACTAGTGCTCTATAAAAGGTTGCAACCGTCGGGTCAATATGACTAGGTCAGGATTGCCCGATTTAAAGAGACTAGTTGCTTGATGTCCGATATATGTTTCGTACGGGGCAGACACATTTCCAGCCCCAGGCCTAATATGTGATCGTCCGATACTGGATCGATGTACGCAATACTACGGTATACTACGCTTGATAAAGATCCAATATTCCAATAAGAATATTTCTGGAGAATTGGCTAGGCATCGCACTTTGCTCGAAGCCAACCTTGTCTTGTAAATCGGTAAAAACATAGTACAAGGTATGTACGTGTTCGGATTATCCGACGGCCGTATTTACTGCCAACATATCCGGAGATCTCTCGGGTCGCTTCCTGAAGATTCACCTATGATATTTGATTCGAACTTTTTTAATCTTGGATTAATTACGAAGAAACTTTATCTTGGATAAAATGCCTTATTTTGAGAGAAAATGATTAATTTGGAATTAATCGATAAAATAATATATTCGATATATTAAACGAAATAAGATTTCGACGCGGAATTGAAATCGGATTTTAATTCGGGCAAATGAATTAATTAGAATTAATTAGTTAGCGACGTGAATAGTGATTTCGCTAGGCGTAATTATTAGTTACGTCGCGACGAAAATTCGTTAATTCGGAATTAGCGAAACCGAGGCCGAAAGTGTTTGCGGACACATTCGTATTTTGAAATGAGTGGGACCCGCAAGTCACATTGTGAAGTCACATCACTTGACATGACTTGGTGATAGATGTCACAAGTCACTTTATTAAAGTGACATCTAGTCACTATTCATGAAAGAAGTTGGTGAGGCCATTTAATGGCTTTTGGAGGGAGATTTGATTTTCAACTTTTTGGAAAAGGTGATATACCAAATCTTTTGTTTTTGTTTTTTATTATTGCTTTTTAGAAAAGAAATACCAAAAACAAAACCTCTCTCCTCTCTCTCATCTTTGCCGTGAACTTCCATAAGGCATAGAAGAAAATTTTTTTTCTTCAATTTCTCTTTTGCTAGCACATTTTATGATCAAATGAGGTGATAGGGAAACCATCAAAGAGCTTGGAATACACAAAGCTTGGAGCTTCCACTTTTTCTCCTCTTGGCCGAACCTATAAGGATCTTGGAGCTTCAACCTTTGTTCATCTTCTTCATCACAAAAGCATTGTAAGTATGATTCCGCCATGCTTCAAGTTTAATATATATATTCATTTGTTGTATTTCATATGCTTATGCTTTCCTTGGGACAAATAATAGAAACCAACACCCCCGCACTGTAGACACATATCTTGGGATTTGTCATTGGGTTTCCAGAACCCTTTAATGATTTGGCTTTGCCCTTCTTCTTCACACCTCCAGTCGCCTTGGGCCAAGCCCTCAGAGTCTGAGATGTCGAAGTGAAGTGCGCCTCGCATTTCTTGCCCTTTAGAAGCTTATTTTCTGCCTCTTTCAGAATAGACATTAACTCTCCAAAGTATCCTCTTTGTTCAGCATATTATAGTTCATGATAAAGCCACTCCAAGTGTCGGGGAGAAACTGCAAGATCAAATCTATGGAGGTCTCTTCCTCGAAGACAATGCCCATCTGAGATAGTTGCTCGATGTCAGTAATCATCTGTGACACATGGTGCTCAACAGATGTAACCTCTGACATACGTGCACGGTAGAGCTTCTTCTGCAACTCATATCTTTGCAATCTAAGATTAGATCGATGAAGATCGTGCAACTTCGCCAACATGTTATAGGGATCCAATCCCTTTTGTTCTGATGGAATTACTGAGTCATGGCAACAAGCATTTTGGACTAATCAGTGCAGTTTTCATCGCTGTGAGTCTTCCAAAGCTCACGCTAAACTATTTCCTCAGGTCCGGGCTTAGGCCCAAGAGGTCTATCTATTGTATAGAGTAACTTCTCGGATCCCAGAACAATTCTGAGATTCATCTCCCAGTCCGTAAAAGTTCGTGCCATTGAAGACATTGTCACCCATTATAATGTCCATAACATTGTTCTTTCCAGTCATTTTAATTATGATACTCTAATTATCCAATTAACAATATTTGGGTACAGTCTAACGGTTACAAGAAAAATAAAATATATTAGTTCAACTAATTAGAATAATTGACGAAATAATTTGAAAGCGTGTAAAGCTAAGTATATGAATGAAATTGCAAATTCAATATTAGCCTCCCACTATTTTTCGACGAGCCTCTAACCTTATGTTGAGAACTCAGGAAATCTAGTTTCCTAGTGGGCTAGGATCCCATTAAATAACGCACAACCTTGACTTTGGCCAACAAGCTATATAATATTTAACTAGGTAGATCTTTAAGATCAATTGGATCTCATCCAATTCCTAGATCCGGTAGGTGGACCTCCAAGTCCGAAACACATACACAATGTATATTCCAATATATCCAATATATTTGCCTAACATTTTTCCTCTGAATCAACTAAGCATTGGCTTTAGCACAACAAGCTTAATGATTTTAGTTAAGCGGGACCCATTGACTTTGGAAAGCTTCGTAATCGATGTCGATGGACAAGAAGTGATCTTCACTTTGGTCAACAAATCACAACTTAGACAAGACACCGATATGGACCAAATCTTTCATGATTCAATCACATCCGCAATTGACAAAGGTCTTCACTTTGGCCAACAAACCAGTGCCAATCTTGGATCTTGAGTATTAATTATCTTTGTTAGGTCTCATCATACACCCTTAAACATGCATTCTAAAAGCATAATAAGGTGCGAAAGTAAATCAATAACGATATGCGAATGGATATTTAACAAATTATTCCTAGAACAAATCACTCTCTTTCCTCTCCCCGACTAGCACTATTCTTACTTGTACCCAATTACATAATACAATAATAGAAACCTCATTAACATTTAGGGGAATTAGGTGAGAATAGAATACAAAGAATCAATAAAGAGAGAAGGCTGGACAGGCAGGTCCAATTTATAAATTCCAAATTTACAATAATTTTTAAAATTGCCATTTCCCTTCTAATATCCATCCGATATACGCTATTCATTCATCAAATCCTTGTATTCATTCAAGCATGTTATTCAATCAATCTAATCAAATTAATTAATCTTAGAATATTAGTGATCATCCAATGTTCAAACAATGATTTGATTTGAGCGAGTCCAACTCGATTTAGAATAAGTACTCGAAGTACGAATTCTTGAATTATATCGAACTACCTTTTAAATCTAATTTAATTCATATTCAATACTAATTCATTTATTTAATTCCAAGTTAAATATCTACACTTGTTAATGCGCTTTAACGACTTAAATTCCAAATCTAATCTAAATGGGTCTCATAGCCCAATTAACATCCAATGTCGTTTAATTAAAGTCCAATGGGATTTCAATTGATTTCATAAGGCATGGACTTTGGTCAATATGGGTCCCAAATACCGAAGCCCATTAAAGGAATCACCCTTATTTGCCAAGAAACCAATTTAGGCCCATTAGGCCCAATTAAACTTTTAAAGCCCATTTGTTATATTTGGACTTAATGGAATGATTTAGGCCCAATTTGGATCCAATCCAATTTTCCTAAACCAACTTGGCCCAACCAAGCCCATTATGCCCAAATACAACAATTATAAGCCCAATTAATTAAATTTCAATATTCCAAATTTCAAAATTCAATTAACTCAAGTGTAATACTTTAATTGATTATCTAAATTAATATTTCCAAAATACAAAATTTAATCAATTAATCATGTATTAATTTGTTCAACTCATGTCCAACATTTTTGAAAAAAAAAATCATCTCATCACATGCTTATCAACTCACGGCATTCGATTGAATCTCAAATCAACATTACCCATGTTTTTCAACTCATCCAATGATCAAAAAAAAAAAAAAAAATACCATGACATTAGGGTAGTACATGCATTCGCCCAAGGCTAACATTTGGACAAAATTTGATCCAATCAACTTTTCATGAAATTAATCATATACAACTCCAAGTCATCATCATTCAAGCATACTCAATCAAATAATTTCATTAAATCATTCTCAAATAGATTTACCCAAAATTTACCCTAAGTTCATTTCATACTCAAATGGCTCTGATACCATTGTTGGGTTTCTAAGTTAGTCCTAGGATCTTTCAAGCATAGAGATGGAATGAATATATTTAAGAAGTATGGCGGAATCATACTTACATTAAACGGATAAGAGATGTGTTGAGAAGTAAAATGAACTTCAAGATCCTTTGCAAGATTCGGCCAAGGTGATCTCCAAGTTGTTGATGATCAAGCTCCAAGCTTTTAAGGATTCCAAGCTCTTGAGATGGTTTCCCTATTACCTTGTATTGATTCTTTGATGGTGCTAGCCTTAGAAAAATTGCCATAATTTTTCACTTCGTTTGCTTCCTTGTTCGGCCAACAGAGAAAAAAATGGAGAGAGTGTATTTGCTTCCAATTTGCGTGAATGGAGAGAGAGTGAAAGCTTGTGATTTGATTTCAAAATCAATTTAAATGATATACCAAAACTTGGTTTGGTAATTGTCATTCAAGCCATCAAGTTGGAATGTAAAACAAGCCTTCACCAACTTCACCAAAATCCATAAACTAAAAACAACTTAAAGTGACAAGTGATGTGACATTTGGGCCCCACTTGATTCGAAATCTTAGTGGGCCCGTAAACACTCACGGGCTCGGGTTTGCTAATTTCGAATTAACAAACTTTCATCGCGACGTAATTAAATAATTATGCCTATCAAAATTACTATTCACGTCGCTAACGAATTAATTCTAAATAAACTCGTTTGCCCGAATTAAAATCCAATTTTAATTCCGCGTCGAAATCTAATTTCCTTTAAAATATCGAATATATTATTTTATCGATTAATTCCAAATTAATCATTTCTCTCTCTTCAAATAGTATTTTATCCTTGATAAAATCTCTCCGTAATTAATCCCAGATTAATAAAGTTCAAATCATACGTCATCGGTGAAACTTCGGGAAGCGACCCAGAGATTCCTGGATATATTGGCAGTAAATCTGATTTTCGGACTATCCGAACACGTACGTACCTCGTACTACGTTTTTACCGATTTACGAGACATGGTTGGCTTCTAGTAAAACACCATGCCTACCCAATTCTCCAAAAATATTCTTAATGGAATATATGATCCTTTTCAAGCGTAGCATACATAGTATTACGTATAGTGATCCAGTATCAGATGTCACATGCAAGGCCTAGGGTTGGAATAGTGTCTGCCCCGTACGAAGCATATATCGGATATCAAGCAACTAATCTCTTTAATCGGATAATCATGACTTAGTCATATTATCCCAATGGTTTCAACACAATAAAGAACCAGTTCTGTATCCCTGTATGATCATCATCTCCATATGACTGAAGTGATACTTCCGTCTTGACATCACATCCAATACACTACTATTCTCAATAAACCCAGAAGAGGTGTAAACAGAACCTGTTAAAGTTATGGACGACCAAAACCAAAGCGTATTGATTGTCGCAAGTACTAGCGATGCAAGTCTCAGGTTAAGACGAAATACACCTACACTGAAGCGGATTCCCATAGACACATAGTCATACTACCAATGAGATTCTGAGGGGTCTATCCAGAGCGAAGCTATTTCAGTACCATCGGTAAACACAACCTCCTACCGCACTTGCATAAGTATCCAATACTTAAATATATGAGAACTATGCTGTTACGCTTCCATAACACGTACAAGTACAATACTAGCCTATTCCGCATTATCGATGTCCAATCTCGATAATACTACGACTAGAGATGTTTTAATGATTAAACCGTTATGGATTGATACTTTCTCAAATCTTATCAATCCGGAACTAATCATAAGGACTTTTATCATTTATATATCCAAGTAAATAATTACAAAATGATAAAAGGTAATTTCCATTGCTACATAGTTAATTTGTACAAAAACCACAATGTCATTTACAAATAATAACGATATGGGTCATAACTATCCAACCCATAATAGCAGTTTGATAAAGTAAGTACATGACCTTAGGGCAGTTCCAAAATATAGGTCCCAACAGCCAAAACGGCGACTCTAGTCCTCTTTCCAACTCGGAGGTCGATCTCTCCTGAAGACAGTCTCCTGCTAATATGTAGATCCTGCACATCAGTACATATATGAGTACCACAACCACAACCAGAATCAAAAATCTAATTTTTAAAACTAGAAGTAGACATGTTTATCTTAATAAAAAAAACATACCTGAAGCCGGTGCCTTGCCCGCTTTCACTTCCTTCATGTGCGCCTTGTACTCACTACATTCACGCTTCCAGTGACCCCGTTTGGCACAATATAGACAGACATCTTGGGATTTATCCTTTGCCTTCTCATAAGACTTTGATGATTTGGCCTTGCCCTTTCTCTTCTTCTTCTTCTTCACACCTCCAGAAGCCTTCGGCCAAGCCCTGACATTCTGAGATGTCGAAGTGAAGTGCGCCTCGAGCTTCTTGCCTTTAAAAGCTCATTTTCTACCTCTTTCAGCATTGTCATCAACTCTCCAAGAGTATTTTCTTTTTTCATCATTTTGTAGTTCATAATGAACCCGCCCTAACTGTTATGAAGAGACTGTAAGATCAAATCTAAGAAAGTCTCAGCCTCGAAGACTATGCCTAGCTGTCCCAACTATTCGATGTCAGCAATCATCTGCGATACATGGTGCTCAACAAATGTACCCTCTGACATACGAAAGCGAAAGAGCATCTTATGTAATTCGTACCTCTGCGATCTAAGGTTTGATCGGTGAAGGTCCCTTAATTTCAACATCATTTCATATAGATCCAATCCCTTATTTTGATGACGAAATTGAGGGGTCATTGCAGCAAGCATGATGGATTAAGCAGTTGAGTTGTCATCTCTGTGAGTGTTCCAAAGCTCAAGCTCAAGAGGCTGCTCAATTCCAAGCTTAGGCCCGAGAGGTCTCTATATAGAGCATATTCTCGGCCTCCAGGACAATCCTAAGGTTCATATTGTAAGTGTTCATAGAACATGCCAAGATCATTAAGATGGATTCTTGTGTGAACTATCAAGAGAGTTACAGAATACTCACATTGATTGGTAGAGGAGATTTCAAAATTTCCAATGATGTAATGAAGCTCCAAGCTTTCTTTGGTGTTTCCAACATTTGGGTGAGTTTCCCTATCACCTTTATTCAGTCCTTGATGTGCTAGCAATAACAAAAATTGAAAGAAGAATTACACTCCAAGAGTAGCAAAGAATCGGCCAAGGAGAGGAGGAAGAAGAGAGAAATATGTTTGCTGTGAATAGCAACTCTCTCTACTTCCAAAGTTGACAAAATTAATATATACTTAAGTTTGAGTGTTAGTTTGGTTTATGTATTCTACAAGCAAGCTAAGCCTTACACAACCATTACCAAATTCCATTGATGTAAGTTAGTGGGCCCCACTTTAAATTCAAAATTTAAATCAGACAATCCAACACGCAAATTAGCTCAGGCCCGGGTTCATTTAATTCTGAATTAAACGAATTTTCTGTTGCGACTTAATTAAATCCAATTTAATTAAATAATAATGCCTCCCAAAATTATTACGAAAGTCGCTTGTGAATTAATTCTAAATTAATTCTTTCGCGAGAAATAAAATCTAATTTTAATTCCGTTTTGAAATCCGATTTCATTTAATTTATCTAATATATTATTTTAGCCCAACTAAATAAATTAAATCGTAAAATCTAATTTCACTATTAAATTTACTTTACCGATTAATTCTAAATTAATCGCGTTCTCTCTTCTCGATGAATTTAATCCCAGATAAATTCTCAACGTAATTAATTCCAGATTAATTCTTTCTCTTTTACTTAATCCCAGATTAATTTATTGTCGTAATTAAACTCAGATTAATTTTTTGTTCGAGTCAAATCTCAACAATGAATCTTCAAGAAGCGACCCAAGAGATCCCTGGATATGTTGGCAATAAATACGGTCATCGGACTATCCGAAGATATGCGTACCCGGTACCACTTTCTTAGCGATTTACAAGACATGGTTGGCTTCTAGCAAAGCACCTTGCCTACGAAATTCTCTAGAAATATTTTGTAAAGGAATATGTAATCTTTGTCCGGCGTAGTATACGTAGTATTGCATATTACGATCTAGTATCGAATGTCAGATACTAGGTTTAGGGCTGGAATTGTGTCTGCCCCGCACGAAGCACATATCGGATCTCAGGTAACTAGTCTCTATAATCGGATAATCATGACCTAGTCATATTATCCGATGACTGTAGTACATAAGAGTACTAGTTCCGTATCCTACGTGATCATCATCTCTATATTACTGAAGTGATACATCCATCTCGACATCACACCCAATACACTACGATTTTCAATATACCCAGAAGAGGCGTACACAGAACCTGTTAAAGACCTGGATGACCAAAACCAAAGTATACTGATTGTCGCAAGTATTAGCGATGCAAGTCTCAGGTTAAGACTAAATACACCTACCCTGATTCGGATTCCCATAGACACATAGTCATACTACCAATGGGATTTCGAGGGGTCTATCCAGAGCGAAGCTGTTTCCGTACCATCGGTAAACAGAACCTCATATTACACTTGCATGAGTTTCCAATACCCAAATTTATGAGAACTATACCGTTACGCTTCCATAACACGCACAAGTGTAATACTAGCCTATTCCGCATTATCGATGTCCAGTCTCGATAATACTACGATTATGGATATTTAATGATTAAACCTTATGTGGATTAATACTTTCTCATATATTATTAATCTGGTACTAATCATATAGACTTTTATCATTCATATATCCCGATAATCCAATTACAAATGATAAAAGGGCAATTTCCTTTGTCACATAGTTAATTTGTAGAACAACACCATGTTCTGTACAAATAGTCATGCTATGGGTCATAATTGTCCAACAATCTCCCACTTGGCCTATAGCCAATCACTCAAGTGTCCTACACCTAAACTATATACGGGTTCCTCTAACTTCTACTGCGAAATGGATTTCATCATCGGATTTACAATGTTATCATCTGATGCGTTTTATTCGATCATCACATCGCCACGATGTATGATCTGATGAATCAGATGAAATAGTCGAAGTATATGTTGGAGTTCTACGGTCCCAAGGATCGAATACAAATCAAGAAATAAGTGCGAATACAAATCGAGGAAGTTACGGAATACTTACATCGAGCGGTTGAGCGATGCGGCAACAAACAAAAATCAAATTCTGCCCTCCTCTAAGTCACAGCAGTAAGCAGAATTTTGTCCTCCATTTTTCAGTTTTGGATCATCTTACAAGCTCCAAGCTCGCGTGATATGGTTCCAAGCTCGCGGGTTGGTTTCCCTATCACCTACGGACAACTCCATGTGTGTGCTAGCACCTTTAATTTGCAATAAAATCATGTCTATTCCTTTACTATAGCTCACGGCAGTGAGCAGTGAAAACAACCTCATGGGCGTGAACTTGAGAGAAGAAGAAGAGAGGAAATGAGAGAGAAAGAGATGTGTTTTGTTACTTTTTTTTTAAATTGGTAAATGATTTTCCAAAAATCATATATAAAAAATTCCTTTCAAAAGTCAACAAGTACAAGCCTTTTAAAAGCTTCCAACAACTCCCATCAAGTCACATCAATCACAAGTGACATATTGTCAAGTCACTCAATCAATCAAGTTGTCAAGTCACATCACTCAAAGTGACAAGTGATTTGACGCTTGAAACGACTCGCGATTTGACGCTTGATGCGACTAATGATTTGACGCTTGATTTGACTTACGTGCCGAACTCGAATTCGAAATGCGAATGCACTCGTAAATAATCTCAGGCTCGGGTTCATAATTCCAAATTAACGATTTTTCCGTTGCACCGTAATTAAATCTAATTTAATTAAATAATCATGCCAAACATAATTACTATTCACATCGCTAACGAATTAATTCTAAATTAATTCGTTCGCCAGAATTAAAATCCAATTTTAATTTCGCGTCGAAATCCAATTTCATTTAATTATCGAATATATTAATTTATCGATTAATTCCAAATTAATCGTTCTCTCTCTTTAAATGATATTTTATCCTAGATAAAATATCTCTGTAATTAATCCCAGGTTAATTTTCTCTCTCTTCTAATTAATCCCATATTAATTAAAGTGCGATTCATACGTCATCGGTGAATCTTCGGGAAGCGATCCATGAGAGCCGGATATGTTGGCAATAAATACGGTTGTCGGACTATTCGATCACGTACGTACCAAGTACGATGTTTTACCGATTTATAAGACAAGGTTGGCCTCTAGCAAAGCGCCATGCCTACCCAATTCTCCAGAAATGTCCTTACAGGAATATAGGACCTGTATCAGGCGTAGTATACATAGTATTGCGTATTTCGATCCAGTATCAGATGATCACATGCGAGGCTTGGGGCTGGTACAGTGTCTGCCCCATACGAAGCATATATCGGATGACAAGCAATTAGTCTCTTTATTATCGGATAATCATGACGAAGTCATATTATCCTGACAGTTGCAACCTTTTTAGAGAACAAGTTCTGTATCCCTGTGCAATCATCATCTCCACTATGACTGGAGTGATACTTCTATCTTGACATCACACCCAATACACTACGATTCTCAATATACCTATGAGCGGTGTACACAGAAACCAGTTAAAGCCCTGGACGACCAAAACCAAAGTATATTGATTGTCGCAAGTATTAGCGGTGCAAGTCCAGATTAAGACCAAATACACCTACCCTGATTTCGGACTTCCATAGACACATAGTCATATTACCAATGGAATTCCGAGGGGTCTATCCAGAGCGAAGCTGTTTCCCGTACCATCGGTGAAACAAAACCTCCTATTACACTTGCATGAGTATCCTATACCCAAATATATGAGAACTATGCCGTTATGCCCTCATAACGCGCACAAGTGTAATACTAGTCTTTTACGCATTTATCGATGTCCAATCTCGATAATACTCTGACTATGGATATTCAATGATTTATCCTTTCATGGACTGATACTGTTTCATATCATTCTAAATCTAGGAACAAATCATAAGGACCTCCTATCATTTATATATCTTGGTGATCTAATCATAGATGATAAGAGAGCAATCTCCTTTGTCAGATAGTTAATTTGTATAACAACACCATGATCTGTACAAATAGTGACGCTATGAGTCATAACTGTCCAACAATTTCCAATTGGCCTATAGCCAGTCACTCGAGTGTCTAACACCCGAACTACGTACGATTAGCTCAAATTACTGATAAAGTGCTTTCGTCAGCGGATTTGCATGATTATCGTCTGATGCAATTTATATGATCATCACATCGCCACGATGTATGATCCAAACGAATCATATGAGTATCAAAGTATATATCTGGATCGTTGATGAGACTATTAATTCTTTAGCCTGTGCTGACGCCTAGCTCAGCTACTAACAGAACTATATCTAATCTAATTAGATTTGTTATTGACCCAGATGGCTTCTATTGCTGCCTCAGCTGCAACAATAACCCGCATTTGTTGTTTATTCGGTAACAGTATCTTGCATGGAAGATTCCCAGCTCACTGTACCGTTATTCAAACTGTATAGTACCATTTGCGACTTATAGTCATTTTTATCGGTTAGGAAACTTGCAGCAATGATCCCAGTCACTTCAAGTTTTCTGCTTCTCTATAGTATAAGACATCATCCTTAGTTCTCTAAGATACTAAGTATGTTCTTAACATCAATCTACTGACTATCACTAGGATTGGCCTGTTTGTGAATCCATATGCTCAAAGCGTATGAGACACCAGGTCACGTTCATTTTTCAATGTACGTGTTCTCGGAGAGTGTCAACAACTTTAAATCTATCCCAGTAGATCTTTATTCCTAGAATAAAGGTTGTTTCTCCCAAGAATTCTACGGAAAATTTTCATGAAAGCCAAGCTTTCATCGATTGTTTTATGGGAATATCATTTCCAAGAAATGACACGTCATCATAATTTATAGAACAGCGCCACTGTCAGTTTTCTCCCACTAACCCTCTTATATACACAAGAATCATTTCGTTTTTGAATTAAATCATAAACCATTATGATTACATCAAAACGATAATTCCAAGAATTTAATGCTTGCTTCAATCCATAACATGGATCGAATAACCTGCAAACCTTTGTTTGCTAGTTTTAGTACGACGAAGCCGACATGATGTTTTAAACATCCTCTAAAGGGTTTCCTTTTCAGGAAAATGATTTTCCCGTTCAGCTGCCATATTTCATAAATGAAACATGCAGCATCAACAAGCATTATCCAAATGGATTCAACATGTCAATAGGTAAAAGGTTTCATCGTAATCAATCACAATGTTGATAACGATACCTTTCCGCTACAAGCCCAGCTTAGTACGTTGGTATGTTTCCTTCCATGTATGTCTTCCTTGAAGACTTATATAGCAGCAATAGGCATAATGCCTTACGGTACATCAACTATTATCCAAACTTGATTGATTTACATGGAATCCATTTTGGATTATATGACACTTTGCCATAATAGGGAGTCGATACCTTGTATCACTTCCTCATACGTAGTCAGTTGGTATTCCTCAATAAGATAGACATCTTTATGACGTGAGATCAGAAACCCATACCCCTGGTTGTTTTCTGGCTCTCTCCGACCTACGCGGTTCTTGTGTATTCGAAGATTATTGGTACAGTTTCATCCTTGATGAACTGTTTGTGTTCCATTAAGGACTTAGTGCCTAGAACAGTATTACTCCAATTTTCATCGAGTTTTACTACCCTCCCACTTACCACTGCATATCGGTATTCCTCTTAGGAAAACTGCATGCTGAGCAACAATCACATTGTTCTCTTAGTGAGTTGTATAAGCACTATGCTTATGATCTCCCTAGGATAACCTATAATTGGTACTTATCCAATTTGGGTTTTAGTTTGGTATCATTCAAATATATGCTTAGCGTACCCAAATTTTCAGGAATGTGAAACCCGGTTTCTTTCCCGTTCATATCTAATATGTAATCTGTCAAATAGATTATTATGGAACCTTATTCAAAATACGTTTTGCACTGTTTATGCTTATCCGTTGAAGGAAATGGTAGCTCAGGGCGACTTATGATTAACCTTATCATGTCCAACAAAATTCGGTTTATCTTGTTCTGAAACACCGTCAAATTGACATGTCCCGGGAGGAGTCCTCATTTGAAAGAATACTATACTCTTTCAAGTATACGAGAAACTTATTGCTTAAGAATTTTCCATTACGGTCTCACCGTGACGGTTTAATACTTTAGCCGGTCTGTTTGTTTATTTCGTGTCGAAACTTTAAAAGTTTCCAATTTGTGTTTCAAAAGAAACACATAACCATAACACGATGCCACATCCGTAAAGGTCACGAAATATTCATATCCATATCTAGCCTAGCTAGACATGGGCCCACTTGCTTCACTATAAACTAGGGCTAACAGATCGGTGGTATTTACACTTTTACCAAGTAAATAGTGTTTTAGGCACTATGCCCAATAAACTAGATTCGTATACTTTATTTGATTGGAATCAAAACAGTCCGAGTACCCACTCTTCAAAAGTGTGGATATACGAGTCTTATTTCATTGTGTCCCAAACAACAATGCCACTTATAAGTTTCATTTGATCAAATCAGTTTGAGCTATATGTTCGAGATTTATTTATATTCAAAATATAAATATTGTTATTCACATCTAATGTGTTCTCTCAATATCATCTTTATATAATAAAACACTTTAGTATTCTAGAATATAAAGGTACACTCGCAACGAGTTATACACGATATAGAGATAATGTTTCTAGTCAAACTAGTTACATTATAACAGTTTCCAAATTTAGGTACACACCCGAATGGTAGTTCCTAAACTTAGGTATCTATGGTAAAACAGTGACTTATTTCCCGTTTCCGATTCGCAGATTAATCTCACCTGAAGTCAGTATCCTGTTCATAGCAGATTCTGCACATCAGTACGTATTTATGTATCACACTAAGTATCTAAAATCCAATTTCAATACTATTAGTGAACATAATTATGACAAATATATTTGAAGTCAGAGCCTTGCCCTTTCTTCAATTCCTTCATGTCTGCCTTGTCCAAATGGCAGTCACGCTTCCGTGATCCCGTTTGCCATAATTTATATGGGATGCTGCATCATGTAGTAACAGACAACAGAGTATAGTTTCAAGGAGAAACAAAGGCAATGCTACAGAGGTATGGGATAGGACATCACAAGTCGTCACCTTATCGACCACAGGCAAATGGGGCTGTCGAGGCAGCCAATAAGATGATAAAGAATATGTTAGCCAAAATGACGGAGAACTACAAAGATTGGGCTGACAAGCTACAGTATGCCCTATGGGGGTACAGAACTTCAGTAAGAATGACAACAGGAGCCACGGCTTATTCTTTAGTCTACAGAATGGAAGCGGTACTTCCAGTAGAAGTTGAGATACAGTCTATGTGTTGTACAGTTATGACCCATAGCGTCACTGTTTGTACAGATCATTGTGTTGTTGTACAAATTAACTATGTGACAAAGGAAATTGCACTCTTATCATTTGTGATTAGATCACCAAGATGTATAAATGATGAGAGGTCCTTATAATTTGTTCCTTGATTGAGAATGATATGAGACAGTATCAATCAAGGAAGGATAAATCATCAAATATCCCTAGTCAGAGTATTATCGAGATTGGACATCGATAAATACGTAAAAGACTAGTATCGTACTTGTGCGTGTTGTGAGGTCACAATGACGTAGTTCTCATATACTTAAGTATTGGATACTTATGTAAGTGCGGTAGGAGGTTGTGTTTCACCAACGGTACGGGAAACAGCTTCGCTCTGGATAGACCCCCTTGGAATCCCATTGGTAGTTTGACTATGTGTCTATGGGAGTCCGACATCAGGGTAGGTGTATTTGGTCTTAACCTGAGACTTGCACCGCTAATGCTTACAACAATCAATATACTTTGGTTGAGGTCGTCTAGGGCTTTAACCGGTTCTGTGTACGCCGATACTAGGTATATTGAGAATCGTAGAGTATTGGGTGTGATGTCAAGACGGAAGTATCACTCCAGTCATAGTGGAGATGATGTCACATAGGATACGGTATTAGTACTCTTAAGTGCTGCGCGGCCATCGGGATATTATGACTAGGTCATGTATATCCGATTATAGAGACTAGTTACCAGACATCCGAAAAGTGCTACGTACGGGGCAGACACAACTCTAGCCCTAGGCCTAGCACGTGACAGTCTGATACTGGATCGAAATACGCAATGCTACGGTATACTACGCTTGATATAGATCACATATTCCTGTAAGAATATTTCTGGAGAATTGGGTAGGCATGGCGCTTTACTAGAAGCCAACCTTGTCTTGTGAATCGGTAAAACGTAGTAGTTGGTACGTACGTGTTCGGATAGTCCAACGACCCGATTTACTGGCAACATATCCGGGGATCTCTTGGGTCGCGTCCCAATGATACACCGATGAAGTATGACTCGCACTTTAATTAATCTGGGATTAATTCGTTGAGAGAGAAAATTAATCTAAGATTAATTTCGGAGATATTTTATCTAGGATAAAATATTAATAAAAGAAAGATAACGATTAATTTGGAATTAATCGGTAAATTAATATATTTGATATATTAAACGAAATTGGATTTCGACACGGAATTAAAATTGGATTTTAATTCGGGCGAACGAATTAATTTAGAATTAATTCGTTAGCGACGTGAATAGTGAATTCACTAGGCGTAATCATTTAATTACGACGCAACGGATAAATCGTTAATTTGGGATTAACGAACCCAAGCCCGAGTGTGATTGCGAGCGCATTCGTATTTCAAATTCGAGTGCGGCACGCAAGTCACATCAAGCGTCAAGTCATTCATCACATCAAAGCATCAAGTCATTCGTCACATCAAAGCGTCAAATCAAACGTCACTTTGAGTGATGTGACATTTGATTGATTGATGTGAGTGATTGATTGATTGAAAGACAACATGTCACTTTAATAAAGTGATGTTGATGTGAATAGTGATAGACAAGATGTGTGTATTGATGGCTTTTTATTGTTTGACTTTTTAAAAGCAAATTCAAGTGAAATTCATTTGAAATTCACCAAAGTGTATAAGATACACTTAAAAATGCAAATGCAAATCACTTTACACACATTCATCTCTCCATTCTTTCTCTATGGTTCACGCCCAATAGGGCAGTGCACTGCCTGTAATTAGCGTGAACAATGATGGCCATTTAAGGGTTTTGTGGCAAGACCCAAGTGCTAGCACACTCCCGAGAGACATACGAAGGTGTTAGGGACACTAACCCTCGAGCCGGGAATCGTTCGACGAAGATTCAGAGCTCAAAATCTCGGCTCAAAACTGAAAATTGCAAGCAGTGGACTGCTCACTGCCTTGGCCAAATTTGAAGGGAATAAATGGTTTTGTTCGTCTTCAATCGTCTCAACCGATCGATGTGAGTATTCCGCAACTCCTTTGAGATGTATTCCACACTTTATCATGCTTGTTTAATGATCTTGGGACCTGGATAATCACCAACAATGGCATCAAGAGCCTAGGTGCAAGCATGAAATTTTAGGGCATAAAAATTTGGGTAAATTTGTTTTGAACATGATTTGAATGAATTGATTGTTTGAGTATGCTTATAACATGTTTATTTGCATATTGGTTGGATCAATTTGTTGAAAATTCATTTGGAATAATTTTCCTCAATATTTTATGTGTTGGCCGAATGTGATGATTGTATGGAATTCTTGGAATTTTTGATTTTGGTTCATTGGATGAATTAGAATCATTGAGGATGATGTTAATTTGAAACTAATTGGATTGGATTTTGAATTGAACAAAAATCCCCAAATTACCTTCACTTGGCCGAATTGATAATGCCCATTAATGTCTTGGAATTTTGATTTTATGAACATTAGATGTGTATGAAATCATTCGGGAAGTTAATTCGTTGTCGATTGTGTAATTAATCGGATTGAATTCAAATCGGACAAAATTACCTTTCTTGGCCGAGACTTAGAAGCATGTAAATGGGTTTGATTTTTTCAAAACGTGTTGGACATATGATGATGATATTAAGTATGATTAATTGGACTAATTTGATGTTTCAGAAATATCGATCTAGGTGATTAATCATGATTTGCACTTTAGGTTAATTATATTATGAAATTGGATTTTATGAATTTAATTAATTGGGCTTTAAATTGGATTTGGCCTTTTAAAGTTGTAAATGGGCTTATTGGGCTTTGTTGTGCAAAGTTGGGTTTAGGCCAAATGAATTGGATCCAATTGGGCCCAAAACCACTTCCGTTAAGCCCAATTGCGACTTAATGAACCTTTAGAGTTTAATTGGGCCTAATGGGTCAAGATTGATTTATGGGCTTATGGGGTTAATCCCGGATTGGATTTTGGTTATTCGTTTTGACCCGAGTTGACCAAAAGTCCACGCCTTAAGAAATCAATTAAAAGCCCATTAGACTTTAATTGAATTGACGTTGGACGTTAATCGGTCTTTGAGACGCGTTACGATTAAATTTTGAATTTAAGTCATAAAAGGTTTATTATTAAAGTGTAATATTTAATTTGGAATTAAATAACGAATTAGAATTGAATGCATATTAAATTGGATTTAATGACGTAGTTTAATTTAATTCGAGAATCCGTATTTTGAGTACTTATTCGCAAAACGAGTTTGACTCGAGCAAAATCAAATCGTTGTTTGAACATTGGATGATCACTAATTATCAGATTAATTAATTTAAATAGATTGATTGATAACATGCTTTGTGTGAATACATGGTTGTGATGAATGAATAATGTATATCGGATGGATATTAGTCGGGTGGGGGCAATTTTGGAAATTATTGTAATAAATTTGATTTATTAAATTGGACCTGCGTGTCCAGACTTTTCACCTCTATTCTCTTTGTATTCTCTTCTCACCTATTCCCCTCAATGTAAATGATGTTTCTTTAGAAGTGTAGTGTAACGGGTAGAAGTAATACAAGTGCTAGCTTGAGAGAGAAAGGGAGAGATTTTATCTAGGATCAATGTGTTAAGTATCCATCTGTATATCATTATTATTTATTTTCATATACGCTTTATTATGTACTTAGAATGCATGTTTAAGGGTGTATGATGATGAGACCTTAACAAAGAAAATAAATTGGTAGCGAATTTGCACGCGAAAAACCCTCATCAAATATCATGCGTTTTTCCTTCCATTGAGTGTTTCTTACTCAAGATCCGAGATTGGCATTGGGTTGTTGGCCAAAGTCAAGCCCTTTGTCCATCAAAGATGTGTTTGAATCACGAGAGTTTTGTTCCATATCGGTGTCTTGTCCAAGTTGTGGTTTGTTGGCCAAAGTCAAGACCGCTTCTTGTCACTTGACATTGATTACGAAGCTTTCCATGGTCAATGGGTCGCGCTTGACTGGGATCATTTGGTTTGTTGTGCCAAAGCCGAGGCCTAGTTGATTCAGAGGAAAACGGTTAGGGTACATATTGGATATATAGGCATATATACGATATATGTTTCGGACTTGGATGTCCACCTACCGGACCTAGGAATTGGATTGGATCCAATTGATCTAAGAGATCTACCTAGTTAATTATCATACAATTTGTTGGCCAAAGTCAAGATTGTGTGACATTTAACGGGATCCTAGCCCACTAGGAAACACGGTTTCCCGAGTACTCGACAGAGGGTTAGAGGCTCGCCGAAAAATAGTGGGAGGCAAGAATTGAATTTGCAATATTCGTTCAATTACTCGCCATACACGCTCAAACAAATATCACTCGTCAAATAATTAAAAGTATTAGTTGGACTACTATTTAATGTTGTTTTAATTGATATAGTTTGAATATATTCAAATAAATTCAATAAATAGTTGATTTTATAATTGGATTATAGTAATCAATATAATTGAATTAATATTATAGTTGATTGAATAATTGGATTATTGTAATCATTATAATAAATAGTACCTGACATAATTGATTAATAGTTGGACTATTAAAATCAAGAAATATTGAAAGATTGGACATTTAAATATAATCTTGGATTACAATATTTAAATGGTTTAAATTTTTCAAATTGGGAATGAGATTTCAAGATGGTCCTGGAAATAAATAATAAGTTACTTTATTTGATAAAATACCTATTATGCCTAAACCCGAAATTGAGCAAGTTAGTGGAACATAATCTTTAGAAGTATTATGTGATGATGACTTATAGTGCTTAATTCAATGTACTTGTTATAAATCAATGTTTAGATTTAAGAAGTATTATATTTGCAATTAATAATTCTTGGAGAATTAATGACTAATCTCAAGGAGATAAAGTCAAACTTTGCAATTAGATAAATAGCGCAAGGCGCACTTTACGTCAATATTCTAGAAATCCAAGGTTTGGCCAAAGACTTCTGAAATATTGAAAAGGGGTATAAGCAATATCGTTATTATCTTCTGGGAAGATAAAGGACATATCCCGAAGTGGCTGTCGTTTGGATATGGCAGACACGAAGGAATTAAAGAAAGGGCAAGGCTCTGACTTTAAGAATGTTTGTCAATATTATGTCCATTACTAGTATTAAAATTGGATTTTAAAATACTTAGTATGGTACATAAAATATATGCATTGATGTTCAGAATCTGCTGTGAGAAGGATACTGACTTTAAGCTGAGGTTAAACTGCGAATCGGAAACGGGACGAAAGTCGCTGTTTCGACCGTAGATACCTAAGTTTAAGAACTACCTTCGGTATGTACCTAAATTAGGAAACTATTATAATGTAACTAGTTAGACTAGAAACATTATCTCTATATCAGTGTTTAATCCATTGTGGATAAACCTTTATATTCTAGAACACTAAAGTGTTTCATTATATAAAGATGACATTGAGATAAACACATTGGATGTGAATAACAGTATTTATACTTTGAATATAAATAAAATCTCGAACATATAATATGACAAACTAATAGCTCATACTGATCTAATTAGATGAAACTAATTGTGGCATTGTTGTATGGGACACAATTAAACAAGAGTCGTATATCCACACTTTTGAAGAGTGGGTACTAGGACTGATTTGACTGATCCAATAAAGTCTACGAATCTAGTTTATTAGGTAAGGTACCAAAAACACTATTTACTTGGTAAACGTGTAATTGCCACCGATCTGTTAGCCCTATTCATAGTAAGTAAGTGGGCCCATATCTAGCTAGGCTAGATGTGGATATGAATGTTTCGTGACCTTAACGGATGTGACATCACGTTATGGTTATGTGTTTCTTTTAAAGAACACAAATCAGAAACTTTTAGAGTTTCGACACGAAATAGACAAACAGATCGGCTAAAGTATTAAACTGTCACGGTAAGACCGTAATGGAAAATACTTAAGCAATAAGTTTCAAATATACTTGAAAGAGTATAGTATTCTTTCAAGTGAGGACTCCTCCTGGAACACGTCAGTTTGACGGTGTTTCCGTACGGAGAAACCGAATTTTTTTGGACATGATAAGGTTAATCATGAGTCGCTCTGAGCTACCTTTTCCTTCAAAGATAAGCATAAACAGTGCAAAACTTATTTTGAATAAGGTTCCATTAAAATCTGTTTGACATACTTCATATTAGATATGAACGGGAAAGAAACTGGGTTTCCCACTCCTTTTGATTTGGGTATACTAGGCTTACGTTTGGATGATACCAAACAAGAACCCAAATCGGATAAGTGCCAAATATAGGTTATCCTAGGGAAAACCATAAGTATAGTACTTATACTACTCACTAGAGAGCAATTGTAATTGTTGCTCGCCATGCGGTCTTCCTTAGAGGATTACCGATATGCAGTGGTCAGTGGGAGGACGGTATAACTCGATGAAAATCAGAGTAATACTGTTTCAGGCACGAAGTCCTTAATGGAACACAAATAGTTCATCAAGGATGAAACTATACCGTTAATCTTCGTATACACGAGAAATTACGTAGATCGGAGAGAATCAGAAAACAACCTGGGTATGGATTTCTGATCTCACTTCATAAAGATGTCAATCTTGTTGAGGTATACCAACCGACTACGTATGAGGAAGTGATACAAGGTATCGACTTCCTGTAGACAACAGAACTTGGGCGACGCATGCTGTTCTAGACTCGGGGCCTAGTTCAGAGTACGGAATAGTCCGCGGGGGACTAAACTGGAGAATAATGGAGTCGCCACCCGGTGTGAACCGGGACAAAGGTTTAAGGCCGCACTCACCCCTCGTAAGGGAAGACCTCAAACCGTTGGGTTCGGAATGGTCCCTTACTTATGTCATTGTGATGTTATAATTCATGCAATAAATCGACTGCATCTACTCAATAATAATGTTCAAAGGTCACTTAGATCTAATATGCTTCCGCTAACTAAATCCTAATCTAAGTTTGCATGCTTGAAAATAAGTCTTTAAACAATAAACACGCAATATCACACATCGAACATATTAAGCCATCAAACCAACGTAAACAAATAATTACTTAAGCATAAATATAAACTAAACTAAATATCATGCATAAAAAAAGAAACATAATCATGCTTTAAAATTAAATAACGAAACTACGTTAAAACATGCTTAAAATAATAAATAAACAACCTAGAACTACATCATGCTTGAATACAAATTTGGATGAGATGAGATACATGTATCTTAAGTGGTACGTGGCATTGTATCCCGAGTGCAGACCATACTACCGTCCATTCGGAATCGGCTATAGAATTTACGTCCGGGTTTCCATCCGATATACCACAAAAGGGAACACATATCCCGCTCATCCAACAATCAAATCATGCCTCAAACGACTCTCATGCAATTATTTATCAAAAATAAATAAATAAAATGGAAGAAGATAAGTAAAAGGGTGCCCTCAGGTCTAACCTCTTTTGTCGTCTCAAGAAAGGGCGTTACACGTCCGTTGGAAGGGCGAATGATCCGATACTTTTCCGATTTGTTTGCTCACTGTTTTTCCTCGTTGTTTTGATGCTCGGGCTGCTGTTTTAAGTCCGTTTTACTGCTGTTTTGCTGCTGCGTTTCAGGTCACTGTTTTGGGCGTTTAGCGGACTGTTTTGGGTGATTTTGGTGGTCTCGGGAGGTGCGTTTGTAAAGATTTTTTGTGGAAACTTTTTGGGGATTTTTGGGATGGTTTAAAGGTGATTTTAGGACTGTTTTGGAGGCTAAAACCGCAACAGAAACAGACCAGAACAGAAGACTAAACTCGGCAGTTCACTAGTGCAGTGAAGCCGTTTTCATGGCTGACTTGGGCGCTTATTTGGAGCTGCTTTGGGGGGTCTTTTTGCGGCACTTAAGGGCTGGAAATAAGGTTTATTTTAGGGTGTTTTAGGGCTGTGAATGGTGGTTGAAAGTCGGCTATGGAAGAGTGTGTTTCAGGCTTGGGCGTGAAAGGGTGTTGGTGAGGAAGGGGGATGCGGCAATTGGAGGGATTCTTTCTTCAGGAATGCGGCAATGGAGGCTATTGGGGGATGCTTGGGCGTGTGATGGAGGCTATTGGGGGATGCTTGGACGTGCTTGAGAGGGGGATATGTGCTAGGGTCCTGAATGGGGGGTGAAGGCCTCTTTTTATAGGCAAAGGGAAAAGGCTTTCCTTTTTAGATTAGGAAGGAATCTCCTAATTGGTTTCTAATAAGGAATGCATCTCCTAATTAGGATTTGGGATTGGATTTGATTTGGTAATGATTTTATTTGATTTCTTTTATTTAGGTAAGGATTTTACAAGATTTTAGCATGTGATTAAATATCTATTTACCTAAATAAAGCTATTTGGGCGTGAATCCCCCTCCTTGGGCATGGGCTTGGTTTGACTTGGGTTGACTTGGGTTGACTTAGGTGTTTTGGGTTTGGTTTGGGTTTGGTTTGGGTTTTGGGCCTTAGGTAAGCTTTAAAACGGAAGTCCAACAAGCAACCGAAGCTAAACAACTCAGATAAAATCCAACAAAAATTCTAATTTCCAACTTTACCCTTCCAACCTCCGTTTCCCGCGACTTTCATGACTAAAGAAGTAGTTGCCTCAATACGAGACTCATCATCGGGCTTATATGCAAAAATGCAATGCCTACAGTCGCCCCCACTTTGATGGGACTTGGGCAGTGTGTGACAATGACAATCCTATCAAAGTACGTGCAATGCATTTTTACTTACCTGGCTCGCCAGCTGCCACATGGTTCGCCTGCTGTGTTGAGTTGATAGTGCTAGCCCCGTACCTAGGGTGTCGCAGCTGCGTCTCCGTACCTAGAGTGCCGCATTGGTGTTGTTGTTGTCTGATTGCTAACCCCGTTCCTAGGGTGTTATGGTGACGACTGTGTACCTAGAGTGCCACAAGTGTCTGAGTACTAACCCCGTACCTAGGGTGTCGCGCTGACGTCTCCGTACCTAGAGAGCCACAAGTGTCTGAGTGCTAACCCCGTACCTAGGGTGTCGCGGTGACGCCTCCGTACCTAGAGTGCCACAAAGTCTGGATGCTAACCCCGTACCTAGGGTGTCGCGGTGACGTCTCCGTACCTAGAGAGCCACAAAGTCTGAATGCTAACCCCGTACCTAGGGTGTCGCAGTGACGCCTCCGTACCCAGAGTGCCACAAAGTCTGGATGCTAACCCCGTACCTAGGGTGTCACGGTGACGTCTCCGTACCTAGAGAGCCACAACTGTCTGAATGTTAACCCCATACCTAGGGTGTCGCGGTGACGTCTCCGTACCTAGAGAGCCACAAAGTCTGAATGCTAACCCCGTACCTAGGGTGTCGCAGTGACGCCTACGTACCTAGAGTGCCACAAAGTCTGGATGCTAACCCCGTACCTAGGGTTTCACGGTGACGTCTCCGTACCTAGAGAGCCACAACTGTCTGAATGCTAACCCCGTACCTAGGGTGTCGCAGTGACGCCTCCGTACCTATAGTGCCACAAAGCCTAGATGCTAACCCCGTACCTAGGGTGTCGCAGTTGATATCTCCATACCCGGAGTACCGTACCTGGCTAATCTAATGTCTCCATACCCGGAGTGCCGTACCTGGCTGATCTGATCTGATATCTGCATACCCAGAGTGCCGTACCTGGCTGATCTGATGTTGAACTGATGTGGGCTTCGCCCCCAGCATGCCATACTCGACAGAACTGATACTGAACTAATGTGGGCTTCACCCCCAGAATGCCATACCCGGCAGAACCGATACTGAACTGATGTGGGCCTCGCCCCAGAATGCCATACCTGGCAGAACTGATACTGAACTGATGTGGGCCTCGCCCTCAGAATGCCATACCCGGCAGAACCGATACTGAACTGATGTGGGCCTCGCCCTCAGAATGCCATACCCGGTAGAACCGATACTGAAATGATGTGGGCTTCGCCCCCAGAATGCCATACCCGGCAGAAATTGATGCTAATACTCTTTCAACACACTGTAGTATCTCTCTTCGAGATAATCTTGATAGCTAAACATTTTTTGTCCTCAATGGGTGCTTCGCGTCAAAGCCAAAGAATCTTCAAAGTACTTGACATACTCAAACCCAATCCTCTAAACGGGTGATCTGAACTAGACTCCTAGTGTGTGTGTGCTAAGGCTTTTTCGCAGCTTATTCCTTAAGTCAGCCAACTCGATGATTTCGCTTCGGAGAATCGGACCAGTGGGTCTAACCAACCTGGATGTCTGGGTCACGCTCTGTGATTACTATAGCATACTCAACATGATATGGTCTTCTTTTATTGCATCATCTCTTTCTTTGGGCTTTTCTTTTCCAATTTCTTTTTCTTCTTTTTTTTTTCTCTCTTTTTTTTTTCTTGACACGCCTACCCTTTAAGGTAGCATTTCTCCTCATGGTGGTCCTAATACTCGCCCATGGGTAGCTTCACGCTTATTGGTTATAGGCGGTCTATTTTCTTTTCATTGCAGAGACTTTTCTTTCTTTATTTTCCAACCATATCATGTATCGTAGCAAAGGTAAATCAGTGTGGACATCCAGGAAAACGGTCATTCACCGATCTACCATCTCTTCAACTGGTCATCTCATCAACCGCTCAGGCTTCTACTGTTGAGATACCCTTATCAAGTGCTTTATGAGTCTAGCAGAGATCAATCCATTCCGAATACCAGATAAGAGCGCGTATCGCACTTCTCGTTTCTAAGGCTTCTCCCTACAGCACACAATGTCATCACTAGACATATGTTTACCCATCAAAGATTTCTCTCTCACTTATCTTTTTTTTTTCACTCACTCACTCTATGGAATTCTTCATTTCTTCAACTGACCATGTGGGCTTCGCCCCCGGGATCTATACCCGAAACTCAAACTCAAAATGGACCTCAACCCTCAGATTACCATCTGAATCTTTAACAACGAAGTGGACCTCAGCCCTGGGATTTCTAGCCAAATCCAACACAGTGCTTTCGCTGTTTCTGATTGGCTTGTCTTTGCTGTTGTCACTTTTCTGTCTTCGAAACCTGTGAATACAAAACACACAAAAGGATGCAATAATGGGTTACATGTAAGGATGCATGCATGAATCTTCTTTATCCCATCGGGTTAGGTCTTCTGTGGGTGACTATTCAGTCTCCTATCACTCAGGCAAAATACAGCTTCAATCTGTCAATATTGATTGGCTCGGTGAACTCATTCCCTTCCAAGTCTGACAGTCTCACTGCTCCATTTCCCATTACTCTCTGAATAATGTATGGTCCTTCCTAATTCGGTCTGAACTTCCCTCTCGGGTCTGTCGTCGATGGCTTCGACTGCTTGAGTACCAAATCACCTTTCTTGATCTTGGTAGGACGCACCTTCTTATTGAACTCTCGAGCCAGCCTCTTCTGATAGATCTGCATGTGATGCAAGGACTTCATCCTCTTCTCATCCATCAGAGCCAACTATTCAAACCTTTGCAAGGTCCATTCTTATTCAGGCAACTCTGCTTCTGCTAACACCCGCATGGACTGTATCTCAACTTCCACCGGCAGTACCGCTTCCATTCCATAAACCAAAGAATACGGCATGGCTCATGTTGCCGTTCTCACCGATGTTCTGTACCCCCACAAGGCATATGGCAGCTTATCAGCCCAATCTTTATAATTCTCTGTCATCTTCGCCAAAATTATCTTTATTGTCTTGTTGGCTGCCTCGACTGCCCCATTAACCTGCGGTCTGTATGGTGAGGACTTGTGATGGCCGATTCCATACTTCTGTAACATTGCTTTGGTTTCTCCCTGAAATTGGACTCCATTATCCGTGACCACATGGTGCGGCATACCATACCGGCAAATGAGATTCCGAGCTATAAACTTTGCCATCTGCTTCGCCGTAACATTGCGGAAACATTCGGCTTCTACCCACTTTGAGAAGTAGTCAACGGCCACTACTATAAAGCGATGCCCATTCGATACATTCGGTCAAATCTCTCCGATCATATCTATTCCCCAATCCGAGAAAGGCCATGGTTCTGACAACCCGTGCAACTCTATATGCGGCAGATGATTCAAATTGCCGTGTCCTTGACAGTCGTGACAGTGCTTTACCAGCTTCGCACAGTCGGCTTCCATGGTTGACCAGTAAAAGCCTTGTCTCACAATCTTGCGGGACAAGTTCAATCCGTTCATATGTGGTCCACATACACCAGCGTGCACTTCTTCCATTACCTTCTGAGCTTCTTCCCTTCTTAAACATTTCAGCTGAATGCCATTGCCCTACCTCTTGTAGAGCTCTCCCTTCAGACTCACATACTGAGAGGCTAACTTCTGAATGGCCACTCGGTCTTTTCTGCTAGCTTCTTTTGGGAACTCCGCATTTTCCAGATACCTCTGTACATCATAATACCAAGGTTTCCCATCATCGACCTCCACTTCCAAGATTCTGCCTATCTCAAAGACTGGCTTGCTTGCCGTTGTCAACACAAGCGGTCTCATCACCAGTTTCTCTGGATTTTCCTAAGTTGCGGCCAATGTTGCAAATGCATCTGCCATCTGATTCTCCTCTCTCGGCAAATGTTGAAATTTACAATCGGGGATAGTCTGCGCCAGACTTCTGAGATGGAACAAGTACGGCTTCAACCGTTCTTCCTTCAGTTCCCATTCTCCTTGCATCTGTCGGATCACCAACATCGAGTCTCCGAAAACTTCAACATTCCTAGCTCTCAAGGCTATCAATGTGGTCAATCCAAATGCACATGCTTCATACTCAGCCATGTTGTTAGTCACTCCGAATGTCAACCTCTTGGCCATAGGCAAAGTTTCTCCTTCAGGGGTGACTATTACAATCCCGATTCCGGCTCATTTGTAGTTCACTGCTCCGTCAAAATACATCTTCCATCCTTGGACTGCTATAGCTTGGATTTCTTCATCGGGGAACTCAAATTTGTACTGATCCCCTTCGATAGGTTGCAAGGCAAGGAATTCTGCCACGGCTCGCCCTTTGATTACCTTGGAGGTGAGGTATTCAATGTCAAATTCAGTCAGCAGCACTAACCATCTGCCCAACTTCCCAACCAGCGAGGGTACCGAGTGTAAGTACTTCAAAGGATTCTCCTTGGCGACCACTTGGATCTTGTAAGACTGGAAGTAATGGCGTAACTTTTTGGATGCCCATACTACTACTAGACAAATCTTCTCCACTTCTTGATAGCCAGCTTCGTACGGAAGCAGCTTCTTACTGAGGTAGTAGACGGCATGCTCTACTCCTGTCTCATCGGCTTGTACCATCATCGCCCCCAGCGCTTCAGGTTCAATAGCCAAATAAAGTACCAAAGGCCTACCCTGTCTCGGAGGTTTCAACACAGGAGGTTTCACCAAATATTCCCTTATTCTGTCAAATGCTTCCTGACACTGCTCGTTCCATTTCACTGGTTGATCTTTCCTCAACAACTTGAAGATGGGCTCACACACCGATGTCAACTTAGCGATGAAACGACTGATATACTGGATTTTCCCCATGAAGGCTCTGACTTCTTTTTCCTAACCAAACGGGTATCTATGATGGCTTTTAATACATAAAGGTTAACATGATGCATGTATGCATGAGATGCATGAGATGTATGCGATGCATGGAATATATAAAATTATAAAAAAGAAACTTTAAACTACTTGGCCCATTATCATTTTAAAGTATTCAATCACACCATCGCGCGGTGCAAACTTGTCCCAGTTGAAAAGGCCCAACAGGTTTACACTTTGCGGTGATGTGGCTAAATGACTTCAAATAATAAGAGGCACTATTCACAAAATGGCCCACCGGTATTCTAGAAGCTTTTGGCCCAACTGTCAAAAGACACAAATTTGTCCCAGTTTAAATGGCCCAACAGGTTCATACCCTTTGACAGAAGATCCAACTGGATCCAAATGACGGCGGCCCATCACACATAATTATAAGATAACTAACTACAGGTTCTTATGGCTAAGGTTCACGAGTGGATTCACGGGGCGCGGACAAAGGCTCTCGCTGACGAAGGTTTGCCCACAACTAGGACTCCCCGCTCAAGGGTTCAAACGACCAAGTGAGCGCACCTTTTTTATACCTTACGGTACGTGCCAACGAGTTGTGGTGTGTGACTAACAGTCGAATGGATTTCCCATTGTAGATTCCCCAGATGGAGGGTGGAGTGAGGCTATCTTAAATACCCAAGCCCCTTAGGCTCTTATCGCTTGGTGTCAGGAATAAACAACGAGTCCTCCAAACTAGTCTATCACAACAAGCTATGGGTAATGATCATCTAGGTGCCTTCACAGCTTTTCCTCGAAAGGTAGTGAGTGAAGGAAGACACCCAACCATCACCTAGCTTTAACTAAGCCTTTGATTAACCCCCTCAACCAACTACAGACACGGTCAACTAATGCATAAATTATACACAACACAAGACATGATTTCGAGGCAGATTCTCTATCCCTAGTGGAGTCGCCAGACTGTAGACAACAGAACTTGGGCGACGCATGCTGTTCTAGACTCGGGGCCTAGTTGAGAGTACAGAATAGTCCGCGGGGGACTAAACCGGAGAATAATGGAGTCGCCACCCGGTGTGAACTGGGACAAAGGTTTAAGGCCGCACTCACCCCTCGCAAGGGAAAACCTCAAACCGTTGGGTTCGGAATGGTCCCTTACTTATGTCATTGTGATGTTATAATTCATGCAATAAATCGACTGCATCTACTCAATAATAATGTTCAAAGGTCACTTAGATCTAATATGCTTCCGCTAACTAAATCCTAATCTAAGTTTACATGCTTGAAAATAAGTCTTTAAACAATAAACACGCAATATCACACATCGAACATATTAAGCCATCAAACCAACGTAAACAAATAATTACTTAAGCATAAATATAAACTAAACTAAATATCATGCATAAAAAAAGAAACAAAATCATGCTTTAAAATTAAATAACGAAACTACGCTAAAACATGCTTAAAATAATAAATAAACAACCTAGAACTACATCATGCTTGAATACAAATTTGGATGAGACGAGATACATGTATCTTAAGTGGTACGTGGCATTGTATCCCGAGTGCAGACCATACTACCGTCCATTCGGAATCGGCTATAGAATTTACTTCCGGGTTTCCATCCGATATACCACAAAAGGGAACACATATCCCGCTCATCCAATAATCAAATCATGCCTCAAACGACTCTCATGCAATTATTTATCAAAAATAAATAAATAAAACGGAAGAAGATAAGTAAAAGGGTGCCCTCAGGTCTAACCTCTTTTGTCGTCTCAAGAAAGGGCGTTACACGTCCGTTGGAAGGGCGAATGATCCGATACTTTTCCGATTTGTTTGCTCACTGTTTTTCCTCATTGTTTTGATGCTCGGGCTGCTGTTTTAAGTCTGTTTTACTGCTGTAGGTCACTGTTTTGGGCGTTTAGCGGACTGTTTTGGGTGATTTTGGTGGTCTCGGGAGGTGCGTTTATAAAGATTTTTTGGGGAAGTGTTTTGGAGATTTTTAGGATGGTTTATAGGTGATTTTAGGACTGTTTTGGAGGCTAAAACCGCAACAGAAACAGACCAGAACAGAAGACTAAACTCGGCAGTTCACTAGTGCAGTGAAGCCGTTTTCAGGGCTCACTTGGGCGCTGATTTGGAGCTGCTTTGGGGGGTCTTTTTGCGGCACTTAAGGGCTGGAAATAAGGTTTATTTTAGGGTGTTTTATGGCTGTGAATGGTGGTTGAAAGTCGGCTTTGGAAGAGTGTGTTTCAGGCTTGGGCGTGAAAGGGTGTTGGTGAGGAAGGGGGATGCGGCAATTGGAGGGATTCTTTCTTCAGGAATGCGGCAATGGAGGCTATTGGGGGATGCTTGGGCGTGTGATGGAGGCTATTGGGGGATGCTTGGACGTGCTTGAGAGGGGGATATGTGCTAGGGTCCTGAATGGGGGGTGAATGCCTCTTTTTATAGGCAAAGGGAAAAGGCTTTCCTTTTTAGATTAGGAAGGAATCTCCTAATTGGTTTCTAATAAGGAATGCATCTCCTAATTAGGATTTGGGATTGGATTTGATTTGGTAATGATTTTATTTGATTTCTTTTATTTAGGTAAGGATTTTACAAGATTTTAGCATGTGATTAAATATCTATTTACCTAAATAAAGCTATTTGGGCGTGAATCCCCCTCCTTGGGCATGGGCTTGGTTTGACTTGGGTTGACTTGGGTTGACTTAGGTGTTTTGGGTTTGGTTTGGGTTTGGTTTGGGTTTCGGGCCTTAGGTAAGCTTTAAAACGGAAGTCCAACAAGCAACCGAAGCTAAACAACTCAGATAAAATTCAACAAAAATTCTAATTTCCATCTTTACCCTTCCAACGTCCGTTTCCCGCGACTTTCATCACTAAAGAATTAGTTGCCTCAATACGAGACTCATCATTGGGCTGATATGCAAAAATGCAATGCCTACACTTCCGTTATGGCAAAGTGCCATGAGTCCAAAATGGATTCCATGTATAACAACTATGTTTGGACACCAGTTGATGTACCATAAGGTATTGTGCCTATAGGTACTGCATAAGTCTTCAAGGAAGACATACGTGGATGGCAACATACCAACGTACAAAGCTAGGCTTGTAGCGGAAAGGTATCGTTATCAACATTATGTTGATTACGGTTCAACCTTTTACCTGTTGCCACGGCAAATCCATTTGGATAATGCTTTTTGAAGCTGCACGTTTCATTTATGAAATGTGTCAATTAAAGATCAAAATCGCTTTCCTTAAACGGAAACCCTTTGGAGGATGTTTATAACATCTTGACGATTTTGTCGTACTAAAACCAGTAAACAAGGTTTGCAGGTTATTCGATCCATGTTTGGATTGAAGCAAGCATTAGGCTCTTGGAATTAACGTTTTGATGTAATCATAATGGTTTATGATTTAATTCAAAACGAAAATGATTCTTGTGTATATAAGAAGGTTAGTGGGAGCGCACTGACAAGAATGTCCTTTAATAAAATAATGATAACATATTCATTTCTTGGAAATGAAATTCCCATATAATCGGCAAAAGCTTGGCTTTTGAGAAAATTCTCCGTAGAATTCTTGGGAGTGAAAACCTTTATTCTAGGAATAAAGATCTACTGGGATAGATTAAGTTGTTAAAACTCTGCGAGAACTTGTACATTGAAAAATGTACATGACCTGGTGTCTCATACGCTTTGAGCATATGGATTCACAATCAGGCCAATCCAGATGATGGTCACTGGATTGATGTTAAGAACATCCATTAGAATCTTAGAGATCTAAGGATGCTGTCTTAATCTGTGGAGAATGAGAACTTGAAGTGACTGGGATCACAACTGCAAGTTTCCAAACCGATAAAACGACTGAAAGTCACAAACGGTACTATACAGTTTGAATAACGGTACAGTGAGCTGGAAATCTTCCAAGTAAGATACTGTTACCGAATAAGCAACAAATGCGGAATTAATTGCAGCGGCTGAGGTAGCAATGAAGTCATCTGAGTCAATAATAAATCTAATTAGATTAGATATAGTTCTGTTAGCAGCTGAGCTAGGCGTCAGTGCAGGCTAAAGAATTAATGGTCTCATCAACGATCCAGATACATACTTTGACTATTCATCTGATTCGTTTGGATCATACATCATGGCGATGTGATGATCATATAAATCACATCAGACGATAATCATGAAAATCCGCTGACGAAACCTTTTCTCAGTAATTAAAGCAAACCGTACATAGTTCCGGTGTTAAACACTTGAGTGACTGGCTATAGGCCAAGTGGGAGATTGTTGGACAGTTATGACCCATAGCGTCACTGTTTGTACAGATCATTGTGTTGTTGTACAAATTAACTATGTGACAAAGGAAATTGCACTCTTTTCATTTGTGATTAGATCACCAAGATGTATAAATGATGAGAGGTCCTTATGATTTGTTCCTTGATTGAGAATGATATGAGACAGTATCAATCAACGAAGGATAAATCATCAAATATCCCTAGTTAGAGTATTATCGAGATTAGACATCGATAAATACGTAATAGACTAGTATCGTACTTGTGCGCGTTGTGAGGGCACAACGGCGTAGTTCTCATATACTTAAGTATTGGATACTTATGCAAGTGCGGTAGGAGGTTGTGTTTCACCGACGGTATGGGAAACAGCTTCGCTCTGGATAGACCCCCTCGAAATCCCATTGGTAGTTTGACTATGTCTCTATGGAGTCCGACATCAGGGTAGGTGTATTTGGTCTTAACTTGAGACTTGCACCGCTAATGCTTACGACAATCAATATACTTTGGTTGAGGTCGTCTAGGGCTTTAACCGGTTCTGTGTACGCCGATACTAGGTATATTGAGAATCATAGAGTATTGGGTGTGATGTCAAGACGGAAGTATCACTCCAGTCATAGTGGAGATGATGTCACGTAGGATACGGTATTAGTAATCTTAAGTGCTGCGCGGCCATCGGGATATTATGACTAGGTCATGTATATCCGATTATAGAGACTAGTTACCAGACATCCGACAAGTGCTTCGTACGGGGCAGACACAACTCCAGCCCCAGGCCTAGCACGTGACAGTCCGATACTGGATCGAAATACGCAATGCTACGGTATACTACGCTTGATATAGATCACATATTCCTATAAGAATATTTCCGGAGAATTGGGTAGGCATGGCACTTTACTAGAAGCCATCCTTATCTTGTGAATCGGTAAAACATACTACTTGGTACGTACGTGTTCGGATAGTCCGACGACCCGATTTACTGCCAACATATCCGGTGATCTCTTGGGTCGCGTCCCAATGATACATCGATGAAGTATGACTCGCACGTTAATTAATCTGGGATTAATTCGTTGAGAGAGAAAATTAATCTAGGATTAATTTCGGAGATATTTTATCTAGGATAAAATATTAATAAAAGAGAGTTAACGATTAATTTGGAATTAATCGGTAAATTAATATATTTGATATATTAAACGAAATTGGATTTCGATGCGGAATTAAAATTGGATTTTAATTCGGGCGAACGAATTAATTTGGAATTAATTCGTTAGCGACGTGAATAGTGAATTCGCTAGGCGTAATCATTTAATTACGACGCAACGGATAAATCGTTAATTTGGAATTAACGAACCCGAGCCCGAGTGTGATTACGAGCGCATTCGTATTTCAAATTCGAGTGCGGCACGCAAGTCACATCAAGCGTCAAGTCATTCGTCACATCAAAGAGTCAAGTCATTCGTCACATCAAAGCGTCAAATCAAACGTCACTTTGAGTGATGTGACATTTGATTGATTGATGTGAGTGATTTATTGATTGAAAGACAACATGTCACTTTAATAAAGTGATGTTGATGTGAATAGTGATAGACAAGATGTGTGTATTGATGGCTTTTTATTGTTTGACTTTTTAAAAGCAAATTCAAGTGAAATTCATTTGAAATTCACCAAAGTGTATAAGATACACTTAAAAATGCAAATGCAAATCACTTTACACACATTCATATCTCCATTCTTTCTCGATGGTTCATGCCCAAGAGGGCAGTTCACTACCTGTAATTGGCGTGAACAATGATGGCCATTTGAGGGTTTTGTGGCAAGACCCAAGTGCTAGCACACTCCAGAGAGACATACGAAGGTGTTAGGGACACTTACCCTCGAGCCGGGAATCGTTCGACGAAGATTGGGAGCTCAAAATCTCAGCTCAAAACTGAAAATTACAAGCAGTGGACTGCTCACTGCCTTGGCCGAATTTGAAGGGAATAAATGGTTTTGTTCGTCTTCAATCGTCTCAACCGATCGATGTGAGTATTCTGCAACTCCTTTGAGATATATTCCACACTTTATCATGCTTGTTTAATGATCTTGGGACCTAGATAATCACCAACACTATGCGGGTATTAGCAGAAGTAGAATTACCTGAGCATGAATGGGCCTCGCAGAGGTTTGAAAAGTTGGCATTACTCGATGAGAAGAGGATGAAGTCTTTATGTCATATGCAGGTATACCAGAAGAGGTTGGCTCGAGCATTCAACAAGAAGGTGCATCCTACCAAGATCAGAAAAGGTGATCTACTACTTAAGTAGTCGAACCCGTCGACGACAGACCTATGGGGAAAATTCAGACCTAACTAGGAAGAACCCTATATAGTCTAGGAAGTAATAAGAAATGGGGCAGTGAGGCTGTCAGACTTGGAAGGGAACGAGTTCACCGAGCCGATCAACGTAGACAGATTGAAACTGTATTTTACCTGAAGGAAAGAAGACCTAACCCAACAGAGTAGGAAATTCATCCTGTTAGTGTTCCTATAACATGCCAAGGATCTAATAATCATGAAAACATGTGATTAAAATCATTATAAGTTGCAGAATATACTTATAATGAACGTATTTGAGCTTTTAAAACTTGAGTAGAAGATCTCCAAGATCCAACTTTGAATGTTGATTCCAAGCTTTGAGTTGTTTCCCGATCACCTTTGTTGATTCCTTGAAGTGCTAGCTTCTTTGAGTTTGTAAGAAAATCAAAGTGAATAGAGGGAGGAAGCTCACGCCCAAGCCCTTGGTGTGCTAGGGTTTGTGTTTTGTTCAAGTGTTACAAAATGAGAGAGAGAGTTGGCTTTTGGTAAAATCACTTTTACCCTTTTCACCTAAACTAGGTGGTTGGGTAAATGGTTTTATCAAAATCAATACAAGGTGGTTGAATGGTAGGTGGCTTGGCATAAATGCCAACTACCACATGTGAAGTGGGCCCCACATTTGAATTCAAAATTCAAATATCTCTACGAACATTTACCACGGCTCGGTTGCATTTAATCCGATTAAACGAACTTTCATCACAAAATAATTAAATCTAATTTAATTAAATAACGATGCCTCGCAAATGTATTACGAACGTTGTTTACGAATTAATTCTAAATTATTTCATTCCTTCGTATTAAAGTTCGACTTTAATTTCGTAATGAAATCCAATTCATATTAATATATCTGATATATTAATTTTAGCCCATTCAAATAAATTAAATAGAAAAATCAAATTTAATTATTAAATTTATTATACCGATTAATTCCAAATTAATCGCGTTCTCTCCCTTTCGAACACATTTAATCCCAAATTAAATAAAGCCTCAATTAATCCCAGATTAATTCTAGTCGAGTCAACTGTCATCGGTGAATCTTTGGGAAGCGACCCAAGAGACCTCAGGATATGTTGGCAGTAAATCCGGTTATCGGACAATCCGATAAAGTGAGTACCTCGTACCACGTGCTTACCGATTTACAAGACATGGTTGGCTTCTAGCAAAGCACCGTGCCTACCCAATTCTCGAGAAATATTCTTACTGGAATATATATAATCCATGTCAGGCGTAGAATACGTAGTATTCCGTATTGCGATCCAATATCTGATGTCACGTGCAAGGCCTGGGGCTGGAATAGTGTCTGATTCGTACGAAGCACATATCGGATATCAAGAAACTAGTCTCTTTGAATCGAATAATCATGACCATGTCATATTATCCCGATGGTTGAACACAATAGAGAACTAGTTATGAATCTCTACGTAATCATCATCTCCATATGTCTGAAGTGATACTTTCGTCTTGACATCACATCCAATACACTACGATTCTCAATAAACCCAATAGAGGCGTACACAGAACCTGTTAAAGCCTTGGATGACCTAAACCAAAGTTTACCGATTATCGCAAGTACTTGCGATGCAAGTCTCAGGTTAAGACCAAATACACCTACCCTGACGCGGATTCCTATAGACACATGTATATACTACAAATGGGATTCTGCGGGGTCTATCCAGAGCGAAGCTGTTTTCCGTACCATCGGTAAAACACAACCTCCTATCGTACTTGCATAAGTATCCTATACTTAAACATATGAGAACTATGTCTTTATGCCCTCATAACGTGCACAAGTGCAATACTAGTCTGTTCCGTATTATCGATGTCCAGTCTCGATAATACTACGACTAGGGATATTTAATGATTAAACCTTTATGGATTGATACTGTCTCATATCATCTCAATCCGGAACTAATCATATGGACTTTTACCATTTATATATCAAAGTAAATAAACTACGAAACGGTAAAAGGCAATTTCATTACTACATAGTTAATTTTGTACAAAAAACACAATGTCTTTTACAAACAGTGACGCTATGGGTTATAATTGTCTAACAATCTCCCACTTGGCCTATATCCAGTCACTCAAGTATCTAACACCTGAACTATGTATATGTTTCTCAAACTTTTGCTGTGAAATAGCTTTCGTTAGCGGATCTGGAATATTATCATCTGATGCGACCTTCTCGATCTTCACATCGCCACGATGTATGATCTCACGAATCAGATGGAAACGTCGAAGAACATGCTTGGATCGTTGGTGAAACTGCGGTTCCGTAGCCTGTGCTATAGCCCCGTTATTTTCACAATACAATGGAACAGGCTTAGCTGCTAACAGGACTACTCCTAATCCAAATAGGAATTTACGGATCCAAACTGTCTCTTTTACTACTTCAGCTGCAGTAATATACTCTGCTTCTGTTGTTGAATCGGCAACAGTCTCTTGCTTGGAAGATTTCCAGCTTACTGCTTCGTTGTTCAAATAAAATATGTACCCGGATTGTGACTTAGAGTCGTCTTTATCGGTTTGGAAATTTGCATCGGTATACCCAGTTACCTCAAGTTCTCCATCTCCATAAACTAAGAAAACATCCTTAGTTCATTTAAGATACTTAAGGATGTTCTTAACCGCCATCCAGTGACTATCACCTGGATTGGCCTAATAGCGACTACACATGCTCAACGCATATGAGACATCAGGTCGCGTACATATCATGGCAAACATGATCGATCCGACTGCCGAGGTGAACGGTATCCGACTCATGCTGTTTCTCTCATCTTGAGTTTTAAGACACATGTCCTTAGATAGAGTGATGTCATGTGACACTGGTAATAGTCCCCTATTGGACTGATCAATGTTGAATATTGTCAACACTTTGTCAATGTACGTGGTCTTGGAGAGTCCAAGCAGCCTTCTAGATCTATCCTGGTAGATCTTTATTCCTAGAATATAGGCTGCCTCTCCCAGATCTTTCATGGAGAATTTTAATGAATGTCAAGCTTTCAACGATGTTAACATGGAATGTCATTGCCATAACAATACATCATCAACATAAAGGACAATAAAAGTCAGTGCTCTCCCACTAACCTTCTTATATACACAAGGATCATCTTCGTTTTGAATGAAATCATATTCTTTTATGATCTCATCAAAACATTGGTTCCATGACCGCGATGCTTGCTTCAGTCCATAAATGGACCGATTTAACTTTAAAACCTTGTTTGCAAGTCTAGGCACGATAAAATCGTCAGGCTGTTGCATATAAACATCCTCCAAAAGTTTTTCGTTAAGGAAAGCGGTTTTAACGTCCATCTGCCATATCTCGTAATCGAAATATGCAGCAACAACAAGCATTATCCGAATGGATTTAATCATGGCAACGGGTGAGAAAGTTTCGTCATAATCGACACCATGTCGTTGACGATACCCCTTCGCTACAAGCCTAGCTTTGTACATTTGTACGTTGCCATCCATGTCGGTCTTCTTCTTGAAGACCCATTTGCATCTGATAGGCTTTATGCTTTCTGGTGCATCAACCAGTGTCCAAACTTGGTTGGTGTACATTGAATCCATTTCAGACTTCATGGCCTCTTGCCATAAAGCGGAATCATTATATCTTGTATCGGTTCCTCATACGTAGTCGGTTTGTTATCCTCAATGAGATTAATATCTACATGAGATGAGATTAGAAACCCATTTCTCTCAGGTCGTTTCCTGATTCTCTTCGACTTACGCGGTCCTTGTGTAATAGAAGATTGTGGTACAGTCTCATCCCGGATGGATTGTTCTTGTTCCGTTGAGGATTCTATGCCAGGAATAGTATCACTCCGATTTTCATCGAGTTCTACTTTCCTCCCACTAACCACTATATTTAGGAATTCCTTCTCAAGGAAAACCGTATGTATAGCAATAAATACTTTGTTCTCTCGTGGGTGATAGAAGTAGTATCCTTTGGTTTCCCTATGATATCCTACGAATAGGCATTTATTCGATTTGGGCTCAAGTTTGGTACCTTCCAAACGTTTGACGTATGCCCAGCATCCCCAAATCTTCAGGAATGAGAAACCCGATTTTTTTCCTGTCCATATCTCATACGGAGTCTGTTGTACAGACTTTGACGGAACCGTATTCAAAATAAGAATTGCACTGTTTAATGCATATCCCCGGAAGGAAATAGGTAGCTCAGTGTGACTCATCATAGACCTTATCATGTCCAACAAAGTTCAGTTTCTCCGTTCGGACACACCGTTTAATTGCGGTGTTCTAGGAGGAGTCCACTGTGAAAGAATACCGTATTCTTTCAAGTAATCTAGAAACTCATTGCTCAAGTATTCGCCACCATGGTCCGACCGTAATATCTTTATACTCTTGCCTGTCTTTTTTTCAACTTCGTGACGAAACTCTTTGAATTTCTCAAAAGTTTCCGACTTGTGTCTCATAAGATACACATAACCATAACGTGATGCATCATCCGTAAAGGTTACAAAGTATTCATATCCACCTCTAGCCTGGCTAGACATGGGCCCACATTCATCACTATGAATGAGGGCTAACAGTTCAGTGGCTCGTTCACCCTTACCGCTAAAAGGTGATTTAGGTATTTTGCCTAATAAGTAAGATTCGCAGACGTCATATGAATTTGGATCAAATCCGTCCAAGTATCCACTCTTCGAAAGTGTGGATATGTGAGTCTTGTTTATGTGTCTCAGACGAAAGTGCCACATATAAATTTCATCTTTGTTACTCGTTTTGAGCCTTTTGTTTGTTATATTATATGTTTGAGATTGATTTATATTCAAAATATAAAGACCATTATTTGCAACAGCAGTGCAAATTTCTACATCATTTTTATACGCAAAACACCCAGTGTTCCTGAATACAAAAGTATACCCACATTGGGTTAACCTAGATACAGAAATAATATTCCTAGTCAAACTAGGTACATAATAACAGTCTGTAAGTTCAAGTACATGCCCTGAGGGAAGTTCCAAAACAAAAGTGCCAACGGCCAAAACGACGACCGGTGCCCCATTTCCAACGCGTAGATCAATCTCCCCAGAGGTCAGTCTCCTGCTAATCTAAAGATCATGTAAATCAGTACATATGTGAGTACCACAACCAGAATCAAAAATCCAATTTTTAAAACTAGAAGTAGTCATGTTTATTTCAATAACAAATATACCTGAAGCCGGTGCCTTGCTCGTTTTAATCTCCTTCTAGAGCACATTATACTCGCGGCAGTCACGCTTCTAGTGACCCTGCTTGCCGCACTGGAGGCAAACATCCTGAGATTTGTCCTTAGGCTTCCCAGAAGCCTTTGATGATTTGGCCTTGCCCTTTCTATTATGCTTTTTATTCTTCACACCTCCAGTCGCCTTGGGCTCAGCCCTCGGTGCCTGAGATGTTAAACCAAAGTGCGCCTCGCGCTTGTTGCCCTTAAGCAGCTCCTTCTCGGCTTCCTTGGGAACTGACAACAAGTCTCTGAGAGTATCATCAGTGTTCATCAAATTATAGTTTATGATGAACTGTCTCCAAGTGTCGGGGAGAGATTGCAAGATCATATCTATAGTAATCTCAGCCTCGAAGACTATCCTCATTTTAGCTAGCTCATCTATGTCAGCAATCATCTGTGCCACATGGGATTCAAAAGACATGCCTTCTGAAATACGTGAATGGAAGAGCTTCTTTACTAACTAATATCTTTGCAACCTTCGGTTAGATCGGTGAAGATCTTGCAACCTCGCCAACAAGTTATAAGGATCCAAGTCCATGTTCTGTCGACGGAAATGCTGAGTCATAGCAGTAAGCATAATTGACTGAGCAGTATCACAATCATCACTGTGAGTCTTCCAAAGCTCCAGCTCAAGCATCTCATCAGGTTTTGTCTTTGGCCCAATAGGACTCTGTATAGTGTACAGCAGCCTCTCGGCTCCAATGAATATCCTTAGATTCATTTCCCAATCGGTAAAGTTCGTGCCCTTAAAGACATTTTCACCCATGATAATGTCTCGGACATTTCCCTTTCCTGTCATCTTGACTATGATAGTCCAACTATCTAGTCAACGATATTTGGGTACAGTCTAACTGTTACAAGAAAAATAACATTGTATTTGTCCAACTAATAAAATAATTTTGACGAAATATTTTGAAAGCGCATAAAGCTAAGTATCTGAATGAAATTGCAAATTCAATACTAGCCTCCCACTATTTTTCGGCAAGCCTCTAACCCTCTATCGAGTACTCGGGAAACCCAGTTTCCTAGTGGGTTAGGATCCCGTTAAAGAACACACAATTTTGACTATGGCCAACAAGCTGTATGATATTTAATTAGGTAGATCTCGAAGATCAATTAGATCTCATCCAATTCCTAAATCCAGTAGGTGGACATCCAAGTCCGAAATATATATACAATATATATGGCAATATATCCAATATTTTTTCCTAATCTTCTTCATCTGAATCAACTAATCTTTGGCTTTGGCACAACAAGCTTAATGATCCCAGTCAAGCGCGATCCATTGACCATGGAAAGCTTTGTAATCAATTTCGATGGACAAGAAGTTGTCTTGACTTTGGCCAACAAACCACAACTTGGACAAGACACCAATATAGAACAAAACTCTCGTGATTCAAACACATCTTCGATGGACAAAGGGCTTGACTTTGGCCAACAACCCAATGCCAATCTCGGATCTGGAGTAAGAATCACTCAATGGAAGGAAAAACGCATGATATTTGATGAGGGTTTTTCACGTGCAAATTGGCTACCAATTTATTATCTTTGTTAAGGTCTCATCATCATACACCCTTAAACATACATTCTAAATACATAATAAAGCGCATATGAAAATAAACAATAATGATATGCGGATGGATACTTAACACATTAATCCTAGATCAAATCTCTGTTTAACTCTCATGCTAGCACTTGTATCACTTCTACCCGTTACACTACACTTCTAAAGAAACCTCACATACATTGAGGGGAATAGGTGAGAAGAGAATACAAATAGAATAGAGGTGATAAGGCTGGACATGCAGGTCCAATTTAATAAATCGAATTTATTACAATAATTTCCAAAATTGCCCCCACCCGACTAATATCCATCCGATATACACTATTCATTCATCACAACCAAGTATTCACACAAGCATGTTATCAATCAATCTAATCAAATTAATTAATCTGATAATTAGTGATCATCCAATGTTCAAACAACGATTTGATTTTGATCGAGTCAAACTCGTTTTGCTAATAAGTACTCAAAGTACAAATTCTCGAATTAAATTAAACTACGTCATTAAATCCAATTTAATATGCATTCAATTCTAATTCGTTATTTAATTCCAAATTAAATATTACACTTTAATAATAAACCTTTTACGACTTAAATTCCAAATTTAATCGCAACGCGTCTCAAAGACCGATTAACGTCCAACGTCAATTCAATTAAAGTCCAATGGGCTTTTAATTGATTTCTTAAGGCGTGGACTTTTGGTCAACTCGGGTCAAACCGAATAACCAAAATCCAATCCGGGATTTACCCCATAAGCCCATAAATCAATCTTGGCCCATTAGGCCCAATTAAACTTTAAAGGTTCATTAAATCGCATTTGGGCTTTATGGAAGTGGTTTTGGGCCCAATTGGATCCAATCCAATTTGCCTAAATCCAACTTTGTACAACAAAGCCCAACAAGCCCAATGACAACTTTAAAAGCCCAAATCCAATTTTAAGGCCCAATTAATTAAATACAAAATTCAATTTCACATTCAATTAACCTAAAGTGTATTACATGATTAATTACACAAATTAACATTTCTAAAACATTAATTTATACAATTAATCATGCACAATTTCATTATCACATGTCCAACACATTTAATGAAAAATCAAACTCATTTTCATGCTTCAAAGTCTTGGCAATTTGGGGATTTTATGTCCGATTCAAATTCAATCCAATCAATTACACAATCGACATTAAATCATATACCCAAATGATTTCTAATTCATCTAATGAACAAAAAATCAAAATTCCAAGACAATAAGGGCTTATTAAATTCGGCCACCTTAAGCAAATTGGGGAAAAATGATCTAATCATATTTTCATGAAATTGATCCAATCAATCTTCAATTCAACCATATTTAAGCATACTTAATTATCCAATTTCATAAAATCATGCTCAAATTCAAAATACCCAATTTATCATTTTAGGCCAACATTAACATTTGGGGAAAATGTTTAAAACATTAATTCATGAAATTGATCTAATCAATATTCAATTAAACATGTATTAAGCACACTCAAACATCCAATTTATTCAAATCATGCTCAAATACAAAATACCCAAATTTTAAGCCCTAAACTTTCATGCTTGAACCTATGCTCTTGATGCCATTGTTGGTTTTATTCTAGGTCCCAAGATCATCAAACAAGCATGAATAATAAGTGTGAATTCATCAAAGGAGATAGCGGATACTCACATCGATCGGTTGTGACGATTTGAAGAAGAACAAAGTGATTTTCCCCTTCAAAGTGGCGCCTATAGCAGTGCAGATTTTTCTATCCAAAAAATCAGATTTGCTTCATGAATTTGAGCCTCGAACTAGCGTCAAACGATTTCAGGCTCATGGGTGAGTTTCCCTAACACCTTCGTATAGCTCTTAGGAGTGTGCTAGCACTTGGATTTTGCCACAAAACCCTCAAAAATGCATCATCATTTTCGGCCAAGCTTGGGCAGTTCACTGCCTTGGGCGTGACTTTGTTGAGAGGAAAGAGAGATGGATAGTTGATTAGGTTAAGGGAAAAGGTGTCAAACATTTCACCTATATATTTTCCAAAATTACTAAAATATTTTACCATTTATTTTCTTTTCCAAAAAGAAATAAAACAAATGTAATAATGTTTATTAAATCATTTTACCCTTGGTAAAAGGTGCAAAGGAAAAGGCTTTCACTTTTCCAAAAAGTTAAAAATCTTCCCCCCCAAAATTTCCCTCCAAATCTTAAAGGTCAAAGTCAAAGAGTCAAAGTTACTTTTCCAAAAAGTGATTTGACTTTCATAACTTGCGATGTGATTTGTGATGCGACTTGCGGCACGTGATTCAAAATCGAAGTAACTTCGCAAACACATTCCGAGCTCGGTTTCGATAATTCTAAATTATCGATTTTCTCGATGCCTCATTAATAAATCCAATTTACTAAACACGTCGCTCGAGAATTATTTCTAAATTAATTCAAGTGTCCGAATTAAAATCTAATTTTAATTCCTAATCGAAATCCAATTTCGTTTAATATGTCGAATATATTATTTATCGATTAATTCCAAATTAATCGTTCTCTCTCTTTAAATTGATATTTTATCCTAGATAAAATATCTCCGTACTTAATCCCAGATTAATTTTCTCTCTCTTCTAATTAATCCCAGATTAATATATAATGCGAGTCATACATCATCGGTGTATTATTGGGAAGTGACCCATGAGATCTTCGGATATGTTGGCAGTAAATTCGGTCGTCGGACTATCCGAACACGTAAGTACCAAGTATTATATTTTATCAATTTACAAGACAAGGTTGGCCTCTAGCAAAGCGCCATGCCTACCCAATTCTCCGGAAATATCCTTACAGGAAAATGTGATCTATATCAGGCGTACTATACGTAGTATTGCGTATTTCGATCCAGTATCGGATGATCACGTGCTAGGCCTGGGGCTGGATATGTGTCTGACCCGTACGAAGCACATGTCGGATGTCTTTTAACTAGTCTCTATAATTGGATATACATGACCGAGTCATAATATCCCGATAGCCGCGCAGCATATAAGAGCACTAATACCGTATCCTACGTGACCATCATCTCCATATGACTGGAGTGACACTTCCATCTTGACATCACACCCAATACACTACGATTCTCAATATACCCAGCATCGGTGTACACAGAACCTGTTAAAGCCCTGGACGACCTCAACTAAAGTACATTGATTGTCACAAGTATTAGCAGTGCAAGTCTCAGGTTAAGACCAAATACACCTACCCTGATTGCAAATTCCCACAGACACAAAGTCATACTACCAATGGGATTCTGCGGTGGTCTAATCCAGAGCGAAGCTGTTTCCCATACCATCGGTGAAACACAACCTCCTATTACACTTACCTGAGTATCCTATACCCAGATATACGAGAACTATGCCGTTATGTCTCACATAACACGCACAAGTGTAATACTAGTCTTTTACGCATCTATCGATGTCCAATCTCGACAATGCTCTGACTAGGGATGTTTAATGATTTATCGTTGATTGATACTGTCTCATATCATTCTCAATCTAGGAACAAATCATAAGGACCTCCTATTATTTATATATCTAAGGTGATCTAATCACAAATGATAAGAGTGCAGTCTTCTTTGTCACATAGTTAATTTGTACAACAACACTATGATCTGTACAAATAGTGACGCTATGGGTCATAACTGTCCAACATGGGTATCTTCACGCTTATCGGTTACAGGTGGTCTCTTTATTCCTTTTCTTTTTAGAGATTTTTTCTTTGTTTCCAACCATATCATATACGTACCATACATAAACCAAGATGGATATCTAGGCAAATGGTCATTTACTGATCCACCATGTCTTTAACTAGTCATCTCACCGACCACTCAGGCTTCTACTGCTAAAAATCCCGTAATCAATTGCTGGTGAGTCTAGCCGAGATCAACCACTCAGAATACCGGACGATAGCATATCTCACACTTATCGTTTCTAAAGTTTCACCTTATAGCAAACAATGTATCAACGGAAATATGCCTAACCATCAAGGACTTCTCTCTCTGTCTTTTTTTTTCACTCACTCCACTGGAATCCTTCTTTTCAACCGTTGATAATGTAGGCTTCGCCCCTTGGGATTTCTTCCTGAAACTGATACTAATATAAGCCTCAACCCTGGAACTCATCCTCGAAACTGACACTGATAAAGGCCTCAACCCTGGGATCCATTCCCGAAACTAATAACACTGTACTGTTGATGCTTTTGGTTGGCTTGCCTTTGCCGCTCTCTTCTTACTTTTTGAACCCTATGAGTATAAAATAAAACAAAACACAAAAAGAATGCAAGTGCAAGTGCGTTACATGTATGCGTGCATGCATGGGTGTGTTAGACAATTATGACCCATAGCGTCACTGTTTGTAAAAGACATTGTGTTTTTTGTACAAAATTAACTATGTAGTAATGAAATTGCCTTTTACCGTTTCGTAATTTATTTACTTTGACATATAAATAGTAAAAGTCCATATGATTAGTTCCGGATTGAGATGATATGAGACAGTATCAATCCATAAAGGTTTAATCATTAAATATCCCTAGTCGTAGTGTTATCGAGACTGGACATCGATAATGCGGAATAGACTAGTATTGCACTTGTGCACGTTGTGAGGGCATAACGGCATAGTACTCATATGTTTAAGTATAGGATACTTATGCAAGTGTGATAGGAGGTTGTGTTTTACCGATGGTACGGAAAACAGCTTCGCTCTGGATAAGCCCGGCGGAATCCCATTGGTAGTATGTACATGTGTCTATTGGAATCCGCGTCAGGGTAGGTGTATTTGGTCTTAACCTGAGACTTGCATCGCTAGTACTTGCGACAATCAGTAAACTTGGTTTTGGTCGTCCAGGCTTTAACAGGTTCTGTGTACGCCTCTATTGGGTTTATTGAGAATCGTAGTGTATTGGATGTGATGTCAAGACGGAAGTATCACTTCAGACATATGAAGATGATGATCATGTAGGGGTTCATAACTAGTTCTCTATTGTGTTGCAACCATCGGGATAATATGACATGGTCATGATTATCCGATTCAAATAGACTAGTTGCTTGATATCCGATATGTGCTTCGTATGGGGCAGACACTATTCCAGCCCCAGGCCTTGCACGTGACATCAGATACTGGATCACAATACGGAATACTACATATTCTACGCCTTAATTATTGACTAAATAGTTGGACTATTAAAATCAAGATATATTGAAAGATTGGACATTTAAAACATAATCTTGGATTAAAATGTTTAAATGGTTTAATTTTCAAATTGGGAATAATTTCAGGATGGTCCTGGAAATAAATAATAAGTTACTTTATTTGATAAAATAACTTGTTAAGCCTAAGCCCAGAATTAAGCAAATAAGTAAAGCATAATCTTTGGAAGGTTTATGCAATGACAACTTTAGTGCTTAATCCAACATACTTGTCATAAATCTATGTTTAGACTTAAGAAGTATTAAAATTGCAGTTAATAACTCTTGGAGAGTTAATGACTATTCTCAAGGAGATAAAGTCAAACTTTACAATTAGGCTAATAGTGCAAGGCGCACCTTACTTCAATATTCTAGAAACCCAAGGCTTGGCCGAAGGCTTCTGAAATATTGAAAAGGGTAAAGGCAAAATCATTAAGATCTTCTGGGAAGATAAAGAACATATCCCAAAATGACTACCGTTTGGATATGGGAGACATGAAGGAATTAAAGAAAGAGCAAGGCTCTGACTTTAAATATATTCGTCATTATTATGTTCACTACTAGTATTGAAATTGGATTTTAAATACTTAATGTGGTACATAAAATATATCTATTGATGCTCAGAATCTACTGTGAGCAGGATATTGACTTCAAGCTGAGATTAATCTGCGAATCGGAAACAGGACGAAAGTCGCTGTTTCGACCATAGATACCTAAGTTTAGGAACAACCCTTGGGGTATGTATTAAATTAGGAAACTGTTATAATGTAACTAGCTAGACTAGGAACATTATCTATGTATCGGTGTTTAATCTGTTGCGGATAAACCTTTATATTCTAGAACACTAAAGTGTTTCATTATATAAAGATGATATTGAGATAAACACATTAGATGTGAATTACAGTATTTATATTTTGAATATAAATAAATCTCAAACATATTATATGACAAATAAATAACTCTAACTGATTTGATCAGAAGAGACTTAAATGTGACATTGTTGTCTAGGACACAATAAACAAGACTCGTATATCCACACTTTTGAAGAGTGGGTACTAGGACTGATTTGATTATTCAAATACAGTCTACGAATCTAGTTCTTTAGGTAAAGTACCTAAAATACTATTTACTTGGTAATAGTGAAAAATGTCATCGATCTGTAAGCCTTATTCATAGTGAAGTAAGTGGGCCCATATCTAGCTAGGCTAGATATGGATATGAATATTTCGTGACCTTAACGGGTATGGCATCACGTTATGGTTATGTGTTACTTTTGAAGAACACAAATCAGAAACTTTTAAAGTTTCGACACGAAGTAGACAAACAGATCGGCTAAAGTATTAAAACATCACGTGTTAACCATGATGAAAATACTTAAGCAATGAGTTTCTTAAGTACTTTAGAGAGTAAAGTATTCTTTCAAATGAGGACTCCTCTTGCGACACGTCAGTTTGACGGTGTGTCCGAATCGACAAACCGAATTTTGTTGGACATGATAAGGTTAACCATGAGTCGCTCTGAGCTACCATTTCCTTCAACGGATATGCATTAACAGTGCAAAACTAATTTGGAATAAGGTTCCATATTAATCTATTAGACAGAATTCATATTAGATATGATCAGGGATAGAAACATGGTTTCTCACTCCTAACGATTTGGGAATGCCGGGCATATGTTTGGATGATACCAAATGGAAACCCAAATAAGATAAGTGCCAAATTAAGGTTATCCTTGGGATACCATAAGTATTGTACTTATACTTCTCACCAGAGAACAATTAGATTGTTGCTCACCATGCGGTTTTCCTTAGAGGAATACCGATATACAGTGCTAAGTGGGAGAATGGTATAACTCGATGAAAATTAGAGTAATACTGTTCAAGGCATGAAGTCCTTAATGGAACACAAACTGTTCATCAAGGATGAACATATACCATTAATCTTCGTATACACAAGAACCGCGTAGATCGGAGAGAATCAGAAAAACCTAGGGTATAGGTTTCTGATGTCACCTCATAAAGATGTCAATCTTATTAAGGAAGACAAACCGACTACGAATGAGGAAGTAATACAAGGTATCGAATCCCTTTTATGGCAAAGTGCCATGAGTCCGAAATGGATTCCATGTAAAACAACTATGTTAAGATACTAGTTGATGTACCATAAGGCATTGTGCCTATAAGTACTGTATAAGTCTTCAAGGAAGACATACATAGAAGGCAACATACCAACGTACAAAGCTAGGCTTGTAGCGGAAAGGTATCGTTATCAATATTGTGTTGATTACGGTTCAACCTTTTACTTATTGCCATGGTAAATCCATTTGGATAATGCTTGCTGTAGCTGCACGTTTCATTTATGAAATGTGTCAGTTAAAGATCAAAATCGCTTTCCTTAAACGGAAACCTTTTGGAGAATGTTTATAACATTCTGATGATTTTGTCGTACCTAAACCAGTAAACTAGGTTTGCGTGTTGTTCGATCCATGTTTGGATTGAAGCAAGCAATAGGTTCTTGGAACTAACGTTTTGATGTAATCATAATGGTGTATGATTTAGTTCAAAAACAAAAATGATTCTTGTGTATATAAGGAGGTTAGTGGGAGCGCACTGACAATGAATGTCCTGTATAAATAATGATAACATATATCATTTCTTGGAAATGAAATTCCCATAATAACAATCGGAGAAAGCTTGGCTTTCGAGAAAATTCTCTGTAGAATTCTTGGGAGTAACAACCTTTATTCTAGGAATAATGATCTACTGGGATAGATTAAGTTGTTAAAACTCTGCGAGAACTCGTTCATTGAAAAATTGTACGTGACCTGGTGTCTCATACGCTTTGAGCATATGGATTCACGATCAGGCCAATCCAAGTGATAGTCACTGGATTGATGTTAAGAACATCCGTTAGAATCATAGAGATCTAAAGATGCTGTCTTAATCTGTGGAGATGAAGAACTTGAAGTGCTGGGACCACTACTGCAAGTCTCCAAACCGACAAGACAACTAAAAGTCGCAAACGGTATTGTACAGTTTAAATAACGTACAGTGAGCTGGAAATCTTCCAAGCAAGATACTGTTACCGAATAAATAACAAATGCAGATTATATTGCTGCAGCTGAGGCAGCAATAGAAGCCATCTAGGTCAATAAATAAATCTAATTGGATTAGATATAGTTCTGTTAGCGGCTGAGCTGGGTTCAGCACAAGCTAAAGAATTAATGGTCTCATCAACGATCGAGATACATACTTTGACTATTCATCTGATTCGTTCGGATCATACATCATGGTGATGTGATGATCGAATAAATTGCGTCAGACGATAATCATATAAATCCACTGACGAAAGCAGTTTCTCAGCAATTTGAGCCAACCGTACATAGTTCGGGTGTTAGACACTCGAGTGACTGGCTAAAGTCCAAGTGGGAGATTGGTGGACAGTTATGACCCATAGCGTCACTATTTTTACAGATCATAGTGTTGTTGTAAAAATTAACTATGTGACAAAGAAGATTGCACTCTTATCATTTGTGATTAGATCACCTTAGATATATAAATGTTAGGAGGTCCTTATGATTTGTTCCTAGATTGAGAATGATATGAGACAGTATCAATCAATGAAGGATAAATCATTAAACATCCCTAGTCAGAGCATTGTCGAGATTGGACATCGATAGATGCGTAAAAGACTAGTATTACACTTGTGCGTGTTATGTGAGACATAACGGCATAGTTCTCGTATATCTGGGTATATGATACTCAGGCAAGTGTAATAGGAGGTTGTGTTTCACCGATGGTACGGGAAACAGCTTCACTCTGGATTAGACCACCGTAGAATCCCATTGGTAGTATGACTTTGTGTCTGTGGGAATCTGCAATCAGGTTAGGTGTATTTGGTCTTAACCCGAGACTTGCACCGCTAATAATTGCGACAATCAATGTACTTTAGTTGAGGTCGTCCAGGGCTCTAACAGGTTCTGTGTACGCCGATGCTGGGTATATTGAGAATCGTAGTGTATTGGGTGTGATGTCAAGACGGAAGTGTCACTCCAGTCATATGGAGATGATGGTCACGTAGGATCCGGTATTAGTGCTCTTATATGCTGCGTGGCTATAGGGAAATTATGACTCGGTCATGTATTTCCGATTATAGAGACTAGTTACCAGACATCCGACATGTGCTTCGTACAGGGCAGATACATATCCAGCCCCAGGCCTAGCACGTGATCATCCGATACTGGATCGAAATACACAATACTACGTATACTACGCCTGATATAGATCACATATTCCTGTAAGGATACTTTTGGAGAATTGGGTAGGTATGGCGCTTTGCTAGAGGCCAACCTTGTCTTGTAAATCGGTAAAACGTAATACTCAGTACTTACGTGTTCGGATAGTCCGACGACTGAATTTCTGCCAATATATCCGGAGATCTCATGGGTCGCTTCACAATGATACACCGATGACGTATGACTCGCATTATATATTAATCTGGGATTAATTAGAAGAGAGAGAAAATTAATCTGGGATTAATTACGGAGATATTTTATCTAGGATAAAATATCAATTTAAAGAGAGAGAACGATTAATTTGGAATTAATCGATAAATAATATATTCGATATATTAAACGAAATTGGATTTCGATTAGGAATTAAAATTAGATTTTAATTCAGGCACTTGAATTAATTCTCGAGCGACGTGATTAGTAAATCGGATTTATTAACGAGGCATCGAGAAAATCGTTAATTTAGAATTATCGAAACCGAGCTCGGAATGTGTTTGTGAAGACGTCGATTTTGAATCACGTGCCGCAAGTCGCATCGCAAATCACATCGCAAGTCATGAAAGTCAAATCACTTTTTGGAAAAGTAACTTTGACTCTTTGACTTTGACCTTTAAGATTTGGAGGGAAATTTTGGGGGGAAAAGACTTTTAACTTTTTTGGAAAACTGAAAGCCTTTTCCTTTTCACCTTTTACCAAGGGTAAAATGATTTAATAAACATTATTACATTTGTTTTATTTCTTTTTGGAAAAGAAAATAATTGGTAAAACATTTTTATAATTTTGGAAATTATATAAGTGAAATGTTTGACACCTTTTCCCTTAACCTAATCAACTCTCCATCTCTCTTTCCTCTCAACAAAGTCACGCCCAAGGTAGTGAACTGCCCAAGCTTGGCCGAAAATGATGATGCATTCTTGAGGGTTTTGTGGCAAAATCCCAGTGCTAGAACACTCCTAAGAGGTTTACGAAGGTGTTAGGGAAACTCACCCACGAGCCGGGAATCGTTTGACGCAAGTTCGAGGCTCAAATTCATGAAGCAAATCTGATTTTTTGGACAGAAAAATATGCACTGCTATAGGTGCCACTTTGAAGGGAAATCATTTTGTTCTTCTTCAAATCGTCACAACCGATCGGTGTGAGTATTCCGCTATCTCCTTTGATGTATTCACACTTATTATTCATGCTTGTTTGATGATCTTGGGACCTAGAATAAAGCCAAAAACCCATGGTCGAGTATTAGGACCACTATGAGGAGAAATGCTACCTTAAAGGAAAGAGAAAAGAAAAAAAAGAAAAGGAAAAAGTAAAAAATAAAGAAAAAAGAAAAAAAAAGTTCAAAATGAAAAGAAAGAGATGAAAGAAAAGAATAAGAAAACCATACCATGTTGAGTACGAGTAAGTAATAAGAGAGTATGATCAAGACATCTCGGTTGGTTAGACCCACTGATCCCATTCTCCGAGACAATCATCAAGTTGGCTAACTTAAGAATTAAGCTGCGAAAGAGCCTCGGCATATATACACTAGGACTCTAGTTCAGATCACTCATTCAGATGAGCGGATTTGAGTGTATTAAGTACTTTGAAGGTTCTCTAGTTTCGACACGAAGCATCCGTTGAGGACGAAAATATGTTTAGCTATTAGGATTATCTCATGAGAGGCAATACAGCATATTGATATGCAACATCACATCTGGAGATCTGCTTTGATCTAATGAAAAGCAACAAAGGACAAAAAGATGAACCAAGACTGGGGGCGACCGGCCTCTTCTTCATCATGTAGCACGGTTCAAGAATGAACCATCATATCAAGCAAGCTCGGGGACGAGGTTCAGATGCGAGAAGGGAAACGAGAGGAAATTTTGAGAATGGCATATGGGTCGAGCCCACATCAGTATCAGTTTGGGTCGAGGCCAATATCAGTATCAGTTTGGGGATAAGTTAGGGGTGGTAATTTGGGTCAGGATTCGTTTATTTGTTCGATTCAATTCGCTTTAAAGCGAATACGTGTTTTGAAAAAAATGGATTCGTTTAATAAATGGGTCAAATTTGATTTCGATTCGTTTAATAATACGAATTTAAGTCATTGAATTCGTTTATTCGTTTAGGATTCGTTTTATTATTTTTATTTACTAGTCTTGTTAAATTTTCAATTAAGATTCGAGAAATTTAAGCTTAATTATCATAGAAAAAAAGTAATATTTTCAATATTTATTGAGTGTAATTTTAGTTAAATTATATTAATTATATATTTCATATGTATATCATATAGTTATATATGCAGAATTTAATGTAAATTCAAGTGTTGGTAGATTATTTTATAAATAATATCATTTACTAAACAATAAAATGAATATTCGTAATTCGATTCGTTTTTAAAACGATCGAATACGAATCCTAGTATTAGATTCGTTTAATAATGAATTCGAATACGAATCCAAACACATTTTGATTCGCGGGTTAGGATTCGATACGAATTCGATTCGTGTGTGGCATTAGTTTTTGGGACACCCCTAGGGATAAGCCCAGGGTTGAGGCCCCCACCACATCATCAGAATGATGGGTCTCTGGCACTCCGAAATGTAGACACACTGTGACACCTCGGGTATGGGATTTAGACGCCAAGTTATGGCACTCCGGGTATAGCGGACCCACAAACCGCGACACCTCGGCGATATGGTGTTTAGCACGCCGGGTATGGAAAACACAACCGCTGTTTGTTAGTGTTCCTAGAACATTATAAGGATCTAATAAGCATGCATAATATAAGAGTTGATCATTATAAGGTGCGGAATATACTTACAATGAGTGTTGGAGCTTTAAAAAATTTTGAGATCTTGATCTCCAAGATCCAAGCTTTAGGATGAATCCAAGCTTTATGATGATTCCAAGCTATTGAGGAGTTTCCCTATCACCTTTGTTCACTTCCAAAGTGCTAGCTTTTGATGATTTGAAAATCAAATCAAAAGAGGAGGGAGTAGAAGTTTCGGCCAAGCCTTAGTCTTTAGGGTTTTTTGTGTTTTGTGTTTGTGTCAAGTGTTACCAACAATGAAAGCCTTTTTGTTATTTACCAAAAGGTGAAACCATTTCACCTTTTACCCAATACAAGGTAGAGATTGGTAAGTGGTTTCATAAAGGCAAAACAAGGTGGTTGTGTGGTGGGAACACCTACCACACTTTTGGCTCCAAATATTTGAATCCGAAATTCAAATATCTCTACGGGCATTTGCCGCGGCTCGGTTCCGTTTAATCCGATTAAACGATCCTTCGTCGTTAAATAATTAAATCCAATTTAATTAAATAACGATGCCTCGCAAATATATACGAACGTCGTTCACGAACTAATTCTAAATTAATTCGTTCGTTCGCATTAAAGTCCGACTTTAATCTCGTAATGAAATCCAATCCATTTTAATATATCCGATATATTAATTTTAGCCCGTTTGAATAAATTAAATAGAAAAATCAAATTTAACTATTAAATTTATTTTACCGATTAATTCCAAATTAATCGCGTTCTTTCGCCACTGTACACTTTTAATCCCAGATTAAACAAAGCCCATATTAATCCCAGATTAATTTTCTCTCTCTTAATTAATCCCAGATTAATTCCAATTTAAGTCAACTGTCATCGGTGAATCCTTGGGAAGCGACCCAAGAGATCTCTGGATATGTTGGCAGTAAATCCGGTTATCGGACTATCCGATAAAGCGAGTACCTCGTACTACGTGCTTACCGATTTACAAGACATGGTTGGCTTCTAGCAAAGCACCGTGCCTACCCAATTCTCCAGAAATATTCTTACTGGAATATATAATCTATGTCAGACGTAGAATACCTAGTATCTCGTATTTCGATCCAGTATCAGATGTCACGTGCTAGGCCTGGGGCTGGAATAGTGTCTGCCCCGTACGAAGCACATATCGGATATCAAACAACTAGTCTCTTTGAATCGGATAATCATGACCTTGTCACATTATCCCGATGGTTGCAACACAATAGAGAACGAGTTATGAATCCCTGCGTGATCATCATCTCCATATGTCTGGAGTGACACTTCCGTCTTGACATCACATCCAATACACTACGATTCTCGATAAACCCAATAGAGGCGTACACAGAACCTGTTAAAGCCCTGGACGACCAAAACCAAAGTTTACCGATTGTCGCAAGTATTAGCGATGTAAGTCTCAGGTTAAGACCAAATACATCTACCCTGACGCGGACTCCCATAGACACATATACATACTACCAATGGGATTCCGCGGGGTCTATCCAGAGCGAAGCTGTTTTCCGTACCATCGGTAAAACACAACCTCCTATCGCACTTGCATAAGTATCCTATACTTAAACATATGAGAACTGTGCCGTTATGCTCTCACAACGCGCACAAGTGCAATACTAGTCTATTCCGCATTATCGATGTCCAGTCTCGATAATACTACGACTAGGGATATTTAATGATTAAACCTTTATGGATTGATACTGTCTCATATCATCTCAATCCGGAACTAATCATATGGACTTTTACCATTTATATGTAATAGTAAATGAATTACGAAATGATAAAAGGCAATTTCAATATTACATAGTCAATTTTGTACAAAACACAATGTCTTTTACAAACGGTGACGCTATGGGTCATAATTGTCTAACAATCTCCCACTTGGCCTATAGCCAGTCACTCAAGCATCTAACACCTGAACTATGTATGTGTTTCTCAAACTTTTGCTGTGAAATAGCTTTCGTCAGCGGGTCTGCAATGTTGTCATCTGATGCGACCTTCTCGATCTTCACATCGCCACGATGTATGATCTCACGAATCAGATGGAAACGTCGAAGAACATGCTTGGATCGTTGATGAGACCGTGGTTCCTTAGCCTGCGCTATAGCCCCGTTATTGTCACACAATAATGGAACGGGCTCAGCTGCTAACGGAACTACTCCTAATCCAATTAGGAATTTACGGATCCAAACTGCCTCTTTTGCTGCTTCAGATGCAGCAATATACTCCGCTTCTGTTGTTGAATCGGCAACAGTCTCTTGCTTGGAAGATTTCCAGCTTACTGCTCCGTTGTTCAAACAAAATATGTACCCGGATTGCGACTTAGAGTCGTCTTTATCGGTTTGGAAACTTGCATCGGTATACCCAGTTACCTCAAGTTCTCCATCTCCATAAATCAAGAAAGCATCCTTAGTTCGTCTAAGATACTTAAGGATGTTCTTAACTGCCATCCAGTGACCATCACCTGGATCGGCCTGATAGCGACTACACATGCTCAAAGCATACGAGACATCAGGTCGAGTACATATCATGGCATACATGATCGATCCGACTGCCGAGGCGAACGGTATCCGACTCATGCTATTTCTCTCATCTTGAGTTTTAGGACACATGTCCTTAGATAGAGAGATGCCATGTGACACTGGCAACAGTCCCCTCTTGGACTGATCCATGTTGAATCTTTTCAACACTTTGTCAATGTACGTACTCTGAGAGAGTCCAAGCAGCTTTCTAGATCTATCCCTGTAGATCTTTATTCCTAGAATAAAGGCTGCTTCTCCCAGATCTTTCATGGAGAATTTTAATGAAAGCCAAGCTTTCACCGATGTTAACATGGGAATGTCATTGCCCATAAGCAATACATCGTCAACATAAAGGACAATGAATGTCAGTGCGCTCCCACTAACCTTCTTATATACACAAGGATCATCCTCGTTTTGAATGAAATCATATTCTTTTATGATCTCATCAAAACGTTGGTTCCATGACCGCGATGCTTGCTTCAGTCCATAAATGGACCGATTTAACTTACAAACCTTGTTTGCAAGTTTAGGCACGATAAAACCGTCAGGCTGTTGCATATAAACATCCTCCAAAAGGTTTCCGTTAAGGAAAGCGGTTTTAACGTCCATCTGCCATATCTCGTAATCGAAATATGCAGCAATAGCAAGCATTATCCGAATGGATTTAATCATGGCAACGGGTGAGAAAGTTTCGTCGTAATCGACACCATGTCGTTGACGATACCCCTTCGCTACAAGCCTAGCTTTGTACGTTTGTACGTTGCCTTCCATGTCGGTCTTCTTCTTGAAGATCCATTTGCATCCAATAGGCTTTACGCCTTCTGGTGCATCAACCAGTGTCCAAACTTGGTTGGTGTACATGGAATCCATTTCGGACTTCATGGCCTCTTGCCATAAAGTGGAATCGATATCTTGTATCGCTTCCTCATACGTAGCCGGTTCGTCTTCCTCAATGAGATTAATATCTACATGAGGTGAGATCAGAAACCCATACCTCTCAGGTTGGTTCCTGACTCTCTCCGACCTACGCGGTCCTTGTGTTGTTCCGTTGAGGATTCTATGCCAGGAACAGTATCACTCCGATTTTCATCGAGTTCTACTTTCCTCCCACTTACCACTGTATTTAGGAATTCCTTCTCAAGGAAAACCGCATGTAGAGCAACAAATAATTTGTTCTCTCGTGGGTGATAGAAGTAATATCCTTTGGTTTCCCTAGGATATCCTACGAATAGGCATTTATCCGATTTGGGTTCAAGTTTGGTACCTTCCAAACGTTTGACGTATGCCCAGCATCCCCAAATCTTTAGGAATGAGAAACCCGGTTTCTTTCCTGTCCATATCTCATATGGTGTCTGTTGTACAGACTTTGACGGAACCTTATTCAAAATAAGAACTGCACTGTTTAATGCATATCCCCAGAAGGAAATAGGTAGCTCAGTGCGACTCATCATAGACCTTACCATGTCCAACAGAGTTCGGTTTCTCCGTTCGGATACACCGTTTAATTGCGGTGTTCCAGGAGGAGTCCACTGTGAAAGAATACCATATTCTTTCAAGTAATCTAGAAACTCATTGCTCAAGTACTCGCCACCACGGTCCGACCGTAATGTCTTTATACTCTTGCCGGTCTGTTTTTCAACTTCGTGTCGAAACTCTTTGAATTTCTCAAAAGTTTCCGACTTGTGTCTCATAAGATACACATAACCATAACGCGATGCATCATCCGTAAAGGTTACGAAGTATTCGAATCCACCTCTAGCCTGGCTAGACATGGGCCCACAAACGTCACTATGAACGAGGGCTAACAGTTCGGTGGCGCGTACACCTTTACCGCTAAAAGGTGATTTAGGCATTTTGCCTAATAAGCAAGATTCGCAGACGTCATATGAATTTGGATCAAATCCGTCCAAGTACCCACTCTTCGAAAGTGTGGATATGCGAGTCTTGTTAATGTGTCCCAGACGACAATGCCACATGTAAGTCTCATCTTTGTTACTTAGTTTGAGCCTTTTGTTTGTTACATTATATGTTTGAGATTGATTTATATTCAAAATATAAAGACCATTATTAGCATCAGCTGAACATATCTCAAAATCATCTTTATAAACAAAACACCCAGTGTTTCGGAATACAAAAGTGTACCCGCATTGGGTCAAACAAGATACAGAGATAATATTCCTAGTCAAACTAGGTACATAATAACAGTCTGATAGTTTAAGTACATGTCCCGAAGGCAGTTCTAAAACAAAAGTGCCCACGGCCAAAACAGCAACAGGTGTCCCGTTTCCAACACGCAGATCAATCTCTCCTGAAGCCAGTCTCCTGCTAATCTGCAGATCCTGCGCATCAGTACATATATGAGTACCACAACCAGAATCAAAAATCCAATTTTTAAAGCTAGAAGTAGCCATGTTTATCTCAATAACAAACATACCTGAGGCCGGTGCCTTGCCCGCCTTTATCTCCTTCTGAAGCGCCTTGTACTCGCGGCAGTCACGCTTCCAGTGACCCCGCTTGCCGCACTGTAGGCAAACATCTTGAGATTTGTCCTTTGGCTTCCCAGAAGCCTTTGACTTTTTGGCCTTGCCCTTTTGCATATGCTTCTTCTTTCGCACACCTCCAGTTGCCTTGGGCCCAGCCTTAGGTCCATGAGATGTCGATGCAAAGTGCGCCTCGCGCTTGTTGCCCTTTTGAAACTCCTTTTCAGCCTCCTTGAGAGTTGACAGTAACTCTCCAAGAGTATCACTGGTGTTCATCAAATTATAATTTATGATGAACTGTCTCCAAGTATCGGGGAGGGATTGCAGGACCATGTCCACAGTAATCTCTGCCTCAAAGACAATCCCCATGCTGGCCAGCTCATCGATGTCGGCGACCATCTGAGCCACGTGGGACTCAACGGACATGCCATCTGTCATGCGTGAGCGAAAGAGCTTCCTGACTAACTCGTACCTCTGCATCCTCTTGTTAGAGCGATGCAGATCTTGCAACCTTGCCAACATATTATAAGGATCCAAGTCCCTATTTTGTCTGCGAAAGTGCTGAGTCATCGAAGCAAGCATAATTGACTGAGTTGTGTCACAATCATCGCTGTGAGTCTTCCAAAGCTCCAGCTCAAGTGTCTCAGTCGGTCCGGGTTTTGGCCCAAGAGGTCTTTGTGTAGTATACAACAGCCTCTCTGAACCTAGGACAATCCTAAGGTTCATTTCCCAATCAGCAAAATTTGTGCCCTTGAAGACATTATCTCCCATGATAATATCACGGACATTTCCTTTGCCAGTCATCTTGATCTACGATAGTCTAACTATCTAGTCAACGATAATGGGTACAGTCTAACTGTTACATAAAAAAAAACAAATATATTAGTCCAACTAATAAAGTAATATTGACGAAATTATTTGAAAGCGCGTAAAGCTAAGTATCTGAATGAAATTGCAAATTCAATACTAGCCTCCCACTATTTTTCGGCGAGCCTCTAACCCTCTGTCGAGTACTCGGGAAACCTAGTTTCCTAGTGGGCTAGGATCCCGTTAAATAACATACAACCTTGACTTTGGCCAACAAGCTGTATGAAACTTAACTAGGTAGATCTCGAAGATCAATTGGATCTCATCCAATTCCTAGATCCGGTAGGTGGACATCCAAGTCCGAAACACATATACTTTATATATGTCAATATGTCAAACATATTTTCCTAACCTTTTTCCTCTGAATCAACTAAGCCTTGGCTTTGGCACAACAAGCTTAATGATTCCAGTTAAGCGGGACCCATTGACATGGAAAGTTTCGTAATCAATGTCGATGGACAAGAAGTGATCTTGACTTTGGCCAACAAATCACAACTTGGACAAGACACCGATATGTAACAAAACCTTCATGATTCAAACACATCCTCAATTGACAAAGGCCTTGACTTTGGCCAACAAGCCAATGCCAACTTTGGATCTTGAGTAAGAATCACTCAACGGAAGGAAAAACGCTTAATATATTTTTGAGGGTTTTTCGCGTAAATTGGCATCCAATTTATTATCTTTGATTAGGTCTCATCATACACCCTTAAGCATGCTTCTAAAACATCATAAGGCGCAAAAGTAAATTAATAACGATATGCGGATGGATATTTAAACAGATTGTTCCTAGAACAAATCACTCCCTTTCCTCTCCCCGACTAGAACTATTCTAACTCCTACCCTTTTACAAAATACAATAAAGAAACCTCATATACATTGAGGGGAATAGGTGAGAAGAGAATTACAAGGAGTAATGAGATTAAAGGCTGGACACGCAGGTCCAATTTAATAAATTCTAAACTTATTACAATTTCCAAAATTGCCCTTGCCCTTCTAATATCCATCCGATATACGTTATTCATACATCACATTTATGTATTCAATCAAAACATGTTTATTACAATCAATCTAATCCAATTAATTAATCTTTGATTAATGACCATCCAATGTTCAAACAATGATTTGATTTGCGCGAGTCCAACTCGTTTGAGAATAAATACTTTTGAGTACGTATTCTTGAATTATATCGAACTACAACTTAAATCCAATTTATTTGTATTCAATACTAATTCTTATTTAATTCCAAATTAAATATTTACACTTACATAGTTGCCTTAAAGACTTGGATTCCAAATCCAATCTTGATGGGTCTCAAAGGCCCAATAACATCCAATGTCTTTTTAATTAAAGTCCAATGGGCTTTTAATTGATTCTTAAGGCATGGGCTTTGGCCATAATGGATCAAACCCAAAATGCCAAGGCCCAATAGGAATCACCCTATTGCCATCAAATCAATTTAGGCCCATTAGGCCCAATCAAATACTTTAAAGGGTCAAGTGATGTATTTGGACTTCATGGAATTGGTTTTGGGCCCAATTGGATCCAATCCAAAAGTCCAAAACCAAACTTGGTCAAACCAAGCCCATTAGGCCCAAATACACACTTTTAGCCCAATTCAATTTTAAAGGCATATTTACATAATTATAATATTCCAAATATCACAATTATTTTAATTAAAGTGTATTAGCCATAATTAATTAATTAAACTCAATAATTCCAAAATATTAATTAACTTAATTAATCATGCTTAAACTAATAATTCATGCTTAACATAAAATCAAGCAAAAACACATCATTGCATGCTTGAGACATATTGAAGCCTAAGATCATCATTTCATGCTCAACATGCACTTTGATTTTAACATGAACATTATAGACATTGATTCTAATCATATTAAACCAACTATCATCATTTAAACATGCATCCAAACACATTATTTCATGTTACAAAAAACAAAAAACTGCAGTGCACTGCCTAGAGCATTCGGCCACACTAACAATTTTTTATTTTTTGTTGCTTTTGATTTATTTGAAATCTAATCATGCATAACTCTAAGTTATCATGTTGTAAACATACTCAAAGCATCAATTTCAAAAAATCAATGCTCAAAAAAACCCCAAATTTTAAGATTCAAGAACCCTAAAATTATCATGCTTAAATTAGGCTCATGATACCATTGTTAGTGTTCCTAGAACATTATAAGGATCTAATAAGCATGCATAATATAAGAGTTGATCATTATAAGGTGCGGAATATACTTACAATGAGTGTTGGAGCTTTAAAAAATTTTGAGATCCAAGATCTCCAAGATCCAAGCTTTAGGATGAATCCAAGCTTTAGGATGATTCCAAGCTATTGAGGAGTTTCCCTATCACCTTTGTTCACTTCCAAAGTGCTAGCTTTTGATGATTTGAAAATCAAATCAAAGAGAGGAGAGAGGAAGAAATTCGGCCAAGCCTTAGTCTTTAGGGTTTTTGTGTTTTGTGTTTGTGTCAAGTGTTACCAACAATTGAAATGCCTTTTTGTTATTTACCAAAAGGTGAAACCATTTCACCTTTTACCCAAAACAAGGTAGAGATTGGTAAGTGGTTTCATAAAGGCAAAACAAGGTGGTTGTGTGGTGGGAACACCTACCACACTTTTGGCTCCAAATATTTGAATCCGAAATTCAAATATCTCTACGGGCATTTGCCGCGGCTCGGTTCCGTTTAATCCAATTAAACGATCCTTCGTCGTTAAATAATTAAATCCAATTTAATTAAATAACGATGCCTCGCAAATATATATCGAACGTCGTTCACGAACTAATTCTAAATTAATTCGTTCGTTCGCATTAAAGTCCGACTTTAATCTCGTAATGAAATCCAATCCATTTTAATATATCCGATATATTAATTTTAGCCCGTTTGAATAAATTAAATAGAAAAATCAAATTTAACTATTAAATTTATTTTACCGATTAATTCCAAATTAATCGCGTTCTTTCGCCACTGTACACTTTTAATCCCAGATTAAACAAAGCCCATATTAATCCCAGATTAATTTCTCTCTCTTAATTAATCCCAGATTAATTCCAATTTAAGTCAACTGTCATCGGTGAATCCTTGGGAAGCGACCCAAGAGATCTCTGGATATGTTGGCAGTAAATCCGGTTATCGGACTATCCGATAAAGCGAGTACCTCGTACTACGTGCTTACCGATTTACAAGACATGGTTGGCTTCTAGCAAAGCACCGTGCCTACCCAATTCTCCAGAAATATTCTTACTGGAATATATAATCTATGTCAGACGTAGAATACCTAGTATCTCGTATTTCGATCCAGTATCAGATGTCACGTGCTAGGCCTGGGGCTGGAATAGTGTCTGCCCCGTACGAAGCACATATCGGATATCAAACAACTAGTCTCTTTGAATCGGATAATCATGACCTTGTCACATTATCCCGATGGTTGCAACACAATAGAGAACGAGTTATGAATCCCTGCGTGATCATCATCTCCATATGTCTGGAGTGACACTTCCGTCTTGACATCACATCCAATACACTACGATTCTCGATAAACCCAATAGAGGCGTACACAGAACCTGTTAAAGCCCTGGACGACCAAAACCAAAGTTTACCGATTGTCGCAAGTATTAGCGATGTAAGTCTCAGGTTAAGACCAAATACATCTACCCTGACGCGGACTCCCGTAGACACATATACATACTACCAATGGGATTCCGCGGGGTCTATCCAGAGCGAAGCTGTTTTCCGTACCATCGGTAAAACACACCTCCTATCGCACTTGCATAAGTATCCTATACTTAAACATATGAGAACTGTGCCGTTATGCTCTCACAACGCGCACAAGTGCAATACTAGTCTATTCCGCATTATCGATGTCCAGTCTCGATAATACTACGACTAGGGATATTTAATGATTAAACCTTTATGGATTGATACTGTCTCATATCATCTCAATCCGGAACTAATCATATGGACTTTTACCATTTATATGTCATAGTAAATGAATTACGAAATGATAAAAGGCAATTTCAATATTACATAGTCAATTTTGTACAAAACACAATGTCTTTTACAAACGTGACGCTATGGGTCATAATTGTCTAACAACCGCGACACCTTGAGTATGTGGTTTAGGCACGCCGGGGTCTAGCACTCTAGGTATGGAGACCACAAACCGCGGACACATTTGGGTCTGGGCATTTAGAACACCGGTGGTATGAAGTGACCCACAATCACCGACACCTCGGGTTTGTTTATATGTGGTTTCGCATTCCAGGTATGGCCACAACCAGATCAAACTCAGTTCAACCGCAACGGCCAAGTTTCAAGTGGGCAGTGGCGAGCCGGTAAGTAAAAAATACATTGCATAACTTTGATAGGATTGTCATTGTCACACTCACAAGTCTCATCCAAAGTTAGGGCGACTGTAGGTTACTATATTTTTACATGTAAGTCCTATGATGAGTCTCGTATGGAGGCACTCCTCTTTAAGTTTTGGATGTCGCGGGAAACGGATATCGAAATGAAAAATCAGCAAACCATATCATGTTGGACTAAATTCGTTTGCTTAGCTGTGGGTTCGCTCGTTGGACCTCTGTTTTAAAACACAACATTGACCCAAAACCCGCGCAAGCCAAACATCCTTGTCCTAAAACCCCCACAACACGCACCAAGTGTTAGTGTTCATAGAACATGCCAAGGATCTAATAAGCATGAAAGCATGATTAAGATCATTATAAGATGTGAAAAATACTTACAATGAACGGATTTGACTTTGAAAAGTTTGAACTTTGATCTCCAAGATCCAAGAGTTGTATGTTGAACCCAAGCTTTGAGATGTTTCCCTATCACCTTGGTTGATCTTACAAGTGCTAACTTTGAATGATTTTTCACAAAATCAAAGAGAGAGTCACAAGAAGCTCACACCCACTTTGAGAGGTATTAGGGTTTCAAGTATGTGATGTGTTACCAAATGAGAGAGAGGGATGGTTTTGGTAGAAACCAATTTACCCTTTTCACCTAAACAAGGTGGTTGGGTAAATGGTTTCACCAAAACCATTCCAAGATGGTTGGAAAGTTGGTGGTTTGGCATAAATTCCAACCACCCTTCCAACTACCACATTAGAGTGGGCCCCACATTTGAATTTCAAAAATTCAAATGGATACTATGAATGTTTACAGCGGCTCGGATTCGTTCAATCCGATTAAACGAATTTTCATCGCTAAATAATTTAATTAAATATCGACGCCTCATAATTTTATTACGAATACCGTGTACGAATTAATTCTAAATTAATCTGTTCGCATGTTTTAAAGTCCGACTTTAATTCGTGTTGAAATCTAATTACAATCAAATTATCTGATATATTTATTTAGCACATATCTATAATTTAAATAGAAAAATCAAATTCAACTATTAAATTTATTTTACCGATTAATTCCAAACTAATCGTGTTCTCTCTCTTCAGAACACATTTAATCCCAAATTAAATAATACCTCAATTAATCCCAGATTAATTTTCTCTCTCTAATAATCAACTGTAATCGGTGAATCTTTGGGAAGCGACCCAAGAGACCTCTGTATATGTTGGCAGTAAATCGGGTTATCGGACTATCCGATTAAGTGCGTACCTCGTACTACGTGTTAACCGATTTACAAAGGTGATTGGGAAACTACTCAAAAGCTTGGAATCATCCAAAAGCTTGGATCTTGGAGATCTTGCTCTCAATTTTTTTTTAAAGCTCTATCACTCATTGTAAGTCTATTCAGCACCTTATAATGATCATATCTATTGTTATTCATTCTTATTAGATCCTAATAATGTTCTAGGAACAATAACAATGGTATCAGAGCCTAATTTAAGCATGATAATTTCTAGGGTTCTTGAACCTAAAAATTTGGTGCTTTTATATTTTGAGCATGATTTTTTGAAATTGATGCTTTGATTATGTTTACAGCATGATAACTTAGAGTTATGCATGATTAGATTTGAAATAAATCAAAAGAATCAAAAAATAAAAAATGCTAAGCTTGGCCGAACCTCACTGCCCTTTGCACTACAGTTTTTTGTTATTTGTAACATGAAATAATGTGTTTAGATGCATGTTTAAATGATGATAGTTGGTTTAATTTGATTAGAATCAATGTCTATAATGTTCATGTTAAAATCAAAGTGCATGTTGAGCATGAAATGATGATCTTAGGCTTCAATATGTCTCAAGCATGCAATGATGTGTTTTGGCTTGATTTTATGTTAAGCATGAATTATTAGTTTGAGCATGATTAATTAAGTTAATTAATATTTTGGAAATATTGAGTTTAATTAATTAATTATGGCTAATACACTTTAATTAAAATAATTGTGATATTTGGAATATTATAATTATGATAATATGCCTTTAAAATGAATTGGGCTAAAAGTGTGTATTTGGGCCTAATGGGCTTGGTTTGACCAAGTTTGGTTTTGGACTTTTGGATTGGATCCAATTGGGCCCAAAACCAATTCCATGAAGTCCAAATACATCACTTGGCCCTTTAAAGAATTTGATTGGGCCTAATGGGCCTAAATTGATTTGATAGCAATATGGTGATTCCTATTGGGCCTTGGCATTTTGGGTTTGATCCATTATGGCCAAAGCCCATGCCTTAAGAATCAATTAAAAGCCCATTGGACTTTAATTAAAATGACATTGGATGTTATTGGGCCTTTGAGACCCATCAAGATTGGATTTGGAATCCAAGTCTTTAAGGAACTATGTAAGTGTAAATATTTAATTTGGAATTAAATTAGAATTAGTATTGAATACAAATAAATTGGATTTAAGTTGTAGTTTGATATAATTCAAGAATATGTACTCAAAAGTATTTATTCTTAAACGAGTTGGACTCGCGCAAATCAAATCATTGTTTGAACATTGGATGGTCATTAATCAAAGATTAATTAATTGGATTAGATTGATTGAATAACATGTTTTGATTGTATACATAAATGTGATGTATGAATAATGTATATCGGATGGATATTAGAAGGGCAAGGGCAATTTTGGAAATTATAATAAGTTTAGAATTTATTAAATTGGGCCTGCGTGTCCAGCCTTTAATCTCTTTACTCCTTGTAATTCTCTTCTCGCCTATTCACCTCAATGTATATGAGGTTTCTTTATTTTATTTTGTAAAAGGGTAGGAGTTAGAATAGTTCTAGTCGGGGAGAGGAAAGGGAGCGATTTGTTCTAGGAACAATCTGTTTAAATATCCATCTACATATCGTTAGTAATTTACTTTTGCGCCTTATGATGTTTTAGAAGCATGCTTAAGGGTGTATGATGAGACCTAATCAAAGATAATAAATTGGATGCCAATTTACGTGAAAAACCCTCAAAAACATATTAAGCGTTTTTCCTTCCGTTGAGTGATTCTTACTCAAGATCCAAAGTTGGCATTGGCTTATTGGCCAAAATCAAGGCCTTTGTCAATTGCGGATGTGTTTGAATCATGAAGGTTTTGTTACATATCGGTGTCTTGTCCAAGTTGTGATTTGTTGGCCAAAGTCAAGATCATTTCTTGTCCATCGACATTGATTACGAAACTTTCCATGTCAATAGGTCCCACTTAACTGGAATCATTAAGCTTGTTGTGCCAAAGCCAAGGCTTAGTTGATTCAGAGGAAAAAGGTTAGGAAAATATGTTTGACATATTGGCATATATAAAGTATATGTGTTTCGGACTTGGATGTCCACCTACCGGATCTAGGAATTGGATGAGATCCAATTGATCTTCGAGATCTACCTAGTTAAGTTTCATAAAGCTTGTTGGCCAAAGTCAAGGTTGTATGTTATTTAACGGGATCCCAGCCCACTATGAAACTAGGTTTCCCGAGTACTCGACAGAGGGTTAGAGGCTCGCCGAAAAATAGTGGGTGGCTAGTATTGAATTTGCAATTTCATTCAGATACTTAGCTTTACGCGCTTTCAAATAATTTCGTCAATATTACTTTATTAGTTGGACTAATATATTGTTATTTTTTTCTATGTAACAGTTAGACTGTACCCATTATCGTTGACTAGATAGTTAGACTATCGTAGTCAAGATGACAGGCAAAGGAAATGTCCGTGACATTTTCATGGGAGATAATGTCTTCAAGGGAACGAATTTTACAGAATGGGAAATGAACCTTAGGACTGTCCTAGGTTCAGAGAGGCTGTTGTATACTTTATAAAGACCTCTTGGGCCTAAGCCCGGACCGAATGAGACACTTGAGCTGGAGCTTTGGAAGACTCACAGCGATGATTGTGACAAAACTCAATCCATTATGCTTGCTTCGATGACTCAGCACTTTCGTAGACAAAATAAGGACTTGGATCCTTATAATATGTTAGCGAGGTTGCAAGATCTGCATCGCTCTAACAAGAGGTTGCAGAGGTACGAGTTTGTGAAGAAGCTCTTTCGCTCACGCATGACAGATTGCATGTCTGTTGAGTCCCACGTGGCTCAGATGATTGCTGACATCGATGAGCTGGCCAACATGGGGATAGTCTTTGAGGCAGAGATTACTGTGGATATGATCCTGCAATCTCTCCCCGATTCCTGGAGACAGTTCATCATAAATTATAATTATGAACAACAGTGATACTCTTGGAGAGTTACTATCAACTCTCAAGGAGGCCGAAAAAGAGCTTCAAAAGGGCAACAAGCGCGAGGCGCACTTCGCATCGACATCTCATGGACCTAGGGCTGGGCCCAAGGCAACTGGAGGTGTGCAAAAGAAGAAGCATATTCTAAGGGGTAAGGCCAAAAATTCAAAGGCTTCTGGGAAGCCAAAGGACAAATCTCAGGATGTTTGCCTACAGTGCGGCAAGCGGGGTCACTGGAAGCGTGACTGCCGCGAGTACAAGGCGCTTCAGAATGAGATAAAGGCGGGCAAGGCACCGGCCTCAGGTATGTTTGTTATTGAAATAAACATGGCTACTTCTAGTTTTAAAAATTGGATTTTTTATTCTGGTTGTGGTACTCACATATATACTGATGTGTAGGATCTGTAGATTAGCAGGAGACTGGCTTCAGGAGAGATTGATCTACGTGTTAGAAATGGGGCACCAATCGCCGTTTTGGCCGTTGGCACTTTTGTTTTAGAACTGCCTTCAGGGCATGTATTTAAACTTTCAGACTGTTATTATGTACCTAGTGTGACTAGGAATATTATCTCTGTATCTTATCTGACCCACTGTGGGTACACTTTTATATTCCGAAACACTGGGTGTTTTGTTTATAAAGATGATTTTGAGATATGTTCAGCTGATGCTAATAATGGTCTTTATATTTTGAATATAAATCAATCTCAAACATATAATGTAACAAACAAAAGGCTCAAACTAAGTAACAAAGATAAAACTTACATGTGGCACTGTCGTCTGGGACACATTAACAAGACTCGCATATCCACACTTTCGAAGAGTGGGTACTTGGACGGATTTGATCCAAATTCATATGACGTCTGCGAATCTTGCTTATTAGGCAAAATGCCTAAATCACCTTTTAGCGGTAAAGGTGAACGCGCCACCGAACTGTTAGCCCTCGTTCATAGTGACGTTTGTGGGCCCATGTCTAGCCAGGCTATAGGTGGATTCGAATACTTCGTAACCTTTACGGATGATGCATCGCGTTATGGTTATGTGTATCTTATGAGACACAAGTCAGAAACTTTTGAGAAATTCAAAGAGTTTCGACACGAAGTTGAAAAACAGACTGGCAATAGTATAAAGACATTACGGTCGGATCATGGTGGCGAATACTTGAGCAATGAGTTTCTAGATTACTTGAAAGAATATGGTATTCTTTCACAGTGGACTCCTCCTGGAACACCGCAATTAAACGGTGTATCCGAACGGAGAAACCGAACTCTATTGGACGTGGTAAGGTCTATGATGAGTCGCACTTAGCTACCTATTTCCTTCAGGGTATATGCATTAAATAGTGCAGTTCTTATTTTGAATAAGGTTCCGTCAAAGTCTGTACAACAGACACCATATGAAATATGGACAGGAAAGAAACCGAGTTTCTCATTCCTAAAGATTTGGGGATGCTGGGCATATGTCAAACGTTTTGAAGGTACCAAACTTGATCCCAAATCGGATAAATGCCTATTCGTAGGATATCCTAGGGAAACCAAAGGATATTACTTCTATCACCCACGAGAGAACAAAGTATTTGTTGCTCTACATGTGGTTTTCCTTGAGAATGAATTCCTAAATACAGTGGTAAGTGGGAGGAAAGTAGAACTCGATGAAAATCAGAGTGATACTGTTCCTGGCATAGAATCCTCAACGGAAGAAGAACAGTCCATCCGGGATGAGACTGTACCATAATCTTCTGTTACACAAGGACCGCGTAGGTCGGAGAGAGTCAGGAACCACCTGAGAGGTATGGGTTTCTGATCTCGCCTCATGTAGATATTAATCTCATTGAGGAAGACGAACCGGCTACGTATGAGGAAGTGATACAAGATATCGATTCCGATTTATGGCAAGAGGCCATAAGTCCAAAATGGATTCCATGTAAACCTACCAAGTTTAGACACTGGTTGATGCACCAGAAGGCGTAAAGCCTATTGGATGCAAATGGATCTTCAAGAAGAAGACCGACATGGAAGGCAACATACAAATGTTCAAAGCTAGGCTTGTAGCGAAGGGGTATCGTCAACGACATGGTGTCGATTACGACGAAACTTTCTCACATGTTGCCATGATTAAATCCATTCGGATAATGCTTGCTATTGCTGCATATTTCGATTACGAGATATGGCAGATGGACGTTAAAACCGCTTTACTTAACGGAAACCTTTTGGAGGATGTTTATATGCAACAGCCTGACGGTTTTATCGTGCCTAGACTTGCAAACAAGGTTTGTAAGTTAAATCGGTCCATTTATGGACTGAAGCAAGCATCGCGGTCATGGAACCAACGTTTTGATGAGATCATAAAAGAATATAATTTCATTCAAAACAAGGATGATCCTTGTGTATATAAGAAGGTTAGTGGGAGTGCACTGACATTCATTGTCCTTTATGTTGACGATGTACTGCTTATGGGCAATGACATTCCCATGTTAACATCGGTGAAAGCTTGGCTTTCATTAAAATTCTCCACGAAAGATCTGGGAGAAGCAGCCTTTATTCTAGGAATAAAGATCTACATGGATAGATCTAGAAAGCTGCTTGGACTCTCCCAGAGCACGTACATTGACAAAGTGTTGAAAAGATTCAACATGGATCAGTCCAAAAGTGGACTATTGCCAGTGTCACATGGCATCTCTCTATCTAAGGACATGTGTCCTAAAACTCAAGATGAGAGAAACAGCATGAGTCGGATACCGTTCGCCTCGACATTCGGATCGATCATGTATGCCATGATATGTACGCGACCTGATGTCTCGTATGCTATGAACATGTGTAGTCGCTATCAGGCCGATCCAGGTGATGGTCACTGGATGGCAGTTAAGAACATCCTTAAGTATCTTAGACGACTAAGGATGCATTCTTAATTTATGGAGATAAAGAACTTGAGGTAACTGGGTATACCGATGCAAGTTTCCAAACCGATAAAGACGACTCTAAGTCACAATCTGGGTACATATTTTTTTTGAACAACGGAGCAGTAAGCTGGAAATCTTCCAAGCAAGAGACTGTTGCCGATTCAACAACAGAAGCGGAGTATATTGCTGCAGCTGAAGCACCAAAAGAGGCAGTTTGGATCCGTAAATTCCTAATTGGATTAGGAGTAGTTCCGTTAGTAGCTGAGCTCGTTCCATTATTTTGTGACAATAACGGGGCTATAGCGCAGGCTAAGGAACTACGATCTCATCAATGATCCAAGCATGTTCTTCGATGTTTCCATCTGATTCGTGAGATCATACATCGTGGCGATGTGAAGATCGAGAAGGTCACATCAGATGACAACATTGCAGACCCGCTGACGAAAGCTATTTCACAGCAAAAGTTTGTGAAGCACATACATAGTTCAGGTGTTAGATGCTTGAGTGACTGGCTATAGGCCAAGTGGGAGATTGTTAGACAATTATGACCCATAGCGTCACTGTTTGTAAAAGACATTGTGTTTTTGTACAAAATTGACTATGTAATATTGAAATTGCCTTTTATTATTTCGTAATTTATTTACTTCGATATATAAATGGTAAAAGTCCATATGATTAGTTCCGGATTGAGATGATATAAGACAGTATCAATCCATAAGGGTTTAATCATTAAATATCCCTAGTCGTAGTATTATCGAGACTGGACATCGATAATGTGGAATAGACTAGTATTGCACTTGTGCGCGTTATGAGGGCATAACGGCATAGTTCTCATATGTTTAAGTATATGATACTTATGCAAGTGCGATAGGAGGTTGTGTTTTACGATGGTACAGAAAACAGCTTCGCTCTGGATAGACCCCGCGGAATCCCATTGGTAGTATGTATATGTGTCTATGGGAGTCCGCGTCAGGGTAGATGTATTTGGTCTTAACCTGAGACTTACATCGCTAATACTTGAGGACAATCGATAAACTTTAGTTTTGTTTGTCCATGGCTTTAACAGGTTCTGTGTACGCCTCTATTGGGTTTATCGAGAATCGTAGTGTATTGGATGTGATGTCAAGACGGAAGTATCACTCCAGACATATGGAGATGATGATCACGCAGGGATTCATGACTCGTTCTCTATTGTGTTGCAACCATCGGGATAATGTGACAAGGTCATGATTATCTGATTCAAAGAGACTAGTTGTTTGATATCCGATAGGTGCTTCGTACGGGGCAGACACTATTCCAGCCACAGGCCTAGCATGTGACATCCGATACTGGATCGCAATACGAGATACTAGGTATTCTACGCCTGACATAGATTATATATTCCAGAAAGAATATTTCGGAGAATTGGGTAAGCACGGTGCTTTACTAGAAGCCAACCATGTCTTGTAAATCGGTTAGCACGTGGTACGAGGTACTCACTTTATCGGATAGTCCGATAACCGGATTTACTACCAACATATCCAGAGATCTCTTGGGTCGCTTCCCAAGGATTCACCGATGACAGTTGACTTAAATTAGAATTAATCTGGGATTAATTAGAGAGAGAAAATTAATATGGGCTTTATTAATCTGGGATTAAAAGTATTCAGTAGAGAAAGAACGCGGTTAATTTGGAATTAATCGGTAAAATAAATTTAATAGTTAAATTTGATTTTTCTATTAATTTATTCAAATGGGCTAAATTAATATATCGGATATTTAAAATGAATTGGATTTCATTACGAGATTAAAGTCGGACTTTAATACGAACGAACGAATTAATTTAGAATTAGTTCGTGAACGACGTTCGTAATATATTGCGAGGCATCGTATTTAATTGAATTAGATTTAATTATTTAGCGATATAGGTTCGTTTAATGGGATTAAACGGAACCGAGCCACGGCAAATGTTCATAGAGATATTTGAATTTCGTATTCAAATATTTGGAGCCAAGTGTGGTAGGTGTTCCCACCACACAACTACCTTGTTTTGCTTTTGAATACCATTTACCAATCTCTACCTTGTTTTGGGTAAAAGGTGAAATGGTTTCACTTTGGTAAATGACAAAAGGCTTCTCTACAACTTTTGGAACACTTAAAACAAAATCAAAACAAGAAACCCTAAAAGCTCTTGGCTTGGCCGAAAATACTCCCCTCTTCTCTCTTTGATTTGTTTTCAAATCAACAAAAGCTAGCACTTTGGAAGTGAACAAAGGTGATAGGGAAACTACTCAAAAGCTTGGAATCATCCAAAAGCTTGGATCTTGGAGATCTTGCTCTCAAATTTTTTTAAAGCTCTATCACTCATTGTAAGTCTATTCCGCACCTTATAATGATCATATCTATTGTTATTCATGCTTATTAGATCCTAATAATGTTCTAGGAACAATAACAAAAATATGTGTGAAATTCTAACCAAATCACCTTCCCAAATGAAACAAAATCAAATCAAATAAATTAAATATATTCCTAATTAAAATAGATCAATCAAATCACATCCCTATTTAGAGAGATCTTTTCCTTATGACACACTAATTATGAGATATCCTCCATAATTGCACAAATATTCCTTCACTTCTTGTACAAGGACAACCCTCAACCCTTTGCCTATAAAAAAACCAACACATTCAAGCCCTAGCATTCACGCCCAAGCACTCCAGAAAATACTCCCTATTTCCATGGACAAACCCTCAAGCAAAGCTCTCAACTTCACGCCTAAAGACCTCATCCAGCAGCCTCTGACCTGCACCCTTCTTTCACGCAAATATCCCTCTGACCTTCACGTAAAACAACCCTCAACACAGCCCTTGACTCACGCACAAACAACCCCCAAGCCAACCCTCACATTCATGCCATCCAGCAACCTTAAAATACCCCTAAAACCTGCCCCTTAATCACCAAACAATACCTCTGAAAACTGCCCAGTAATCACCGAAAAGTACCCTCTGAACTGCATCTTGAAACTACCGAAAATAGCCTCTGAAAACTGCACCTTAACCACCAAAAATCAATCCTTGCACTGCGTTTAAACCACCGAAATTATGCCCCCTGAAACACACCCCTTTTACTGCAAATCTACGCTATATTACAGCAAAAATAGTGACCAAAAATAGTAGCAAAATAGTGAGCAAACAGCAGCCCAAAACAGCGAGGCAACAAAGGAAAACAACGAACCAGTAACTCAGAAAAGCTGCAGAGCATTAACCCTTCCGACGATCGCGAACACACTTCCAAGAGACGACTTAAGAGGTTAGACCTGAGGGCACCCTCTTTATTTATTCCCGCAAACTTTCTTTTTGTTATTTATTTTATTTCTTCGCATGTATATTGTGGATTCGTGAATGTTGTGGCCATGGGATGAATGAAATATGTGTTATCTCTTGCGGTATATCGGATGGAAACCCGGATAAAAAATCTGTAGCCAAATCCGAATGGACGGTAGTACGGTCTGTACTCGGGATACAATGCCACGTACCGCTTGAGAGACACACGTATTTCGTTTTATCCAAGTTTGTGTTTATTTGTTGTTTATTAGAAATATTATATTACTTTTATGCATGATTAGGTTGTTTAGTATGTTATTTTTATGCATGATTTAGTTGAATACTTCCAAGCATGATTTATTTATCTCTTTTGCATTAGGAATTTAATTATGTCTCTTCTACATTCATGTTTAGATTGTTATTTATTTATATTTTCATGTTTGTCGATTTAATGCGTTCATGTGCTTGCGTGCTTGCCGTTATGCCGACTTACTTTTATCCATGCAAACTTAGATTTAGGCTTTATTTTTATGCATGCCAACTTAGACATAGGTTGTATGCGAATTAGACGTAGGCTATTCTTGCGCATGTAGGTTGCGTAGACTTGGTTAAATTATTACACAAATCTTTTCATTACAAGTGGCGTAAGTAAAGGACCATTTCGAACCCAATGGTTTGAGGTCTTCCTTTGCGAGGGGTGAGTGCTGCCTTAAATCATTTTCCCAGTTCACACTGGGTGGCGACTCCATTATTCTCCGATTTAGTCTCCCGTAGGCTATTCCATACTCCTGACTAGGCCGCGAGCCTAGAATAGAAGTTGCCGATTTTTGTGTCCTACAATAATATCCCTAACATTGATCATTCCAGCCATCTTAATTACAATAGTCTAACTGTTTAATTAAAGATTACGGGTACAGTCCAACTGTTAAAAGAAAATAATAAAATATTAGTCCAACTAATAAATATATAAAACGACGAAAATAATTTGAAAGCGCTTATTCGCAAGTATTTAAACAAAATTGTGAATTCAATACTGGTTTCCCACTATTTTTCGGTGAGCCTCTAACCCTCTGTTGAGTACTTGGAAAACCTAGTTTCCTAGTGGGCTAGGATCCCGTTAAATAACACATAACCTTGACTTTGGCCAACAGGCTGTATGAAACTTAACTAGGTAGATCTCTAAGATCAATTGGATCCCATCCAATTCCTAGATCCGATATGTGGACCTCCAAGTTCGAAACATATATACAATATATATATATATATATATATATATATATATATATATATATATATATATATATATATATCAATATATCAATATATTTCATAACCTTTTCCTCTAAATCAACTAAGCCTTGGCTTTGGCTCAATAAGCTTAATGATTCCAGTTATGCGGGACCTATTGACAGTGGGAAAGCTTCATAATCCACATCGATGAATAAGAAGTGACATTGACTTTGGCCAACAAGTCACAACTACCCATGACATGCGATATGTTACAAAGCCTTCGTGGTTCAAACACATCTGCGATGGACATTGATCTTGACTTTGGCCAACAAATCAATGTCAATCTTGGATCTTGAGAAAGAACCACTCAATCGAAGGAAAACGCTTAATATTTGATTGAGGATTTTTCGCGTAAATTGGCAACCAATTTATTATCTTTGATTAGGTCTCATCATACACCCTTAAGCATGCATTCTAAAAGCATAATAAGGCGTGAAATAAATAATAATAATATACGGATGGATATGTAACAAATTATTCCTAGAACAAATCTCTCACTTTCCATTCTCATGCTAGCACTATTCTAACTTCTACCCAATTACATAATACATTAGAGAAACCTCATTTATATTAAGGGGAATTGGTGAGAAGAGAAATACAAAGAGTCGAGAGATAAAATGATCGACACGCAGGCCCAATTTAATAAATTATAAATTTATTACAGTAATTTCCAAAATTATCCTCACCCTTCTAATATTCATCTGATATACATTATTCATACATTACATCAATGTATTCACACAAAGCATGTTATTCAATCAATCGAATCCAATTAATTAATCTTTGAATTAATGATCATCCAATATTCAAACAACAATTTGATTTGCGCGAGTCCAACTCGTTTAAGAATAAGTACTCAAAGTGTGTATTCTTGAATTATATCGAACTACAATTTTAAATCCAATTTAATTTGTATTCAATACTAATTCTAATTTAATTCCAAATTAAATAATTACACTTATTTGTGTATATTTTAGACTTAGATTCTAAATCGAATCTTAATGGGTCTTAAAGGCCCAATAGTATTCAATACTATTTAATTAAAATCCAATAGTCTTTTAATTAATTCTTAAGGCATGGGCTTTGGCCAATATGGATCAAACTTAAATGCCAAGGCCCAATTATGGAATCACCCTATTTGCCAAAAAAATCTATTTAGGCCCAATTATTCTATTTGGACTTTATAAAATGGTTTTAGGCCCCATTTGGATCCAATCCAATTTTCCTAAACCAAGTTTGGCCCAACCAAGCCCATTAAGCCCAAATACAACAACATTAGCCAAATTCAAAATTAAAGACCAAATTTAATTAATACAAAATTCCAAATTTCACATTAATTTTAATTAAAATATAATAGCCACAATTAATTAGTTAAACCAATATTTACAAAACACCAATTAAACTAATTAATCATGCTTTAACATATTCAATTCCTGTCCAACACAATTGAAGCAAAATCAATCGATTTTATGCTTCTTAACTCACGGTAATATGGCACAATTTATATCCAATTTTGATTTCAATCTAATTAAATCAAAAATCAATATATGCATTATGCATTAAACACATCCAATGGTCTAAAATCAAAAAAAAAAAAAAAAAAAATCACCATGATAAAATTACGGTCAAGTTTCGGCCAAGCATAGGAATTTAGGGAAAAATTATCCAATTAATTTTTCTCAAATTTTAAGATGCAAAAATCTAATTCATCATCATCCAAGCAAACTAAACAATTAATTTGAAGAAATCATGCTCAAAACACAAAAATCCCAAATTAAAGTATATAAACCCTAAACTCATTTCATGCTTAGAAAAAGGCTCTGATACCATTATTTCCTAAAACATGTCAAGGATCTTCTAAGTCATGATTTCATGTGTATACTCAAAGAAGTAGCGGACAAAACTTACATTGATCGGTTTCTTTGGATGTTGAAAGTTCAAAACTTTTGATTAAGAAGAATAGCTCCAAGCCTTTTCTTTGTGTTCCAAACTTTAGGAAGTAGTTTCCCTATCACCTTATATGACTCCTTGAAGTGCTAGCTCACTTGAAATTTTGAAACAAAACTTCAAGAAGAGAGGATGAAGGTCACGGCTTTGGTGTGTGTGAGAGAGAGAATTTTTGATTTTGTGTATTTGATTTCAAAAACCTAATACTATTTACCAAATCCAAGTTTGGTATATGTTATTCCAAATAATAAAATAAGGCAACGTGTGTTGAGATTGGTTAGTGTATTTTACAAGCAATCTAATGCTTACACTCAATCTTAACAACTTCCATCAATGTCAAATGTGTGATGTAAGTCAAGTGGGTGCCACCACTTGTAAATTTTGAATTAAGTCGAACAATCTCAACGCACAACTTCACTCGGGCTCAGGTTCGTTTAATTCTGAATTAATGAATTTTCCGTTGCGACATAATTAAATATTTAAGTCGCTTACGAATTAATTCTAAATTAATTCATTTGCTCGAATTAAAATCTAATTTTAATTTCGTATTGAAATCTAATTTCATTTAATATATTGAATATATTATTTAATCAATTAATTCCAAATTAATTGTTCTCTCTATACTATTCGAATTTTATCATGATAAATTCTTGCCGCATTTAATCCTAGATTAATTTTCTCTCTCTCATAATTAATCCTAGATTAATTCTGTTCGAGTCAAACGTCATCGGTGAATCTTTAGGAAGTGACCCATGAGATCCTTGGATATGTTGGCAGTAAATCCGGTCGTTGGACCATCCGAACACGTGCATACCCCGTATCATATTCTTACCGATTTACAAGACATGGTTGGCTTCTTGCAAAACACCGTGCCTACCCAATTCTCCAGAAATATTCTTTTAAGGAATACATAATCTATACGAGGCGTAGTATACTAAGTATTGCGTATTACAATCCAATATCTGAAGTCACATGCTAGGCCTGGGGCTGGAATTATGCCTGCCCCGTACGAAGTATTTATCGAATCACTATCAACTAGTCTCATTAATCGGATAATCATGATTTTTTCATATTATCCCGATGTTGGCAACATATTAGAGTGCTAGTTCTGTATCCCTACGTGATCATCATCTCCATATGACTGAAGTGATACTTCTATCTTGACATCACACCCAATACACTACAATTCTCAATAAACCCAGAAGAGACGTACACAGAACCTATTAAAGCCCCGGACGACCAAAACCACAGCGTATTGATTGTCACAAGTATTAGCGATGCAAGTCTCAGGTTAAGACCAAATACACATACCTTGATTCGGATTCCCATAGACACATAGTCATACTACCAATGGGATTTCGAGGGGTCTATCCAGAGTGAAGCTGTTTCCGTACATCGGCAAACACAACCTCCTATCACACTTGAATAAGTATCCAATACTTAAATATATGAGAACTATATGCCGTTAAGCTTCCATAACGCGCACAAGTACAATACTAGTCTATTCAGCATTATCGATGTCCAGTCTTGATAATACTATGACTATGGATATTTAATAATTAAACCGTTCATGGATTGATACTGTGTCATATCTTATTAATCCAGAACAAATCATAATGACTTTTATCATTTATGTATTCAAGTAATCTAATTACAAAATGAAAAAATAACAATTTCATTTGTCACATAGTTAATTTGTATAAAAACGACAATGTCTTTTACAAATAGTGATATTATGGGTCATAATTTTCCAACAATTTGGATGTATTGGATGTGTTTTTGGTATTGGAACAATTGATGGAAATTGTTTCGAATTTGAAATAAGCGAAAACAGCGAAAAACGGCGTTACCACCGACCGTACCGGGTTAGTTTTGAGCCAACTAGATGACGGTTGAGCCAACAGTGAATTTGTCACTATTCGGGCAGACCATGAACTGCCCTAACACTATTGGGGCTGACTTGGGCAGTCCCCATAAGTGTTGGATGGTCGGTTCGGTCAAAAACGTGTTTTACATCATTTTACGGAAAAACATTTTCGTAAAATTTTATCAAAGTTTCTACCTTATTTATATCGTTATTTGATATCGAAAAAATGTGTTTGGGTGAAATATGAATATATTATTCATATTAGATATTGAATAATTTGTTCCGTAATTTAAAAAAATTTTAAAATTACGAAATTCGCCTGAACAGCGCTTTCGCTGCGCCCCATGCCCGAAACCCCAACACTTGTACCAACAAAATTTTCCTAAATATTTTATTATGGTACAATTTAATCATTTTTATTTGGAAATGTTGGAAACTCCATCCGCCGTCAAATAATCTAATCCAAATTTAAATGGAACAGGTAAAAAACCCCCGGCTGCCAAAGACTCTTACAATAAATACACCTCATGTATTTGAACTCAAGACCTAACAATCAAATCTTTAACCATTTTCCACCAAACCACACCCATTATAAGCTACAATTTAATCCTTGATAAAATTATCAAACATTTTAATGAGGTCATAACCTAAGATCGCAAGAGTTTGAGTTTTGGACCACTATAAGTGATTTGGTTTTGTTTATACTTGAAAAATTAAAACCAAAACCTCCTATATAAATTAGGCCAAATCTCAAAATACAAGTTTATATCATTTAGAGAATCGATGCACAAATTTTATTTTTTATATTTTAACCATTTTCTTTGTGTCTATATTTTAAAATTATGAGGTTTAATTAAATTTTATACTGGGAGAAAGGTTTGTCTGGATGTCGATTCATAGATTTTGACAAGCTGTAAAGCAGAATTTGAAAATAATTTATACTTTGAATATAAATTAAGCTAAAACAGAGAGATTCATTAGAAAGAAAAATGAAAAGTGTGCTGGGGGTTGATGAATGATTAAGGCAATAAGGCATGAGGACATAGGCAAGGGTGTTGATATATATATATATATATATATATAATATATATATATATATTATATATAATATATTATATATATATATATACTAGTTTTTTTCCCGTGCCTACGGCACGGTGTTACAGTTGGCCTGTGCCTATGACACGGTGTTACAGTATTTGCCCGTGCCTACGGCACGGTGTTACAGAATTAAATGATTTTATTTTTTTGCCCGTGCCTACGGCACGATGTTACAGTATTTGGCCCGTGCCTATGGCACGGTGTTACAGTATTTGCCCGTGCCTACGGCACCGTGTTACAGAACTAAATGATTTTATTTTTTAATTAAATGATTTTATTTTAACTTTCTATTTTTTAATTTGAAATTTTGAAAATATTTTACCCTTTCCATCAATCAATTCACTCTCTTTCCTCCAATTAGCAATGAAACGATCTGTGTCATCAATTAAGCCACATAAAGAGAGCCGTTAGAATGTGCTATATAAATCTCTTATGTATTCATGATTATTCAGCAAGTTTATATTTTTTTTAATTACTCATTGGATTTATGTGGTTCTCAATGTAATGTAGAATGCAATAATACAACATAAATTTAATAAAAAATTATAAAAAAAAATTATTGATTTAATAGATAGCTATGAAAAGATTAAGTACATTTTCCTAATAAATAAATATGAAAAATTCTAAAACAGAGAGATGACATGAATTGAAAGAAGAGCCAGCCTTAGCAAACCAGTATTGGAAGACTGGGGAAGGAGAGTTAAATTTTCCTTCAATTGGTAAAAAGAAAATAAATTATTTTTCAAATATATATAATTGTGCGATTGGTTGTAAAATTGATTTTAACGAACAATATATTTCTTTCCAAAACGACGTCACCCGGCAGTCCGTCTGCCACATGTCAGCTTCCCATGCATTTATTAGTTCAGTCAAGTTTTTGTTTCACCGCCTCAAACTGCGCGTGGTCACTTGCGGAAAAAAACCAACTCAGAAATCATTGTCTTTTACCAGACGCTGTTCATAACTTGTGAAAGAGAAATAAATTTTCTATGTTTTTTAAGGCATCATTATGGCACCCCTGGCGTTGGTGGTACCGGGGTGCATCTTATTTGGAGACGCGCTTGCCGACTATAGACGTAATATGTAGTGTTTGCGCGATTTTTATGCGAAGAAACAGGAACGTGTAAGGTTCAAACCTTCTGAGATAAAGTCCCAGAAAGAGCTGTTTGATTAAGTGAATAAGCCTACATGAGGCGCAAGCACACAAATTATAGTACTAAAAGTTATAAAAACTACGAAAAAAAATATGCACTTTTGAATCTTCATTTGATGGGGGTTTTTCTCTTTGTACGGGTGAGCTTTTATAGTGAAGCTTGTAAACTGCTTGGGCGGTTCCAGTATCTTTATGCAGCTACTGGATTGTGTCTTCAACCGTTGAGCTGTGCGTCTCAACTGCTTGATCGTGGAGGGAAAACAGCTTAACTACTGTAGTCGTGGGATCAACTACATTACATATTCTTGTTCTAATCGTTGCTTCGGTCGTCCTGGATTCTTTTGATTCTAGTCTAGTGATCGCTTCCTTTCGTCGCCCTTCTTGCCTTCACCCTTTACTGCTTCGTTCTAGGGCGATTTCGCTTTTGTTAATAATTGCCCCCCAAATTCACCTTGATTGAACTGGAAGTGAAAATCGAGCTGAATTTTTTGGCTTTCCATTCTGATTCGTTCTTTTCTCATTTAGGGAAGACCACCACACCAATCGAGGGATGGTCCGATGGGCATTCTTTCCTTGTCGTCGACTAGCTAGTCACCCGACCGATCCCTCAGTCTAGAGAATTATTGGACAGTTATGACCCATAGCGTCACTATTTGTACAGATCACGATGTTGTTGTACAAATTAACTATGTGACATAGGAGATTGCACTCGTATTATTTGTGATTAGATCACCTAGATATATAAATGATAAGAGGTCCCTATGATTTGTTCCTGGACGGAGAATGATATGAGACAGTATCAGTCCATGAAGGATGAATCATTAAACATCCCTAGTCAGAGCATTATCGAGATTGGACATCGATGAATGTGTAAAAGACTAGTATTACACTTGTGCGCGTTGTGAGAGCAAAACGGCATAGTTCTCATATATTTGGGTATTGGATACTCATGCAAGTGTAATAGGAGGTTGTGTTTCACCGATGGTACGGAAAACAGCTTCGCTCTGGATTAGACCCCCTCGAAATTCCATTGGTAGTATGACTACGTGTCTATGGAAGTCCGAAATCAGGGTAGGTGTATTTGGTCTTAACCTGAGACTTGCACCGCTAATACTTGCGACAATCAATATACTTTGGTTGCGGTCGTCCATGGCTTTAACTGGTTCTGTGTACGCCAATACTGGGTATATTGAGAATCGTAGGGTGTGATGTCAAGACAGAAGTGTCACTCCAGTCATATGGAGTTGATGATCACGCAAGGATACAGAACTCGTTCTCTGTATAAGGTTGCAACCGTCGGGATAATATGACTTGGTCATGATTATCCGATTTTAAAGAGACTAGTTGCTTGTTATCCGACATATGCTTCGTACGGGGCAGACATTGTACCAGCCCTAGGCCTTGCATGTGATCATCCGATACAGGACAGAAATACGCAATACTACGGTATACTACGCTTGATATAGATCCTTATTCCTGTAAGGATATTTCCAGAGAATTGGGTAGGCATGGTGCGTTGCTAGAAGCCAACCTTGTCTTGTAAATCGGTAAAACGTAGTACTTGGTTCTTACGTGTTCGGATAGTCCGACGACCGATTTGACTGCCAACATATCCGGGGATCTCATGGGTCGCTTCCCAAAGATTCACCGATGACGTATGACTCGCACTTATATTAATCTGGGATTAATTAGATGAGAGAGAAAATTAATCTGGGATTAATTACGGAGATATTTTATCTAGGATAAAATATCGATTAAAGAGAGAGAAACATTAATTTGGAATTAATATAGGAATTAATATATTTGATATATTAAACGAAATTGGATTTCGACGCGGAATTAAAATTAGATTTTAATTCGGGCGAACGAATTAATTTAGAATTAATTTGTTAGTAATGTGAATAGTGATTTCGCTAGGCGTAATCATTTAATTTCAACACAACGAAAAATTCATTAATTTGGAATTAGCGAACCCGAGCCCGAGATTATTTGCGAGCGTATTCGTATTTGGAATTCGAGTGCGGCACATCAAATCAAGCGTCAAGTCGCTAGTCACATCTAGCGTCACATCAAGCGTCAAATCATGTCACTTTGAGTGATGTGACAATTGATTGGATTGATTGATTGATGTGAGTGATGTGACAATTGATTAGATTAATAAAGTGATGTGAGTGATGTGACTTGATGTAATAAAGTGATGTGTGTGGTTGGGAATTAAACCCAAATGTGTTTGAAATGAATTTCAAATGAAATTCAAGTGCATTTGATGCATAAAACAAACCAAAACCGTATACACCAAAAGAGAATCACTTTCCCTCCTCTCCTCTTCTTCCTTTTCTCTCCATCTCACACGCCATTTTCTCTTTCTCAAAGTCAGTGAACTGCCGAGTTTTACAAAAGAAAATGGGGGAAGCTAAGTTTGTTTTGTGGCAAAACAAGAGTGCTAGCACACTCTGGGATCATGCCAAGGTGATAGGGAAGCATACCCATGAGCCGGGAACCACTACGGTGAAGCTTGGAAATCTTGAAGATAATGGGCAAAATTCACTATTCATAGCAGCCCACTGCCTTGCAAAAGTGAGCATAATTTTGATTTTTGTTGCCCAAATCGTCGCTCAACCGCTCGATGTAAGTATTCCGCACTTTTGTCGTTGTATTCACTTATGATTCATGCTTGAGTTTTGATCTTGGGACCTTGAAAAACTCCAACAATGGCATCAAGAGCTTAGGTTAAAAGCATGAAAAGTTTGGGAAAAATTTGGGCAAACTTGATTTTGAGCATGATAAATTAAATTGGATGGATTTGTATGCTTAATTGTGTTTGAATTGAAGATTGATTGGGTCAATTTGAAGAAAATTTGATTGGATCATCTTCCCCCAAATTCCCTCCTTGGCTGAAATTGTGATGTCTTTAATGTCTTGTGATTTTTGATTTTTTGACAATTGGATGTGTTGGAAATCATTCGGGATGATGGTTTAATGTCGATTTCGGAATCAATTGGATTGAATTCGATTCGGACGTAAAATCCCCAAATTGCCAAGTATGTCATAAAGCTTGAAATTGGGTAAAATGAAATTGAGCATGCAATTATGAATTGGATGATTAAGTATGCTTAATACATGTTTAATTGATGATTGGTTGGATCAATTTGATTAAATATTGTTTGGAACAAAATTCCCCAATTTTGAAAGTATGTCATAAAGCTTGAAATTGGGTAAAATGAAATTGAGCATGCAATTATGAAATTGGATGATGGATGATTAAGTATGCATAATACATGTTTAATTGATGATTGGTTGGATCAATTTGATTAAATATTGTTTGGAACAAATTTCCCCAATTTTGATGTGTTGGCCGAATAGGAGCATGCCCTAAATCTTGGTAATTTTGTTTCGTTGATCATTCGATGACTTGAAACGATTAAGGATGTTGAATTAATGTTAATTTGGATTTAATTGGATTGAATTCGGAATTGACATAAAATTAGTCCAAATTGCCGAGAGTAGTAAAGCATGTAATGGGTTTGATTTTAATCTTAACGTGTTGGACATGTGATGATGAAATTGAGCACGATTAATTAGCCTAATTTATGTTTTGGAAATAATAGTTTAGGTGATTAATCATGATACACACTTTGGAATTAATTAGATTTTGAAATTGGATTTTATGATTTAATTAATTGGGCTTAAAATTGGATTTGGGCTTGTCATGTTGTAAATGGGCTTATTGGACTTTGTTGTACAAGGTTGAGTTTAGGAAAAATTGGTTGGATCCAATTGGACCCAAAACCGCTACCATAAAGCCCAAATGCGACTAATGGACCTTTAAAGTTTAATTGGGCCTAATGGGCCAAGATTGATTTCTAGGCTTATGGGGTAACTCCCGGATTGGATTTTGGTTATTCGGTTTGACTCGAATTGACCAAAAGTCCACGCCTTAAGAAATTAATTAAAAGCCCATTAGACTTTAATTAAATTAATATTGGATATTCATCGGGCTTTGAGACCCGAAACGATTAAATTTGGAATTTAAGTCGTAAGGTTCGTAAATAAAGTGTAAGATTTAATTTGGAATTAAATAATTGGATTAATATTAAATACATATTAAATTGGATTTAATTATGTAGTTTAATTTAATTTGAGAATTCGTACTTTAAGTACTTTTTCGCAAAAACGAGTTTGACTCGAACAAAATCAAATCGTTGTTTGAATATTGGATGATCACTAATTATCAGATTAATTATTTGGATTAGATTGATTGAAAACATGCTTGAGTGAATACATGGTTGCGATACATGAATAATGTATATCAGATGGATATTAGTCGGGTGGGACAATTTTGGAAATTGTAATAAATTTGATTTATTAATTGGACATGCGAGTCCAGCCTTATCACCTCTATACTCTTTGTATTCTCTTCTCACATATTCCCCTCAATGTAAATGAGGTTTCTTTAGAAGTGTAGTGTAACGGGTAGAAGTAAATACACGTGCTAGCATTGGAGAGAGAAAATGAGAGATTTGATCTAGGATCAATGTAAAGTATCCATCCGCATATCATTATTATTTTATTTCATATGCGCTTTATTATGTGTTTAGAATGCATGTTTAAGGGTGTATGATAATGAGACCTTAACAAAGATAATAAATTGGTTGCCAATTTGCACGCGAAAAACCCTCAAATAATATTAAGCGTCTTTCCTTCCATTGAGTGATTCTCACTCAAGATCCGAGATGGCATTGGTTTGTTGGCCAAAGTCAAGGCCTTTGTCTGTCGAAGATGTGTTTGAATCACAAAGGCTTTGTTACATGTCAGTGTCATGTCCAAGTTGTGGTTTGTTGGCCAAAGTCAAGACCACTTCTTGTCCATCGACATTGATTACGAAGCTTTCCATGGTCATTGGGTCGCGCTTAACTGGAATCATTAAGCTTGTTGTGCCAAAGCCAAGGCTTAGTTGATTCAGAGGAAAAGGGTTAGGTAATACATTGGATGTATTGGCATATATAAGATATATGTTTCGGACTTGGACGTCCTCCTACCGGATCTAGGAATTGGATTGGATCCAATTGATATTAGAGATCTACCTAGTTAATTATCATACAATATGTTGGCCAAAGTCAAGATTGTGTGATATTTAACGGGATCCTAGCCAACTAGGAAAACACGGTTTCCCGAGTACTCGACAGAGGGTTAGAGGCTCGCCGAAAAATAGTGGGAGGTAAGAATTGAATTTGCAATACTCGTTCAATTACTCGTCATACGCGCTCATTCAAATTATTTCGTCGTTAGATTAAATGTTAGTTGGACTAATATTTAAATTGTTGTTTTAATTAACAGTTGGACTATATTATATTTGATTATATATAATTGGATTATATTAATCAATATATTTGAATTAATTAATTTCAGTTTATAGTTGATTTTATAATTGGATTATAGTAATCAATGTAATTGAGGTTAATTAATTTAAATTATATTTGATTATATAGTTGGACTATTATAATCATTATAATAAATAGTACCACAAATCGTTGATTAAATAGTTGGACTATTAGAATCAAGATTGAAATGAAATATTAGTGTTTAAAACATAATCCTGGGTGAAAATGTATTTAAACGACTTTAATTTTCAAATTGGGAATAATTTCAAGATGGTCTTGGAAATTAATAAGTTATTTTATTTGATAAAATAATGAATTATGCCTAAAGGCCGGAGTTAAGCAAATAAATGGAATATGATATTTGGAATATTCGTATAATGATAACTTTAGCGCTTAATCCATTAAGCTTGTCGAAGTAGACTCCTTAATTTCTGAATCAGAATTAAGGATTGGATCCTTAAAGTTTGATAATGAAATTGAAGGATTTTCATCGATCTATTTTAGATCTTTGAAATACTAAATTGCAATAAATAATTCTTGGAGAATTAATGACTATTCTCAAGGAGACAAAGTCAGAGTTTGCAATTAGGCAAGTAGTGCAAGGCACACCTTACTTCAATATTCTAGAAACCCGAGGCTTGGCCAAAGGCTACTGGAATGTTGAAATTGGCAAAGGCAAAATCATAATAATCTTTTGGGAAGATAAAAGGATATTTCCTAAGAAGGAATTGAAGGCGAGTAAGTCTCTTACTTCAAATATGTTTGTCATAATTATGTTCACAACTAGTATTGAAATTGGATTTTAAATACTTAGTGTGATACATAAATATGTACTGTTGTGCAGAATCTGCTTTAAGCAGGATACTGACTTCAGATGAGATTACTCTGCGAATTGAAAATGGGACGATAGTCGCTGTTTTAATCGTAGATACCTAACTTTAGGAATTACCCTCGGGTATGTACTTAAATTAGGGAACTGTTATAATGTAACTAGTTTGACTAGAAACATTATCTTTATATCAGTGTATAACCCGCTGCGGGTGTACCTTTATATTCTAGAACACTAAAGTGTTTTATTATATAAAGATGATATTGAGATAAACACATTAGATGTGAATAACAGAATTTATATTTTGAATATAAATAAAATCTCAAATGTATATAATGACGAACAAATAGCTCATACTGATTTAATCAGTTAAGAAACTAATTGTGGCATTGTTGTCTGGGACACAATCAAACAAGACTCGTATATCCACACTTTCGAAGAGTGGGTACTTGGACTGTTTTGATTCTATTCAAATAAAGTCTACGAATCTAGTTTATTAAGCAAAGTGCTTAAAACACCTTTACTCGGTAAAAGTGAAAATGCCACCGATCTGTTAGCCCTAGTTCATAGTAAAGCAAGTGGGCATATGTCTAGCTAGGCAAGAGGTGGATATGAATATTACGTGACCTATACGGATGTAGCATCGCGTAATGGTTATATGTTTCTTTGAAGAACACAAATCGAAAACTTTTATAGTTTCGACATGAAATAGACAAACAGATCGGCTAAAGTATTAAACTGTCACGGTAAAACCATAATGAAAATACTAAAACAGTAAGTTTCTTGTATACTTGAAAGAGTATAGTATTCTTTCAATGAGGACTCCTCCCGGAACACGTCAGTTTGACGGTGTGTCCGAAAAGGATTAACCAAAATTTTGTTGGACAAAATAAAGTTAATCACGAGTCGCTCTGAGCTACCATTTCCTTCAACGGATAAGCTTTAAACAGTGCAAGAACTTATTTTGAATAAGGTTCCATAATAATTTGTTTGACAGATATCATATTAGATATGAACGGAAAGAAACCGGGTTTCTCATTCCTGACCATTTGGGTATGCATGGCATATGTTTGGATGATACCAAACTAAAACCCAAATAGGATAAGTGCCAATTGCAGGATATCCTAGGGATACCATAAGTATTGTGCTTATATACCTCACATGAGAATAATTAGATTGTTGCTCACCATGCGATTTTCCTAAAAGGAATACCGATATACAGTGGTAAGTGAGAGGATAGTATAACTCGATGAGAATCTGAGTAATACTGTTCTAGGCACCGAATCGAAATGGAACATATATAGTTCATCAATGAAGAAACTATACCATTAATCTTCGAATACACGAGAACTAAGGAAGTGTTACAAGGTATCAACTCCCTTATTATGGCAAGGTTCCATATAATCCGAAATGGATTCCATGTATATCAACAAGTTTGGATACTAGTTGATGTACCATAAGGCATTGTGCCTATTGGTACTTTACAAGTCTTCAAGGAAGACGTACATGGATGGCAACATACCAACGTATAAACCTAGGCTTTTAACAGAAAGGTATCGTTATCAACATTGTGTTGATTACGATTCAACCTGTTACCTGTTGCCACGGCATTCCTTCACTGTTGGCTGTGCAAATATATCATTTGCGTACCTAGCCAAAAGCCTGTGGTGGGCTATCTCCCCATCTCTTCTGACCTTGCCAATGGTCATCGTTTGGACCTGGCATCTTTCATGTTGGCCGCCATTTATCGTGGTTTGGCTGTCCTCCAAAAATAACTTCGGTCGGGGGTGTCACCGATTGCCTCTGGTCCTTTGTGGCTCGTTCAGCTTTGACTCCGAGCCTACTTCCCTGTTTTCGGTACAATTGACTCAAATCATCCTTATCCCTGCGCCGGTCTTCTTTTTTCCCAACTTCAGCCATCCTCCCTCATCCCTCACATCATCTTTGAATATTTCTACACTCTTTCTCAGGTTCCCTCTTTTTTCCCTTTTTCTGTGGGGGACAACCCTTCATTCATTCATGACATTCCTCAGTCGGAAGAGGACGAATCGGGTCTTCGAATATGGCGCAAGTTTTTATGCAGCCGTGACCTGATTCGTGACATCCTGACTGGGCCAATGACAAGGTTGGAGTGGAGATGTATTCACCCAACTTCGTTGCCCATCAGCTTGGCCTCTTCCATTCTTTCTTGCACATTCTGTTTCATTAGACAATTTTAAAGTTTTTTCGGTCTCTGATGTGGAAAATTCCTGGTCGGAGAATCGTTCTTTTGTTCCTTCTTTTATCATTGTTCCTTTTGCTTCTTGCACATCGGTCCATTCTTCCTTTGACCGTTTCTAGCCACTTGACCGTGAAAGATTTTTTTTCTCTACCCTTTATGAGGGTATTTTCCACTATCCAGTTTTCCCCCAAGTCTTCTGAGCCGGCAGGGTAAAAAATCTGACGAAATGCTCAAACTCAAGAAAATCAAACAAGAAAAAAGGAAGCAGCCTTCCCCCAACCTTAGCTCTGATTCAGACGTGTCGCTCATACGTCGTCCTAAGGTACGATCTGAAACTCGCATCTTCCCTGTACGTCGGTCTAAGATATGTTGAAGTCTTATAAATTTTGTATCTTGTGTAGGTGTTGAGATCAAAGCTGCCATCTATAATGCCCGAAATGACCCAAACTTCTGGGCTTGAAGCTCTCATATTTAAAGGTCTTGAGGAAGTGGTACCTGTGAAAGTGCCAATTATTCAGCTTCCATCGGATGAGGACAAAGCGGTCGAGGCTACCATCGCAGAGCAAACACCAGATGAGGGCGAGACAACTGTTATCGGTAATTCGTCCGAGGCCGATCCCCAAGGTACGGAGCCACATATAGAATTTGGTCGTTCGCATCCAAATGTTGAGGAATTTCCAAGAGACCATCCGTTATTCGGATGCCCCTCTTCGGATGATCTTGTACCAATTCTGCAGGATCCGGATGACGAGGCTGAAGTACTAGAGCCTATTTGGTCGAATGGCTGGCCTCTTTGGTGTCACCTCAAACAGCTTTACCCCTTTGTTCGCAGGATGTCTGTCACAAGGCTTAGGGGAAGTTATAAGGACGTAGAAGGCTTTTATAGTTTAGCCGATTTGGAGCTACTAGAGGAGGCTCGGTCTTTATACAAAGATGACGTACTTCGTCGTATTTATGAATGAGCGGAGGTCATTTATATTTCTGATACATCTGACTGATTCTCCTGTATATGCCCAGCCTGCAACTAGACCGCAATAACCATCACCATAGACAGCCTCTCCAGATTCCTTGGCGTGACCAATTTCTGCCTTGGACAGCCATCGTCTCCTGCCCTTCCGCCCTTTCCTCCTTGGGTGATGTCTCATGTACCTTCGACACATGAGCCCTCTGTGTTTACCCGGCCGTCATCTTCAGTTCCTCATTCCTCTACTCTTCGGCCGGTAGCTTCTACTTCACTAGCTCAACCGTCTGCTGTCTATGAATGGCTATTGTCTCCCGCTCACTCAATCCAATTTCCTAGGGAAGAACCAGTATTACTGCTGGAAGCCCCTATTGCTGAGCCGTCCCCTCTTCAGGTTGTGCCCACTGACCGACCATCATTACTTATTCCTCCTCTGTAATTATCTTCAATTCCTTCACCTTCGGCTCTTCAGTAAGGACTTGTGCAGCCGCGTGTTAACATTTTTATGGTTTTGGCGGCTAGGCTATCTAACCCGAATATTGGGCCTGGGGCGGTAAGTCTTTTTTCCTATTCCTTTAGTTTATTTCTCTAGTTTACATCTGCTAATTTCTTCTTTGCACACAGGCATCCGACCAGGTGCTGCAATCTGTCGAAAACATTTTGGATCGCTTTGGCCGATTGTCTTCTGTTCCACCTCTGCCTTCCTCGCCTTCAATAGGAGGGAAGTCCTTTGGGAGATCATCAGCCAATATTCTTCTTTTACTATGTTAGAGATTGGCCAGGCCGCTCTGCTAGAGAACGTTCTCCAATTAGATAGAAGCTCCTCCGAATTGAACCGACTAGTAGCCCTCAATTCCTTGCCTATATCTGTGGATGATCGGCTTTTCCTCCATTAAATTCAGGGCAATATTACGGCTCTTATCTCTTGATATCGTAATATTCATAGCCAAAAAATTGGGCTTCGTTCTTCCTTGGTTAAGAAAGAAAGACTTGGCGGTTCTCTTGACTCTCTTCATGAGAGTCTGAGGGAGACCAAAAATGATATGGTGACTGAAGAATTGGTTCTCATTGACCTAGAGCGACAATTACAAGAACCCAGCGTCTTATTGAGGAGAGCCGCGTGAGGAGGGATGCTAAGAGGAGGACTATTATCGCTCAATTATCGGAGGTGGATACATCTTGGGAAGAGTACGAGGGTTTGGCTCGTATTGATTTCAAAAAGAGCTCGGCCGATTTAGAGACGGCAGATTCAGAAGTGAAGAAGAATGGTATCTGATGAGGGTGGCCATGAAGGAGTTGCCAAGGGATTTTCGGTGGTCTTCGGGCCGAAGTTAATAATGTTTTGTAGGACATTAAGTCGTCCAATCTTTTTACTTTTGTGGATGTTTTCGTCCCTAAATAATGAAAATACATTATTATGTTACTTCATTTTGTTTTTATTAAAAAGACATTACATTTTCATGCTCCCACAATGAGGGCATATATCTTTTTAAGTATTTGCCATTTATCGCCCTAGCATGTACCGTTCAGTTTAAATCTTTTATTCTTCGATTTAGTCCCCCGCGGGCTACTCAGTACTCTCGACCGGGCCGCGAGCCTGGAACAGCATCACCGATTTCTATGTCCTACAGTCTGGCGACTCCATTGGGGATAGAGAATCGGCCCCGAAATAATATCTTGTAATGTTTGTGGTTTGTGCTTTAGTTAACCATTTCTACATTGGATTGAAGGGGTTTAATCAAAGGCATTATTAGAGCTAGGTAATGGTTTGGCGTCTTCCTTCATTCACTAACTTTCTATGGCCGAAAGGAAAAGCTGTGAAGGCATCTAGATAATCATTTACTCGAAGCTCACTGTGATGGACTAATTTGGAGGACCTATTGCTTATTCCTATCACCAAGGTGATAAGAGCCTAAGAGACTTGGGTATTTAAGAGAATTCACTCCACCCTCCCTCTGGGGAATCTTCAATAGGAAATCCATTTGACAGTCAGTCATGCAGCATAACTCATTGGCACGTACCTTAAGGTAAAAAAAAGGTGTGCTCACTTGGTCGCTAGAACCCTTGAGTGGGGAGTCCTAATCGTGGGCAATTCCTTGCCAACAGAAGCCTTTGTCTACACTCACATAAACCCACATATGAACCCTAGCTATATGACCAATAGAAACCACTCCTTTATACTTGTGTTTGGGACCATCATCATTTGGATTCAGTTGGACTTTTTGTCATGATGTATGGGCTTGTTGAGCCATTTAAACTGGGACGAGTTCGTGCCTTATGACAATTGGGCCAAAAGCTTCTAAAGTACCGATGGGCCACTTTGTGTTTGGGCCCCGTATCATTTGAAATTATTTAGTCACATTATCGTGAAAGTGTAAACCTATTGGGTCTTTTTCAACTGGGACAAGTTTACACCTCGCAATAGTATGGTTGAATGCTTTAAAATGATAATGGGCCAACTTGTATGAAAACTTTGACGACTTGAATATTCCATGAATCGCACGTATACATGCTGACTAAAAGTTTTAAAAGCCACCATAGATGCCCATTGGGTTAGGGAAGAAGGAAGACTCGTCGAAAGACCAGTAGCCAACATAACCGAGTCAGAAATACCTAGTGAAACCTCCTGTCTTAAAACCTTCAAGACCGGGCAAACCTTTAGTACTCTATTTAGCCATAGAACCCAAAACGCTGGGGGTGATGATGGTACAGTAGATGAGACGGAGGTAGAACATACAGTCTACTACCTCAGTAAGAAGATGCTTCCGTATGAGGCCCGCTATCAAGAAGTAGAGAATATCTTTTTGGAAATAGTATGGGCGTCCAGAAAATTGCGTCATTACTTCCAATCTTACAAGATCCAAGTGGTAGCAAAGGAGAATCCCTTGAAGTATATGCATTCGGTGCCTTCGCTAGTAGGGAAGTTAGATAGATGGTTTGTGTTGCTGACAGAGTTTGATATTGAGTACCTCACTTCTAAAGTAATCAAAGGTCGAGTTGTAGCAGAATTCTTAGCATTGCAAACCATAAAAAAGAGACCAATATAAGTTTGAATTCCCGGACGAGCAAATCCAGGTAATAACGGTCCAAGGATGGAAGATGTATTTCTACGGAGTGGTAAACTACAAAGGAGCCGGAATAAGGATTGTGATAGTAACCCCCGGAGGAGAAACATTACATAGGCCAAGAGGTTGACGTTCAGAATAACAACCAACCCATGGCTGAGTATGAAAGTTCGTGTGCCTTCGGACAGACGTCATGATAACCTGAAGGCTAAGAACGTGGAGGTTTACGGAGACCGATGTTGTACCGAAAGATGCAAGGGAATGGGAATTGAAGAAAGAACGGTTGAACCCCTACCATTCCACCTCAAGATTCTGGCACACGCCCTCCACGATTGTAAATTCTAGCATTGCCGAGGGAAAGAGAACCAATGGCAGACGCCTAGCTACACTAGCGCAACTGGGGAAAATCCAGAGAAGTGGTGATGAGACCTCTGTGTTGACAACGGCAAAGCCAGGACATGTCTACGATTGTTGGACAGTTATGACCCATAGCGTCACTATTTGTACAGATCATTGTGTTGTTGTACAAATTAACTATGTGACAAAGGAAATTGCACTCTTATCATTTGTGATTAGATCACCAAGATGTATAAATGATGAGAGGTCCTTATGATTTGTTCCTTGATTGAGAATGATATGAGACAGTATCAATCAACGAAGGATAAATCATTAAATATCCCTAGTCAGAGTATTATCGAGATTGGACATCGATAAATACGTAAAAGACTAGTATCGTACTTGTGCGCGTTGTGAGGGCACAACGGCGTAGTTCTCATATACTTAAGTATTGGATACTTATGCAAGTGCGGTAGGAGGTTGTGTTTCACCGACGGTACGGGAAACAGCTTCGCTCTGGATAGACCCCCTCGGAATCCCATTGGTAGTTTGACTATGTGTCTATGGGAGTCCGACATCAGGTAGGGTAGGTGTATTGGTCTTAACCTGAGACTTGCACCGCTAATGCTTACGACAATCAATATACTTTGGTTGAGGTCGTCTAGGGCTTTAACCGGTTCTGTGTACGCCGATACTAGGTATATTGAGAATCGTAGAGTATTGGGTGTGATGTCAAGACGGAAGTATCACTCCAGTCATAGTGGAGATGATGTCACGTAGGATACGGTATTAGTACTCTTAAGTGCTGCGCGGCCATCGGGATATTATGACTAGGTCATGTATATCCGATTATAGAGACTAGTTACCAGACATCCGACATGTGCTTCGTACGGGGCAGACACAACTCCAGCCCCAGGCCTAGCACGTGACAGTCCGATACTGGATCGAAATACGCAATACTACGGTATACTACGCTTGATATAGATCACATATTCCTGTAAGAATATTTCCGGAGAATTGGGTAGGCATGGCGCTTTGCTAGAAGCCAACCTTGTCTTGTGAATCGGTAAAACGTAGTACTTGGTACGTACGTGTTCGGATAGTCCGACGACCCGATTTACTGCCAACATATCCGGGGATCTCTTGGGTCGCGTCCCAATGATACACCGATGAAGTATGACTCGCACTTTAATTAATCTGGGATTAATTCGATGAGAGAGAAAATTAATCTGGGATTAATTTCGGAGATATTTTATCTAGGATAAAATATCAATAAAAGAGAGATAACGATTAATTTGGAATTAATCGGTAAATTAATATATTTGATATATTAAACGAAATTGGATTTCGACGCGAATTAAAATTGGATTTTAATTCGGGCGAACGAATTAATTTGGAATTAATTCGTTAGCGACGTGAATAGTGAATTCGCTAGGCGTAATCATTTAATTACGTAATCAACGCGCAACGGATAAATCGTTAATTTGGAATTAACGAACCCGAGCCCGAGTGTGATTGCGAGCGCATTCGTATTTCGAATTCGAGTGCGGCACGCAAGTCACATCAAGCGTCAAGTCATTCGTCACATCAAAGCGTCAAGTCATTCGTCACATCAAAGCGTCAAATCAAACGTCACTTTGAGTGATGTGACATTTGATTGATGTGAGTGATTGATTGATTGAAGACATGTCACTTTAATAAAGTGAAATGAATAGTTGATGTGAGTGATATGTGTGTTGAAGCTTTAATGGTTTGACTTTAAAGCCAATTCAAATGAAATGAATGTTGTGGGTTAAATTAAACACACAATTTCATCAACCAAACATATCTCTCCCTCTCTCTTTCTTCTCCACATTCACGCCCAAGAGGGCAGTTCACTGCCAGAAAATGGCCGTGAACAGGGTGGAATTTGAGGGTTTTGTGGCAAAATCCAAGCTAGCACACTCCCGAGAGACATATGAAGGTGTTAGGGACACTTACCCTTGAGCCGGGAATCGTTCGACGAAGATTCGAAGCTCAAAATGATGAAGACAAAACTGAAAACAGTGGGCTGGAACTGCACCATTGGCGCCACCTTGGAGGATCCAAAATTGGTTTTGTTCGTCTTCAATCGTCTCAACCGATCGATGTGAGTATTCCGCAACTCCTTTGAGATGTATTCACACTTTATCATGCTTGTTTAATGATCTTGGGACCTAGATAATCACCAACAATGGCATCAGAGCCTAGGTGCAAGCATGAAATTTTAGGGCTTAAAAATTTGGGTAAATTTGTTTTGAGCATGATTTGAATGAATTGATTGTTTGAGTATGCTTATAACATGTTTAATTGCATATTGGTTGGATCAATTTGTTGAAAATTCATTTGGAATAATTTTCCCCAATATTTTATGTGTTGGCCGAATGTTAGGGTTTTTGGAATTCTTGGAATTTTTGATTTTGATTCATTGGATGAGTTGGAATGATGTTGGATGATGTTAATTTGAGATTGAATTGGATTTAATTTTGAATTGAACAAAAATCCCCAAAATACCTTCACTTGGCCGAATCATAATGCCCTTTAATGTCTTGGAATTTTGATTTTATGAACATTAGATGTGTATGAAATCATTCGGGAAGTTAATTCGTTGTCGATTGTGTAATTAATCGGATTGAATTCAAATCGGACAAAATTACCTTCCTTGGCCGAGACTTAGAAGCATGTAAATGGGTTTGATTTTTCATTAATGTGTTGGACATGTGATGATGATGTTAAGCATGATTAATTAGACTTTTGATGTTTCGGAAATATCGATTTAGGTGATTAATCATCATAAGCACTTTAGGTTAATTAGATTATGAAATTGGATTTTATGAATTTAATTAATTGGGCCTTGAATTGGATTTGGGCTTTTAAAGTTGTAAATGGGCTTATTGGGCTTTGTTGTACAAAGTTGGTTTAGGCCAAATGGATTGGATCCAATTGGGCCCAAAACCACTTCCGTTAAGCCCAATTGCGACTTAATGAACCTTTAAAGTTTAATTGGGCCTAATGGGCCAAGATTGATTTATGGGCTTATGGGGGTAATCCCGGATTGGATTTTGGTTATTCGGTTGACCCGAGTTGACCAAAAGTCCACGCCTTAAGAAATCAATTAAAAGCCCATTAGACTTTAATTGAATTGACGTTGGACGTTAATCGGTCTTTGAGACGCGTTACGATTAAATTTGGAATTTAAGTCGTAAAAGGTTTATTATTAAAGTGTGATATTTAATTTGGAATTAAATAACGAATTAGAATTGAATGCATATTAAAATTGGATTTAATGACGTAGTTTAATTTAATTCGAGAATTCGTACTTTGAGTACTTATTCGCAAAACGAGTTTGACTCGCACAAAATCAAATCGTTGTTTGAACATTGGATGATCACTAATTATCAGATTAATTAATTTGATTAGATTGATTGATAACATGCTTTGTGTGAATACATGGTTGTGATGAATGAATAATGTATATCGGATGGATATTAGTCGGGTTAGGGCAATTTTGGAAATTGTTGTAATAAATTTGATTTATTAAATTGGACCTGCGTGTCCAGCCTTTTCACCTCTATTCTCTTTGTATTCTCTTCTCACCTATTCCCCTCAATGTAAATGAGGTTTCTTTAGAAGTGTAGTGTAACGGGTAGAAGTAATACAAGTGCTAGCTTGAGAGAGAAAGGGAGAGATTTGATCTAGGATCAATGTGTTAAGTATCCATCCGCATATCATTATTATTTATTTTCATATGCGCTTTATTATGTATTTAGAATGCATGTTTAAGGGTGTATGATGATGAGACCTTAACAAAGATAATAAATTGGTAGCCAATTTGCACGCGAAAAACCCTCGCTCAATATCATGCGTTTTTCCTTCCATTGAGTGTTTCTTACTCAAGATCCGAGATTGGCATTGGGTTGTTGGCCAAAGTCAAGCCCTTTGTCCGTCGAAGATGTGTTTGAATCACGAGAGTTTTGTTCCATATCGGTGTCTTGTCCAAGTTGTGGTTTGTTGGCCAAAGTCAAGACCGCTTCTTGTCACTCGACATTGATTACGAAGCTTTCCATGGTCAATGGGTCGCGCTTGACTGGGATCATTAGGTTTGTTGTGCCAAAGCCAAGGCCTAGTTGATTCAGAGGAAAAAGGTTAGGGTACATATTGGATATATAGGCATATATACGATATATGTTTCGGACTTGGATGTCCACCTACCGGACCTAGGAATTGGATTGGATCCAATTGATCTTAGAGATCTACCTAGTTAATTATCATACAATTTGTTGGCCAAAGTCAAGATTGTGTGACATTTAACGGGATCCTAGCCCACTAGGAAACACGGTTTCCCGAGTACTCGACAGAGGGTTAGAGGCTCGCCGAAAAATAGTGGGAGGCAAGAATTGAATTTGCAATATTCGTTCAATTACTCGCCATACGCGCTCAAACAAATATCACTCGTCAAATAATTAAAAGTATTAGTTGGACTAATATTTAATGTTGTTTTAATTAATATAGTTTGACTATATTCAAATAAATTCAATAAATAGTTGATTTTATAATTGGATTATAGTAATCAATATAATTGAATTAATATTATAGTTGATTGAATAATTGGATTATTGTAATCATTATGATAAATAGTACCGGAAATAATTGATTAAATAGTTGGACTATTAAAATCAAGAAACATTGAAAAGTTGGACATTTAAATATAATCTTGGATTACAATATTTAAATGGTTTAAATTTTCAATTGGGAATGAAATTTCAGGATGGTCCTGGAAATAAATAATAAGTTACTTTATTTGATAAAATAACCTATTATGCCTAAACCCGGAATTGAGCAAGTTAGTGGAACATAATCTTTGGAAGTATTATGTGATGATGACTTATAGTGCTTAATTCAATATACTTGTAATAAATCTATGTTTAGATTTAAGAAGTATTAAATTTGCAATTAATAATTCTTGGAGAATTAATGACTAATCTCAAGGAGATAAAGTCAAACTTTGCAATTAGTTAAGTAGCGCAAGGCGCACTTTACGTCAATATTCTAGAAATCCAAGGCTTGGCCAAAGACTTCTGAAATATTGAAAAAGGGTAAAGGCAATATCGTTATTATCTTCTGGGAAGATAAAGGACATATCCCGAAGTGACTATCGTTTGGATATGGCAGACACGAAGGAATTAAAGAAAGGGCAAGGCTCTGACTTTAAGAATGTTTGTCAATATTATGTTCATTACTAGTATTAAAATTGGATTTTAAAATGCTTAGTATGGTACATAAAATATATGTATTGATGTTCAGAATCTGCTGTGAGCAGGATACTGACTTCAAGCTGAAGTTAATCTGCGAATCGGAAACGGGACGAATGTCGCTGTTTCGACCATAGATACCTAAGTTAAGGAACTACCTTCGGGTATGTACCTAAATTAGGAAACTGTTATAATGTAACTAGTTTGACTAGAAACATTATCTCTATATCAGTGTTCAATCCATTGCGAATGAACCTTTATATTCTAGAACACTAAAGTGTTTTATTATATAAAGATGATATTGAGAAAAACACATTAGATGTGAATAACAGTATTTATATTTTGAATATAAATAAAATCTCGAACATATAATATGACAAACTAATAGCTCATACTGATCTGATCAGATGAAACTAATTGTGGCATTGTTGTCTGGGACACAATTAAACAAGAGTCGTATATCCACACTTTTGAAGAGTGGGTACTAGGACTGATTTGACTGATCAAATAAAGTCTACGAATCTAGTTTATTAGGTAAGGTACCTAAAACACTATTTACTTGGTAAAAGTGTAAGTGCCACCGATCTGATAGCTCTGTTCATAGTGAAGTAAGTGGGCTCATATCTAGCTAGGCTAGATGTGGATATGAATGTTTCGTGACCTTAACGGATGTGGCATCACGTTATGGTTATGTGTTTCTTTTAAAGAACACAAATCGGAAACTTTTAGAGTTTCGACACGAAATAGACAAACAGATCGGTTAAAGTATTAAACTGTCACGGTAAGACCGTAATAAAAATACTTAAGCAATAAGTTTCATACATACTTGAAAGAGTATAGTATTCTTTCAAATGAGGACTCCTCCTGGAACACGTCAGTTTGACGGTGTGTCCGTACGGAGAAACCGAATTTTGTTGGACATGATAAGGTTAATCATGAGTCGCTCTGAGCTACCTTTTCCTTCAAAGATAAGCATAAACAGTGCAAAACTTATTTTGAATAAGGTTCCATGTAAAATCTGTTTGACAGACTTCATATTAGATATGAACGGGAAAGAAACTGGGTTTCACACTCCTTTAGATTTGGGTATGCTAGGCTTACGTTTGGATGATACCAAACAAGAACCCAAATCGGATAAGTGCCAAATATAGGTTATCCTAGGGAAAACCATAAGTATAGTACTTATACATCTCACTAGAGAACAATTGTAATTGTTGCTCGCCATGCGGTCTTCCTTAGAGGATTACCGATATGCAGTGGTCAGTGGGAGGACGGTATAACTCGATGAAAATGAAAGAGTAATACTGTTTCAGGCACGAAGTCCTTAATGGAACACAAATAGTTCATCAAGGATGAAACTATACCGTTAATCTTCGTATACACAAGAAACGCGTAGATCGGAGAGAATCAGAAAACAACCTGGGGTATGGGTTTCTGATCTCACCTCATAAAGATGTCAATCTTGTTGAGGTATACCAACCGACTACGTATGAGGAAGTGATACAAGGTATCGACTTCCGTTATGGCAAAGTGCCATGAGTCCAAAATGGATTCCATGTATAACAACTATGTTTGGACACTAGTTGATGTACCATAAGGCATTGTGCCTATAGGTACTGTATAAGTCTTCAAGGAAGACATACATGGATGGCAACATACCAACGTACTAAGCTAGGCTTGTAGCGGAAAGGTATCGTTATCAACATTGTGTTGATTACGGTTCAACCTTTTACCTGTTGCCACGGCAAATCCATTTGGAAAATGCTTGCAGTGAAGCTGCACGTTTCATTTATGAAATGTGTCAGTTAAAGATCAAAATCGCTTTCCTTAAACGGAAACCCTTTGGAGGATGTTTATAACATCCTGACGATTTTGTCGTACTAAAACCAGTAAACAAGGTTTGCAGGTTATTCGATCCATGTTTGGATTGAAGCAAGCATTAGGTTCTTAGAATCATCGTTTTGATGTAATCATAATGGTCTATGATTTAATTCAAAACGAAAATGATTCTTGTGTATATAAGAAGGTTAGTGGGAGCGCACTGACAAGAATGTCCTTTAATAAAATAATGATAATATATGTCATTTCTTGGAAATGAAATTCCCATATAAAATAATCGGCGAAAGCTTGGCTTTCGAGAAAATTCTCCGTAGAATTCTTGGGAGTAACAACCTTTATTCTAGGAATAAAGATCTACTGGGATAGATTAAGTTGTTAAAACTCTGCGAGAACTTGTACATTGAAAAATGTACATGACCTGGTGTCTCATACGCTTTGAGCATATGGATTCACAATCAGGCCAATCCGGATGATGGTCACTGGATTGATGTTAAGAACATCCATTAGAATCTTAGAGATCTAAGGATGCTGTCTTAATCTGTGGAGAAGGAGAACTTGAAGTGACTGGGATCACTACTGCAAGTTTCCAAACCGATAAAACGACTGAAAGTCGCAAACGGTACTATACAGTTTGAATAACGGTACAGTGAGCTGGAAATCTTCCAAGCAAGATACTGTTACCGAATAAACAACAAATGCGGATAATTGCAGCAGCTGAGGCAGCAATTGAAGCAATCTGGGTCAATAATAAATCTAATTAGATTAGATATATTTCTGTTAGCAGCTGAGCTAGGCGTCAGCACAGGCTAAAGAATTAATGGTCTCATCAACGATCCAGATATATACTTCGACTATTCATCTGATTCGTTCGGATCATACATCGTGGCGATGTGATGATCGTATAAATCGCATCAGACGATAATCATACAAATCCGCTGACGAAACTTTTCTCAGCAATTTGAGCCAACCGTATATAGTTCGGGTGTTAAACACTTGAGTGACTGGCTATAGGCCAAGTGGGAGATTGTTGGACAGTTATGACCCATAACGTCACTATTTGTACAGATCATTGTGTTGTTGTACAAATTAACTATGTGACAAAGGAAATTGCACTCTTATCATTTGTGATTAGATCACCAAGATGTATAAATGATGAGAGGTCCTTATGATTTGTTCCTTGATTGAGAATGATATGAGACAGTATCAATCAAAGAAGGATAAATCATTAAATATCCCTAGTCAGAGTATTATCGAGATTGGACATCGATAAATACGTAAAAGACTAGTATCGTACTTGTGCGCGTTGTGAGGGCACAACGGCGTAGTTCTCATACTTAAGTATTGGATACTTATGCAAGTGCGGTAGGTAGGAGGTTGTGTTTCACCGACGGTACGGGAAACAGCTTCGCTCTGGATAGACCCCCTCGGAATCCCATTGGTAGTTTGACTATGTGTCTATGGGAGTCCGACATCAGGGTAGGTGTATTTGGTCTTAACCTGAGACTTGCACCGCTAATGCTTACGACAATCAATATACTTTGGTTGAGGTCGTCTAGGGCTTTAACCGGTTCTGTGTACGCCGATACTAGGTATATTGAGAATCGTAGAGTATTGGGTGTGATGTCAAGACGGAAGTATCACTCCAGTCATAGTGGAGATGATGTCACGTAGGATACGGTATTAGTACTCTTAAGTGCTGCGCGGCCATCGGGATATTATGACTAGGTCATGTATATCCGATTATAGAGACTAGTTACCAGACATCCGACATGTGCTTCGTACGGGGCAGACACAACTCCAGCCCCAGGCCTAGCACGTGACAGTCCGATACTGGATCGAAATACGCAATACTACGGTATACTACGCTTGATATAGATCACATATTCCTGTAAGATATTTCCGGAGAATTGGGTAGGCATGGCGCTTTGCTAGAAGCCAACCTTGTCTTGTGAATCGGTAAAACGTAGTACTTGGTACGTACGTGTTCGGATAGTCCGACGACCCGATTTACTGCCAACATATCCGGGGATCTCTTGGGTCGCGTCCCAATGATACACCGATGAAGTATGACTCGCACTTTAATTAATCTGGGATTAATTCGATGAGAGAGAAAATTAATCTAGGATTAATTTCGGAGATATTTTATCTAGGATAAAATATAATAAAAGAGAGATAACGATTAATTTGGAATTAATCGGTAAATTAATATATTTGATATATTAAACGAAATTGGATTTCGACGCGGAATTAAAATTGGATTTTAATTCGGGCGGGCGAACGAATTTGGAATTAATTCGTTAGCGATGTGAATAGTGAATTCGCTAGGCGTAATCATTTAATTACGACGCAACGGATAAATCGTTAATTTGGAATTAACGAACCCGAGCCCGAGTGTGATTGCGAGCGCATTCGTATTTCGAATTCGATGCGGCACGCAAGTCACATCAAGCGTCAAGTCATTCGTCACATCAAAGCGTCAAGTCATTCGTCACATCAAAGCGTCAAATCAAACGTCACTTTGAGTGATGTGACATTTGATTGATTGAGTGATTGATTGATTGAAAGACATATCACTTTAATAAAGTGATATGAATAGTTGATGTGAGGTGATGTGTGTTTTGTTGATAGCTTTAATGGTTTGACTTTAAAGCCAAATTCAAATGAAATGAATATGAAATTAATATTTGTGTATATAACACACAAATTTCATCAACCAAACACATCTCTCCCTCTCTCTTTCTTCTCCACATTCACGCCCAAAAGGGCAGTTCACTGCCTGAAAATGGCGTGAACAATGGTGGCCATTTGAGGGTTTTGTGGCAAGACCCAAGTGCTAGCACACTCCCGAGAGACATACGAAGGTGTTAGGGACACTTACCCTTGAGCCGGGAATCGTTCGACGAAGATTCGAAGGTCAAAATGATGAAGAAAACTGAAAACAGTGGGCTGTGAACTGCACACATTGGCGCCACCTTGGAGGATCCAAAATTGGTTTTGTTCGTCTTCAATCGTCTCAACCGATCGATGTGAGTATTGCGTAACTCCTTTAAGATGTATTCAACACTTTATCATGCTTGTTTAATGATCTTGGGACCTAGATAATCACCAACATACGAGCTATAAAGGGTATTGGAAGTAGAAGTCAACGATGAGAAACCTTGGTACTACGACATTCAGAGATACTTGGAATGTGGGGAACTTCTGGAAGAAGCAAGCAGAAAGGAAAGGATAGCCATTCAGAAGTTGGCTTCTCAATACGTGAGTTTGAAGTGAGAACTATACAAGAGACAAGTGAATGGCATCCAGCTGAAGTGTTTAAGAAAAGATGAGGCTCAGAAAGCAATGGAAGAGGTATATGCCGGAGTATATGGACCGCACATGAATAGATTAAATTTGTCTCGCAAGATAGTACGACAAGGCTTCTACTGGTTGACCATGGAAGTTGACTGCGCAAAACTAGTAAAACATTGTCATAATTGTCAAGCGCACGGTAATTTGAACCATTTGCCTCACATAAAGCTACACGGGCTGTTAGAGTTGTAGCCTTTCTCAGCATTGGGATTGACATGATCGGAGAAATTCGACCGCACGCATCGAATGGACATCGTTTCATAGTAGTGGCAGTAGACTACTTTTCAAAATGGGTGGAAGTAGAGTCATTTCGTAAAGTTACAGCAAAGCAGATGGTGAAGTTCATAGCCCGGAACCTCATATGTCGGTATGGAATGCCGCGTCATATAGTAACAGACAACAGGAAGAAACAAAGGCAATGCTATAGAGGTACGGGATAACACATCACAAGTCGTCACCTTACATACCACAGGCAAATGGGCAGTCGAGGCAGCCAATAAGACAATAAAGAAGATATTAGCCAAAATGACATAGAACTATAAAGATTGGGCTAACAAACTACCATATGTCTTGTGGGGATATAGAACTTCTGTGAGAACAGCAATAGGAGCCACGCCTTACTCTTTGGTCTATGGAATAGAAGCAGTACTGCCAGTAGAAGTTGAGATATAGTCTATGCGGGTATTAGCAGAAGCAGAGTTACCTGAACAAGAATGGGCCTCGCAGAGATTTGAACAGTTAGCTTTACTGAATGAAAAGATAATGAAGTCCCTACATCATATCTAGTTATACTATAAAATGTTGGCTCGAGCATTCAACAAAAAGGTGTGTTCTACTAAGTTCAGAAAAGGTGATCCGGTACTTAAGCAGTCAAAGCCATCGATGACAGACCCGAGAGGAAAGTTCAGACCCAACTGGGAAGGACCCTACGTAGTCAAGAAAGTGATGGAAAATGGGGCAGTGAGACTGTCAGATTCAGAAGGGAACGAGTTCACTGATCCAATCAACATGGACAGATTGAAGTAGTATTTTGCCTGAGGAAGAGAAGACCGAGCGATCACCAGGAGGACTGGCAGAAGACCTAATCCAATGGAATAGGAAATTCATCCATGCGTGCATGCATACATGTAAGGTACTTGCATTTTTTTTTTTGTGTTTTGTTTCGTTTTGTGTTCACAGGTTTCAAAGAAGAAAATGAGAAAGCGGCAAATGCAAGCCAACTAAAAGCAACAACTTAGCATCATCAGTTTCGTGAATGAATCCCAAGGTTGAGGCTCACATCAGTATCAGTTTCGGGAATGAATCCCAGGGTTGAGGCCCACATTAGTATCAGTTTCGGGATAGGGTTGAGGCCCACAACAGTATCAGTTTCGGGAATGAATCCCAGGTTTGAGACCCACATCAGTATCGGTTTTGGGAATGAATCCCAGGGTTGAAGCCCATATCAGTATCAGTCTCGGAAATGAATCCCAGGGGGCGAAGCCCACACTATCAGCAGTTGGAAAGTAGAAGTCAAGGGGAGTGAAAAAAAAGAGAGAAATCCTTGATGGTTAGGCATATGTCCGTTGATGAAATTGTTTGTTGTAGGGTGAAACCTTAGAAACGATAAGTACGAGATGTGCTCTCATCCGGTATTCTTAGTGGTTGATCTCGGCTAGACTCGCGGTCACTTAATTACAGGATCTTAGCAGTAGAAGCCTGAGTAGTCTTCTAGATGAATAGTTGAAGAGATGGCAGGTCGGTGAATGACCGTTTGCTTAGATGTCCATCCTGATTCACTTGTGTTACAATATGTGATATGGTTGGAAATAAAGAAAAGTCTCAGAAGAGGAAAAATAAACCACCTATAACCGATAAGTGTGAAGCTACACATGGGCGAGTATTAGGACCACCATGATGAGAAAAGCTACCTTAAAGGGTAGGTGTGTTGAATTGTAAAAAAAAAAATGAATGATAAAAATGAAAAGACGAAAGAAGAGAAGAAGAAAACCATATCATGTTGAGTACGAAGAACTAATTCAGAGTATGATCAAGACATCTACGTTGGTTAGACCCACTGATCCCATTCTTCGAGACAAAATCATCGAGTTGGCTTACTTAAGGAACAAACTGTGAAAGAAACTTAGCGCACACACACTTGGAGTCTAGTTCAGATTATTTATTCAGACGGTCGGATTTTACTTATATCAAGTACTTTGAAGGTTCTCTGGTTTCGACACTAGGCATCCTGTGAGGACGAAAATATGTGTAGCCATCGGGATTATCTCATAAAAGGCAGTATAATATGTTGGTATGTAACGACACATCATGAGTCTGCTCTGACCTAATGAAAGTAGTAAATACCAGAAAGATAAATCGAGTCTGGGGGCGACCAGCCTACCTCTTTGTCAAACAATAACGGTTCGGGAATGGACCACCTCACAGTAACGGTTCGGGAATGGACCACCTCACAGTAATGGTTCGGGAATGGACCACCTCACAGTAACGGTTTGGGAATGGACCACCTTACAGTAACGGTTTGGGAATGGACCACCTCACAGTAATGGTTTGGGAATAGACCACCTCACAGTAATGTTTCGGGAATGGACCACCTTACAGTAGCGATTCGGGAATGTAACACCACTTATCAGCTTAGTTCGGTAGTGATTCCTTGAGATCGCAGAATCTTACAAGGATGAACTTTGGGGTCGAAGCACCTCACCACCATATCAGTTCAGTTTGGTAGTGATTCCTAGAGATCGTACATCTTGGAGGGATGAACCTGTTAGTGTTCCTAGAACATTATTAGGATCTAATACATGAACAACAAAAGATATGATCATTATAAGGTGCGGAATAGACTTACAATGAGTGATAGAGCTTTAAAAAAAATTGAGATCAAGATCTCCAAGATCCAAGCTTTTGGATGATTCCAAGCTTTTGAGTAGTTTCCCTATCACCTTTGTTCACTTCCAAAGTGCTAGCTTTTGTTGATTTGAAAACAAATCAAAGAGAGGAGAAGAGTATGAAATTCGGCCAAGCCAAGTTTCTAGGGTTTTTGGTTTTTGATTTTGTGTTAAGTGTTCACAAAATGTTGAGATGCCTTTTTGTTATTTAGCTTTAGGTGAAACCATTTCACCTTTTACCCAAAACAAGGTAGAGATTGGTAAATGGTATTCAAAAAGCAAAACAAGGTAGTTGTGTGGTGGGAACACCTACCACACTTTGGCTCCAAATATTTGAATCCGAAATTCAAATATCTCTACGGGCATTTGCCGCGGCTCGGTTTCGTTTAATCCGATCAAACGAACCTTTCGTCGCTAAATAATTAAATCTAATTTAATTAAATAACGATGCCTCGCAAATATATTACGAACATCGTTCATGAACTAATTCTAAATTAATCCATTCGTTCGTCGTTAAAGTCCGAATTTAATCTCGTAATGAAATCCAATCATTTTAATATATCCGATATATTAATTTTAGCCCATTTGAATAATTAAATAGAAAAATCAAATTTAACTATTAAATTTGTTTTACCGATTAATTCCAAATTAATCTCGTTCTTTCTCTACTGAACACTTTAATCCCAGATTAAATAAAACCCATATTAATCCCAGATTAATTTTCTCTCTCTAAATTAATCCCAGATTAATTCTAATTTATGTCAACTGTCATCGGTGAATCCTTGGGAAGCGACCCAAGAGATCTCTAGATATGTTGGCAGTAAATCCGGTTATCGGACTATCCGATAAAGCGAGTACCTCGTACCACGTGCTTACCGATTTACAAGACATGGTTGGCTTCTAGCAAAGCGCCGTGCCTACCCAATTCTCCAGAAATATTCTTATTGGAATATATAATCTATGTCAGGCGTAGAATACCTAGTATCTCGTATTGCGATCCAGTATCAGATGTCACGTGCTAGGCCTGGGGCTGGAATAGTGTCTGGCCCGTACGAAGCACATATCGGATATCAAACAACTAGTCTCTTTGAATCGTATAATCATAACCTTGTCACATTATCCCGATGGTTGCAACACAATAGAGAACGAGTTATGAATCCCTCCGTGATCATCATCTCCATATGTCTGGAGTGATAATTTCGTCTTGACATCACGTCCAATACACTACGATTCTCGATAAACCCAATAGAGGCGTACACAGAACCTGTTATAGCCCTGGACGACCAAAACCAAAGTTTACCGATTGTCGCAAGTATTAGCGATGTAAGTCTCAGGTTAAGACCAAATACATCTACCCTGACGCGGACTCCCATAGACACATATACATACTACCAATGGGATTCCACGGGGTCTATCCAGAGCGAAGCCGTTTTCCGTAGCATCGGTAAAACACAACCTCATATCGCACTTGCATAAGTATCCTATACTTAAACATATGAGAACTGTGCCGTTATGCCCTCACAACGCGCACAAGTGCAATACTAGTCTATTCCGCATTATCGATGTCCAGTCTCGATAATACTACGACTAGGGATATTCAATGATTAAACCTTTATGGATTGATATTGTCTCATATATCTCAATCCGGAACTAATCATATGGACTTTTACCATTTATATATCATAGTAAATAAATTACGAAATGATAAAAGGTAATTTCAATATTACATAGTCAATTTTGTACAAAAACACAATGTCTTTTACCAACAGTGACGCTATAGGTCATAATTGTCTAACAATCTCCCACTTGGCCTATAGCCAGTCACTCAAGCATCTAACACCTGAACTATATATGTGCATCTCAAACTTTTGCTGTGAAATAGCTTTCATCAGCGGGTCTGCAATGTTGTCATCTGATGCGACCTTCTCGATCTTCACATCGCGATGTATGATCTCACGAATCAGATGGAAACGTCGAAGAACATGCTTGGATCGTTGATGAGACCGTGGTTCCTTAGCCTGCGCTATAGCCCCGTTATTGTCATAAAATAATGGAACGGGCTCAGCTACTAACGAACGACTACTCCTAATCCAATTAGGAATTTACGGATCCAAACCTGCCTCTTTTGCTGCTTCAACTGCAGCAATATACTCCTCCTTTCTGTTGTTGAATCGGCAACAGTCTCTTGCTTGGAAGGTTTCCAGCTTACTGCTCCGTTGTTGAAACAAAATATTTACCCAGATTGTGACTTAGAGTCGTCTTTTCGGTTTGGAAACTTGCATCGGTATACCTAGTTACCTAAAGTTCTCCATCTTCATAAATTAAGAAAGCATCATTAGTTCGTCTAAGATACTTAAGGATGTTCTTAACTGCCATCCAGTGACCAGCACCTAGATCGACCTGATAGCGACTACACATGCTCAAAGCATACGAGACATCAGGTCGCGTACATATCATGGCATACATGATCGATCCGACTGTCGAGGCAAACCGTATCCGACTCATGTTGTTTCTCTCATCTTGAGTTTTAGGACACATGTCCTTAGATAGAGAGATACCATGTGACACTGGTAACAGTCCCCTATTGGACTGATCCATGTTGAATCTTTTCAACACTTTGTCAATGTACGTACTCTGAGAGAGTCCAAGCAGCTTCCTAGATCTATCCCTGTAGATCTTTATTCCTAGAATAAAGGCTGCTTCTCCCAGATCTTTCATGGAGAATTTTAATGAAAGCCAAGCTTTCACCGATGTTAACATGGGAATGTCATTGCCCATAAGCAATACATCGTCAACATAAAGGACAATGAATGTCAGTGCGCTCCCACTAACCTTCTTATATACACAAGGATCATCCTCGTTTTGAATGAAATCATATTCTTTTATGATCTCATCAAAACGTTGGTTCCATGACCGCGATGCTTGCTTCAGTCCATAAATGGACCGATTTAACTTACAAACCTTGTTTGCAAGTCTAGGCACGATAAAATCGTCAGGCTATTGCATATAAACATCCTCCAAAAGGTTTCCATTAAGGAAAGCGGTTTTAACGTCCATCTGCCATATCTCGTAATCGAAATATACAGAAATAGCAAGCATTATCTAAATGGATTTAATCATGGCAATGGGTGAGAAAGTTTCGTCGTAATCGACACCATGTCGTTGACGATACCCTTTCGCTACAAGCCTAGCTTTGTACGTTTGTACGTTGCCTTCCAGGTCGGTCTTCTTATTGAAGATCCATTTGCATCCAATAGACTTTACGCCTTCTGGTGCATCAACCAGTGTCCAAACTTGGTTGCTGTACATGGAATCCATTTCAGACTTCATGGCCTCTTGCCATAAAGCGGGATTGATATCTTGTATATGCTTCCTCATACGTAGCCGGTTCGTCTTCCTCAATTTGATTAATATCTACATGAGGCGAGATCAGAAACCCATACCTCTCAGGTTGGTTCCTGACTCTCTCCGACCTACGCGGTCCTTGTGTAATAGAAGATTGTGGTACAGTCTCATCCCGGATGGATTGTTCTTGTTCCGTTGAGGATTTTATGCCAAGAACAGTATCACTCCGATTTTCATCGAGTTCTACTTTCCTCCTATTTACCACTATATTTAGGAATTCCTTCTCAAGGAAAACCGCATGTAGAGCAACAAATACTTTGTTCTCTCGTGGGTGATAGAAGTAATATCCTTTGGTTTCCCTAGGACATCCTACGAATAGGCATTTATCTGATTTGCGCTCAATTTTGGTACCTTCCAAACGTTTGACGTATGCCCAGCATCCCCAAATCTTTAGGAATGAGAAACCCGATTTCTTTCCTATCCATATCTCATATGGTGTCTGTTGTACAGACTTTGACGGAACCTTATTCAAAATAAGAACTACACTGTTTTAATGCATATCCCCAGAAGGAAATAGGTAGCTCAGTGCGACTCATCATATACCTTACCATGTCCAACAGAGTTCGGTTTCTCCGTTCGGATACACCGTTTAATTGCAGTGTTCCAGGGAGGCCCACTGTGAAAGAATACCATATTCTTTCAAGAAATCTAGAAACTCATTGCTCAAGTATTCGCCACCACGGTCCGACCGTAATGTCTTTATATACTCTTGCCGGTCTGTTTTTCAACTTCGTGTCGAAACTCTTTGAATTTCTCAAAAGTTTCCGACTTGTGTCTCATAAGATACACATAACCATAACACGATGCATCATCCGTAAAGGTTACGAAGTATTCGAATCCACCTCTAGCCTGGTTAGACATGGGCCCACACAACGTCACTATGAACGAGGGCTAACAGTTCGGTGGCGCGTACACCTTTACCGCTAAAAGGTGATTTAGGCATTTTGCCTAATAAGCAAGATTCGCAGACGTCATATGAATTTGGATCAAATCCGTCCAATTACCCACTCTTCGAAAGTGTGGATATGCGAGTCTTATTAATGTGTCCCAGACGACAATGCCATATGTAAGTCTTATCTTTGTTACTTAGTTTGAGCCTTTTGTTTGTTACATTATATGTTTGAGATTGATTTATATTCAAAATATAAAGACCATTATTAGCATCAGCTGAACATATCTCAAAATCATCTTTATAAACAAAACACCCAGTGTTTCGGAATACAAAAGTGTACCGTATTGGGTCAAACAAGATATAGAGATAATATTCCTAGTCAAACTAGGTACATAATAACAGTCTGAAAGTTTAAGTACATGCCCCGAAGGAGTTCTAAAAAAAAGTGCCCAGGCCACCAAAAACGATGGTGCCCCATTTCAACACGTAGATCAATCTCTCCTGAAGCCAGTCTCCTACTAATCTGTAGATCCTGCACATCAGTACATATGTGAGTACCACAACCAGAATCAAAAATCCAATTTTAAAACTAGAAGTAGCCATGTTTATTTCAATAACAACATACCTGAGGCCGGTGCCTTGCCCGCCCTTATATCTCCTTCTGAAGCGCCTTGTACTCGCGGCAGTCACGCTTCCAGTGACCCCGCTTGCCGCACTGTAGGCAAACATCTGAGATTTGTCCTTTGGCTTCCCAGAAGCCTTTGACCTTTTGGCCTTGCCCCTTTGAATATGCTTCTTCTTTTGCACACCTCTAGTTGCCTTGGGCCCAGCCCTAGGTCCATGAGATGTCGATGCAAAGTGCGCCTCGCGCTTGTTGCCCTTTTGAAGCTCCTTTTCAGCCTCCTTGAGAGTTGACAGTAACTCTCCAAGAGTATCACTGTTGTTCATCAAATTGTAATTTATGATGAACTGTCTCCAGGAATCGGGGAGATTGTAGGATCATATCCACAGTAATCTCTGCCTCAAAGACTATCCCCATGTTGGCTAGCTCATCGATGTCAGTATCATCTGAGCCACGTGGGACTCAACAGACATGTCATCTGTCATCCGTGAGTGAAAGAGCTTCTTGACTAACTCGTACCTCTGCATCCTCTTGTTAGAGCGATGCAGATCTTGCAACCTCGCTAACATATTATAAGGATCCAAGTCCCTATTTTGTCTGTGAAAGTGCTGAGTCATCGAAGCAAGCATAATGGACTGAGTTGTGTCACAATCATCGCTGTGAGTCTTCCAAAGCTCCAGCTCAAGTGTCTCATTTGGTCCGGGCTTAGGCCCAAGAGGTCTTTGTAAAGTATACAACAGCCTCTCTGAACCTATGACAATCCTAAGGTTCATTTCCAAATCTGCAAAATTCGTGCCCTTGAAGACATTATCTCCCATGATAATGTCACAGACATTTCCTTTGCCAGTCATCTTGATCTATGATAGTCTAACTATCTAGTCAACGATAATGGGTACAGTCTAACTGTTACATAGAAAAATAACAATATATTAGTCCAACTAATAAAGTAATATTGACGAAATTATTTGAAAGCGCGTAAAGCTAAGTATCTGAAAGAAATTGCAAATTCAATACTAGCCTCCCACTATTTTTCGGCGAGCCTCTAACCCTCTGTCGAGTACTCGGGAAACCTAGTTTCCTAGTGGGCTAGGATCCCGTATAAATACACTTACAACCTTGACTTGGCCAACAAGCTGTATAAACTTAACTAGGTAGATCTCGAAGATCAATTGGATCTCATCCAATTCCTAGATCCGGTAGGTGGACATCCAAGTCCGAAACTCATTACTTTATATATGCCAATATGTCAAACATATTTTCCTAACCTTTTTTCTCTGAATCAACTAAGCCTTGGCTTTGGCACAACAAGCTTAATGATTCCAGTTAAGCGGGACCCATTGACATGGAAAGTTTCTTAATCAATGTCGATGGACAATAAGTGATCTTGACTTTGGCCAACAAATCACAACTTGGACAAGACACCGATACGTAACAAAACCTTCATGATTCCAACACATCCGCAATTGACAAAGGCCTTGACTTTGGCCAACAAGCCAATGCCAACTTTGGATCTTGAGTAAGAATCATTCAACGGAAGGAAAAACGCTTAATATGTTTTTTAGGGTTTTTCCCTTAAGCATGCTTCTAAAACATCATAAGGCGCAAAAGTAAATTAATAACGATATGCGGATGGATATTTAAACAGATTGTTCCTAGAACAAATTGCTCTCTTTCCTCTCCCCGACTAGAACTATTCTAACTCCTACCCTTTTACAAAATACAATAAAGAAACCTCATATACATTGAGGGAAATAGGTGAGAAGAGAATTACAAGGAGTAAATAGATTAAAGGCTGGACACGCAGGTCCAATTTAATAAATTCTAAACTTATTACAATTTCCAAAATTGCCCTTGCCCTTCTAATATCCATCTTATATACATTTTTCATACAACACATATATGTATTCAATCAAAACATGTTTATTTCAATCAATCTAATCCAATTAATTAATCTGTGATTAATGACCATCCAATGTTCAAACAATGATTTGATTTGCGCAAGTCCAACTCGTTTAAGAATAAATACTTTTGAGTACGTATTCTTGAATTATATCGAACTACAAGTTAAATCCAATTTATTTGTATTCAATACTAATTCTAATTTAATTCCAAATTAAATATTTACACTTATATAGTTACCTTAAAGACTTGGATTCCAAATCCAATCTTGATGGGTCTCAAAGGCCAATAACATCCAATGTCATTTTAATTAAAGTCCAATGGGCTTTTAATTGATTCTTAAGGCATGGGCTTTGGCCATAATGGATCAAACCCAAATTGCCAAGGCCCAATAGGAATCACCCTATTGCCATGAAATCAATTTAGGTCCATTAGGCCCAATCAAATTCTTTAAAGGGCCAAGTGATGTATTTGGACTTCATGGAATTGGTTTTGGGCCCAATTGATCCAATCCAAAAGTCCAAAACCAAACTTGGTCAAAAAAGCCCATTAGGCCCAAATACACACTTTTAGCCCAATTCAATTTTAAAGGCATATTATCATAATTATAATATTCCAAATATCACAATTATTTTAATTAAAGTGTATTAGCCATAATTAATTAATTAAACTCAATATTCCAAAATATTAATTAACTTAATTAATCATGCTTAAACTAATAATTCATGCTTAACATAAAATCAAGCCAAAACACATCATTGCATGCTTGAGACATATTGAAGCCTAAGATCATCATTTCATGCTCAACATGCACTTTGATTTTAACATGAACATTATAGACATTGATTCTAATCAAATTAAACCAACTATCATCATTTAAACATGCATCTAAACACATTATTTCATGTTACAAAAAACAAAAAACTGCAGTGTATGGACAGTGAACTTTCGGCCACACTAACCAATTTTTATTTTTTGTTGCTTTTGATTTATTTCAAATCTAATCATGCATAACTCTAAGTTATCATGTTGAAAACATACTCAAAGCATAAATTTCAAAAAATCAAGCTCAAATATAAAAGCCCCAAATTTTTAGGTTCAAGAACCCTAGAAATTATCATGCTTAAATTAGGCTCTGATACCATTGTTAGTGTTCCTAGAACATTATTATGATCTAATAAGCATGAACAACAATAGATATGATCATTATAAGGTGCGGAATAGACTTACAATGTGTGATAGAGCTTTAAAAAAATTTGAGATCAAGATCTCCAAGATGCAAGCTTTTGGATGATTCCAAGCTTTTGAGTAGTTTCCCTATCACCTTTGTTCACTTCCAAAGTGCTAGCTTTTGTTGATTTGAAAAAAAAATCAAAGAGAGGAGAAGAGTATGAAATTCGGCCAAGCCAAGCTTCTAGGGTTTTTGGTTTTTGATTTTGTGTTAAGTGTTCACAAAATGTTGAGATGCCTTTTTGTTATTTACCTTTAGGTGAAACCATTTCACCTTTTACCCAAAACAAGGTAGAGATTGGTAAATGGTATTCAAAAAGCAAAACAAGGTAGTTGTGTGGTGGGAACACCTACCACACTTTAGCTCCAAATATTTGAATCTGAAATTCAAATATCTCTACGGGCATTTGCCGCGGCTTGGTTCCGTTTAATCCGATCAAACGAACCTTTGTCGCTAAATAATTAAATCTAATTTAATTAAATAACGATGTCTCGTAAATATATTACGAACGTCGTTCACGAACTAATTCTAAATTAATTCGTTCGTTTGCGTTAAAGTCCGACTTTAATCTCGTAATGAAATCCAATCCATTTTAATATTTCCGATATATTAATTTTAGCCCATTTGAATAAATTAAATAGAAAAATCAAATTTAACTATTAAATTTATTTCACCGATTAATTCCAAATTAATCGCGTTCTTTCTCTACTGAACACTTTTAATCCCAGATTAATAAAGCCCATATTAATCCCAGATTAATTTTCTCTCTCTAAATTAATCCCAGATTAATTCTAATTTAAGTCAACTGTCATCGGTGAATCCTTGGGAAACGACCCAAGAGATCTCTGGATATGTTGGCAGTAAATCCGGTTATCGGACTATCCGATAAAGTGAGTACCTCGTACCACATGCTTACCGATTTACAAGACATGGTTGGCTTCTAGCAAAGCACCGTGCCTACCCAATTCTCCAGAAATATTCTTATTGGAATATATAATCTATGTCAGGCGTAGAATACCTAGTATCTCGTATTGCGATCCAGTATCAGATGTCACGTGCTAGGCCTGGGGCTGGAATAGTGTCTACCCCGTACGAAGCACATATCGGATATCAAACAACTAGTCTCTTTGAATCGTATAATCATGACCTTGTCACATTATCCCGATGGTTGCAACACAATAGAGAACGAGTTATGAATCCTTGCGTGATCATCATCTCCATATGTCTGGAGTGATACTTTCGTCTTGACATCACATCCAATACACTACGATTCTCGATAAACCCAATAGAGGCGTACACAGAACCTGTTAAAGCCCTGGATGACCAAAACCAAAGTTTACCGATTGTCGCAAGTATTAGCGATGTAAGTCTCAGGTTAAGACCAAATACATCTACCCTGACGCGGACTCCCATAGACACATATACATACTACCAATGGGATTCCACGGGGTCTATCTAGAGCGAAGCTGTTTTTCGTACCATCGGTAAAACACAATCTCCTATCGCACTTGCATAAGTATCCTATACTTAAACATATGAGAACTGTGTCGTGATGCCCTCACAACGCCCACAAGTGTAATACTAGTCTATTCCGCATTATCGATGTCCAGTCTCGATAATACTACGACTAGGGATATTTAATGATTAAACCTTTATGGATTGATACTGTCTCATATCATCTCAATCCGGAACTAATCATATGGACTTTTACCATTTATATATCATAGTAAATAAATTACGAAATGATAAAAGGCAATTTCAATATTACATAGTCAATTTTGTACAAAAACATAATGTCTTTTACCAACAGTGACGCTATGGGTCATAATTGTCTAACAGAACCTCATAGGTCATAACACCTCACCATTAGATCAACTCAGTTCGAAGCAACATGGAAGTCAGGTAGCAGCTGGCGAGCTAGGTAAGTAAAAATGCATTGCATAACTTTGATAGGATTGTCACTGTCACACACTGCACAAGTCCCATCAAAGTGCGGGCGACTGTAGTCACTACATTTTTGAATATAAGTCCCGATGATGAACCTCATATAGAGGCACTACTCTTAGAGTTACAGAAGTCACGGGAAACGGACGTCGGAAGGGAAAATTTAGAAATCAATACCTTGTTGGACTTAATTCGTTTGCTTAGCTTCGGGTTCGCTCGTTGGACCTCTGTTTTAAATTTTATCCTCAGCCCGCAAGCCACACACCCAAGCCCACACACCACCAACCACACGCCCAAGCCCACAAAAAAGGCCAAGCCACACGCCCAAAACCCCTTTTAAAATAATTAACACATTAAACACATGTTAAAATCCAAATAAATCACCTTCCCGATTTAAATAAATTAAATCAAATCTAATAAATCCCTTTCCTAAACTAAAATAAATCACCTTCCTAATTGAAGAGATCTTTTCCTTATCGCACACTAATTAAAAGATATCCCCCATAATTGTATGATCTTTTTCCTTCCCGTACAAGGAAAACCTTAAACCTTTCTTATAAAAAGGAGCACAAACCAAAACATTCAGCGCCTTGACATTCATGCCCAACACAAAGAAAATCATCCTCCATTGCCGTTAAACAGCCCTAAAAATCTCCCCTACATTGCCATGAAAACAATCCCTAAATACCCTAGCATTCACGCCTAAGAGACAAAGACAATTACCTCATCTTTTACTGTGAACTAGCATCCCAAAAATCCCTCTCTATTGCTGTGAACCAGCAAGCCCTAAAATCCTCCTCCATTGCTATGAAATACAGCCCCTAAACACACCCTAAACAACCAAAAAAACTATCCAGAAAACTGCCCTCCTTTCACAGTAAAAACTGTCCAGAAAACTGCCCTTCTTTCACCGCAAGACTGTACCCAAAACTGCACCTAAAATTACCTTTCTTTTACCGTAAAATAGCAGCCCTGAAACCCCTCAAATTACCGCAAATCACAGCCCCAACAGCCTTCATTCACAGTAGAATAGTCCACCGAACTGCACCTCTAAAATCGTAAAATAGTCCACAAAAATTGCCCTTTAACCACCGAAAAATTGCACCCCTGAAACCCCACAAAAATCACATAAACAGACACCCAAAACCTCCCAAATATCGTGAACAGTAACCAAGAATAACGACCAGAAAATAGTAGTAAAAACAGAGAAAACAGCAACCCAAAATAGTGAAGCAACGAATGAGAACATTGAACCAGTGAACCGGAGGAGTTACAGAGCATCAACCCTTCCGACAACCACGTAACGTACTTCCAAGAGGCGACTTGAAAGGTAAGACCTGACGGCACCCTTTTATTTATTATTAGCATTTCTCAGCATGCGTATTGTTGGGTTTATGTATGTTGTGGCCATTGGATGAATGATTTTATGTTATCTCTCATGGTATATCGGATAAAAAACCCAGACGTAAATTCAGTAGCCGAATCCAAATGGATGGTAGTATGGTCTGTACTTGGGATATAATTCCACGTACCACTTGAGAAACACACATATTTCGTTTCATCTAATCTTGTGTTTATCCCTTGTTTATTAGAAATAGTATGTTATTTTCATGCATGATCTAGTTATTTCTTTCATGTTAGGAATTTGATTATCTCTCTTTAGTATTTATGTTTAGACAATTATTTACTTATATTTCCGCATTTATTAATTTAATGTGTTCATGAGATTGTGTGCTTGTCGTTATTCCGACTTACTTTTATGCATGTAAACGTAGATATAGGTCTTATGCAAACTTAGATATAGATTGTATGTGAACTTAGATATAGGTTGTATGCAAACTTAGACATAGGTTATTCTTGTGTATGTATGTTACATAGACGTGGTTATATTATCATATAATTCCGTTCATTACAAGTGGCATAAGTAAGGGACCATTTCGAACCCAACAGTTTGAGGTCTTCCCTTACGAGGGGTGAGTGCGACCTTAAATCATTTCCCAGTTCACTCTGGATGACGACTCCTTTATTCTACAATTTAGTCCCCCGTGGGCTACTCCGTACTCCAGACCAGGCTGCGAGACTGAAACAGCGTCACCGATTTCTGTGTCCTACAGTCTTGCCATTGAGTTTTGGCTTTGGTATATGCACCTTTGGAGCCCACACACTTGGGTGGCTCTTTGGAACGTGGAAGAGCTTGCTGAGTTCGAGAAAAGCTTGTAGATTGGAGGGTGGACTGGAGGAGTCTTCAGTTCAAGAAAGTCTTTTTCTTTCTTTATTTTAATTAGAGTTCTTATGATAGTTAGCATGTTTAGGTTTATGTTCTTTGCATGTTTAGGTTTATGTTCTTTGCATGTTTTTATGAGTTTTTATGCTTAGAATATATAGTAACATGCCTTGGCTTGTAGAATAATAAAAACAAATGTTCTTGGGCAAAGGGATAGCAATATTATAATTTTTTAATTTTCCGCTGCGCATTCGCGGCCGCTTCCCAACAGTACCTCTTGTCTTTTATTATATATATTCGATCTAATTTCGTTAGATTGAAACTAAATCGTGTTTAGTGAGATATACATATTAGACAAAGACCCGATAACATATAATGTAGTGCGCTATTACAACGTAGCTTGTAATTGATATTGGGAAATGTCACTATAAAAATAGATTATCAAATTAAGTTCCCGATCAAGATTTACTGACACGGGCTAGTTAGTAAAATCCGTTGAGACCAATGCATGCCGTGTATCGGACTTGATCCGATGGTTTATCCCAATGAACCTTGAGTCTCGGGAGACTCGTATAGACGTGTATGTGTTTATTTGTTAAACACTAAACAACTCACCGAAGATTATCTAATAGATGGTACATCTCGGTTGATTAGCATAGTGATTCTTGACTTGAGATACCAATGTGGATATATAAGTTAGCCTGCACACTTAGATGGTAGTGACGACACCGATCTATTTAGATCAGACCTCTGTATATTCATTGGGTGTGGACTCATGCTCATGATATCCTATGTATATCAAGATAGGATATGTCAGTCCTGTGCACATGGCATATGTATTCAGTAAATAATTAGGAGTCTGTTAAATCCATAGCTGTGGTATACTTCGGAAGTCAGTTCCGAGTTTTATTTATAAGATTGCTAATAGATACATCGACAAGATTATACCTATAGAGATTTGATGTTTATATCTAAAACTCTGAGATAATCCGGATATATGTGATGGAGGGATTATACGTATGCAATGACCTCAAACTGTATGATTCAGCGAGTTTATCTGTGGTCGTCATAATCTATGGGTGTGTGAATTATGGACACGAAATTGGATTTTGTGACGGATATGCCTGAATCTAGAGAGTCTCACTAATGAAACATACTCGTAGAGCACTATGATAACTGTTATGAATAATACTAATTATTTATAACTCTTTTAACGCTTAAACGAAAAATACATGCAATCGGGACGTAATCATCATTTCTGAATTAATGTGTATTGTATTTAATATTTGATATTATTAAATACAAATTAATTAAATATCAAAAATGTGATATTTGACATATATATCATTAATATATGTATTTGAGATATTTAATGTAAATATAATACATATATTTAAGATATTTATATTTATTATTTAATTATTGAATTGTTAAATAATTAAATTAATTAATAAAATAAATATCTTAGGTAATCACTTAACTTTTAAATTGCATGGAATAAGTGGTAACACTTGTTTCATTGTTTTAATTGTTAGGAAATGGCAAGTTCTCGTTAGTTCGCTTGTTATTTGCTTTTAAAGTAATTGTTACAAAGTGTAACAAGTAACATAAAATAAAACAAAATTGCATAGCTTATTTTTTATCCTTGGCAACTCTCGGAAATTGCAAGGAAATGGATATAAGTAATTTTTTATTTCATTTTTGAAAGAACACAAGATTTTCAAAAATTCACTAAGTTAAAATTGAGAGGAAAAGTGAAGAAAAATGGAGAAATGCTTGGAAACTTGGAGTTTTGTAAATTATTTCTAATTTTCTTAAACTAATAAATTGTTTATATGATTCTATGCTTCAACTTGTGTAGCTTAGATTCTTCTCTAATGTTTAATTATGTGAAACATTGTGTTGGAAACTTGTTTGAAGGTGTTTAGCATGGATGATTAATTAATAAGTTAATTAGGAGTAATTAAGCTTATTTAATTAATTAGTAAATAAAGTTGCCATTCTAGAGTTGCTTAGCCATTCATAAATAAACTAGAATTGTTCTTGAGTTGTTTCATGGTGGTGAGACATGATTGATGTGGTATTGGATTGATTATAGTGTTTAATTTATCAATTTAGTGTAAATAGTGCAATTACTGTAATTTATGAAATTGGAGTTCTAAACCCAATCCAATTTTGGGGCTTTTCATATATTTGATTTAATTTGATGTATATTAAATTTGGGATTGATTGGATTTGATCTTGACATGTTTTGAACTGAAAATGACCAAAATTCAAATCCAGGAAAATCTTGTTGTAGTTCGGCAATTTCAGAAAAATTTGGATTTTTGTTACAAATTGTATTTTCATGTATTAGATATGTATTAATCATTTTGGGATTGATTTGGAATAACTTAAATATGAATTTGACAATTTAAGGACCAAAATGATCAAAATACAAAGTTTAGGGGTTTTACGGCAATTAATGATAATTCTGATTTTTAAGATTAAAATTCAGTTTTTATTTATTGATAATTAGAATAAATTATTTTATTTTGATTGCCTAAGAAAAATATTTATCAGAAATTTGTTCGGAGTGAAAATACGGGAAAACGGTGAAAAACGGCTTCCCAAACAGTGAACGGAACACTGTTCGTGCAGCCCACGAACTGTCCAAATATTTTTGGGGCTGACCTGGGTAGACCCATGTGCATTGGTCGGTCGGTTCGACCAGAAACTCGTCTTATGCTATTTTACGGAAAAACATTTTCACAAAAATTTCACGATGTTTCTATATTATTTATGTCATTATATGAAATCGAATAAATATGTTTAGGTGAAATATTAATGAATTATCAATATTGGATATTGAATAATTTATTCGTAAGTTTAAAATTTTTAAACTATGATTTCTCCCGAACCGCGCTCTTTCCGCTGCCCCTCATTGATATAACCTTAACAAAATGGTATGAGAGCGATTCTGATTCTGTACCCCTGATATGATTAGCCCTTTAAATTTAATATTTAATCTAATCTTTAATTTTTACATTCATTCATTTATTTAATTTGTTTAAATAATGTGAAAAATATATTTTAGGAAAATCTCTGTTGAATAAGGTTTTATAAAGTGACTAGAATTAGGAATACTTGTTTCTTCATCTGTCTTGTCGATACAGATGTAAATATTTTCATGACGTTATAACTGTAACGTGCCAAAGCTGTGCAGTTTTGGTTGAGGGTAGTTCATTTGCACCGTAGAACTTATATGCTAAGAGACAATTTCAAGTGAAAGTAGAAATCCTGAACATGCCAACGCTGGCAGGACGACATCGGTAGCTTGAGTTTGTCATTGACAAGTGAAGCCTTGATACGCCTCATGTGAACATGCCAAAGCCATCACACGAGAAATAGTCAGGATAAAATCAGCAGTCACAGCTAGTGTGATTGACAATGAGTTGTCTACCAGTGAATATACTTATGCAAGAACATGTCAAAGCTGTGAGTCAAAGTATGTTTATGGGGTCCACTTCCCATTATGGAATTCGATTTAATTATTGAATTCTCATTTTCTATTGGGGATTACGGTATTACGTAAAGTAGTGGGAGGCACTGCTAGGTTAAAAAATCCATAACCGATGCAGTAAGTAATATTATGAAAATTGTCACTTATGTTTTCTGACTTCAATTATGGTTGAAGATTTCTAGAATAGGTTCTAGATTAGAATAGACTATGATATAATCATTCTAGGCAGAATAGTTTCTTATGTAGTAAAGATTAGGGGTGGGCATCGGATCGGATCGAATCGGATCCGATCCGATTATCAAATCCGATCGAATTGAGTTGGTCCGGTTCGACGGATTTCGGATCGGATCGGATAAAATCCTATCCGATCCGATCCGCTCGAATTATTATTTTTTATTTAATATGCAAAATGACGTCGTTACATATTAAATAAAAAAATTCGAATTATTTCGGATCGGATTTTATCCGATCCGCTCATTTTTTTTGACTCAAAACCAGTTTATGTGTACCGAATTCGGATCGGATCGGAGAAATCCAATCCGAAATCATCATATTTCGGATCGAACCAATCCGATCCGAAATAATTCAAATCAGATCAAACCAATCCGATCTGATCCGATCCGATTCGATAATTATCGGATCGGATCGGATCAAGTTCGATAAGATGATCCGGTCCGGACGAATCAAACATCTTAGAGCATTTCGGATCGGATCAGATTCGGATTCGGTTCGATCGGATCCGAATCTGATAATGCCCACCCCTAGTAAAGATTGACATGAATTGGTTCATGTCTTGAGATTCTTCATTAGCATTAACAAAACCCCATCAAGTATTTGTTTATCTGATAAAGAAGTTTCTTTGCTTTAGTGACATTCAGAGGTCACGTGTCAGACACTATTTACTTTTCAATTATTTGCAAATGTTATAAATAATTGAAGGTAAATAATAAAGCTAAAGAAAGAATATGTGTATAGTTATGTATACAAAATATCAAATTTCACAATACGACAACTGTAGATATTGGATATCAGATCTCCCGTCCAGTTATTTAAAATATTGTTGAATGGTTGTTTTGATATTTAATATCAGAACTTGCGACTATTGGATAGTTACTTGTTCTCTATAAACAGTTGTTACATATTTTAAAGCGACTAGTAGTATCATTGACCAATAGATAAACATTAAGAAAGATATTCAATTAAGTAAATAACTTAGAACATTGTTTTATGAGATTTTATCACTTAAGTATTATATTCTTATTCCATATGGTAAAGGATGGTCTGATACCAAAACACACCACATATCCTAATCCATTTAATGAATATTGTATTCGAGAAAGTGATTAAATCTCATTTAACCAATGAATGTCATTGAACCAGAAAATTTATTAAATTGATATATTGGATATATGTACTTTAATGAATTGTAAATTGCTTAAGGTATTTTTCTTTACTTCGTAACTTAGTCAATGAATCTTCGTGGCTTAGTTACGTGTTTCTGATGAAACATAGATAAAATATTTTGACTTGTTCAAAAATATTTGATCTGAAGTTTTGAAAACCGTATCTTTAAATATCATCGTGAGTATTTGAATTGTTTTGTAACATTCCCGATCTGGGAGATGCTACAGGCAGACGATAGACCATACTAACTGTTGGAATGTATGCCCTATAGCTACATATGATGTAAATTGTTTTATGTGTTTTAAAATAAAATGATGCATTATTCATTTATCATATTGTTTGTTTAATTTTCGCATATTATAAATCATCTTGAATACCCTAGATTACTTATGTGCCTTCAGACTTAGTGTATGAGTGTCATATACAAGAGGATTTAAGTCTGAAGTTAGTGATCTTAAATAGTCCATAGAGAGCAAACAAAGCGAGTACTTTGTTTGTGGTTTATCTATAACTGCGGTCCATTCTATCTTTATTTGGCGATCTTGATCCGGATCGTCCATGTAGAGATATGAGAATGGAGGCACCTTGTATGATGCAATCATATAGGACTCGGCCTAGATGGAAAAGATATTTTTATAATATCCTTTAAACTAAGAAAGTCATTTCGATATACTAGTTGGTCATATATGGATTGATCTTAATCCTGAGTGTACTACGAACTCCTTCATGGGAGGCCATGTCGTTTGATTTACAAAGGTGAGGTTGGTGTAGCAGACCTGGCCAATAGCTATGTATTTTGGGGGCATGGTCTGTTGTGTAGCTGGGAACGTTTTATATAGACATGGAGTTCACTCCTTCTTGCGAGAAGTTGAGGAGTATATTTCTTAAGGGTTGATTCGGTGCTTGAACGATTTGAGCACTCAAGTCTTTCTATTACGAATAGAAAGATTAAAATTCATAATAGTTATGAATAAATCGCATTAGAGAATCAATGGTACTGAAGGTAAAAATAATTAGAGGAGTATAACGGGCATTATGAGCCAACTCTATTCACAAAATACTCGTGAAGGGTCAATTCGTTTGTAATGACTATATCGATGGACAACGACTTGGTTCGGCTTACTACAGCGGATTTAATATAATTAGATAGTCCAATTATATATTCATATAAGTATAAATATTATTAATTTGATAATAATATAATTATGTCACACTTGGAAATTTATGTTAAAATTTAAATTTGGTCTTATTAATAATTATTTGATAATTATTAATTACATATTATTAAATTATATTAGATATATGATTTAATGAATAATGATATTATTTTGAGATTCCAAAAGTGTTTTTGAAAACCTATTGATAGCTTTGGAAGTTATGAATTTGAAAAGGCTATTATATCTTTAATTTTGTAATTTATTTTTATCATAATGATGACAATCAAATCTTGATTTATGTTACAAAATATTAAAGAGGAAATTATATCCTTGGCCGATTTTTGATAGGGTAAAATAGGAAGGGTTTGTTTTTATTCTGTAAAATAAAACCCTAAGTATAAAAAGGAAATTAATTTTTCTTTTTTGAGAGGCTCTCTCACTCTTGCAACCCTAGCCACCTTCTTCTTCTTCTTCACCATTCTCTCAAAAGTTGAGAAACTCCATTGAAGAACATAAGAAGAAAAATAAAATATTAAGTGTGATAAAATCTCTAAATCGTTTAGGGATTTATTTTGTGAGTGTAGCCACACTACTTTCTGCTGGTTATGAGTCATAGCACGTAAGACTTTGTGGTGTCGAAAAAATCATCTTCTTCTTCTAATTCCATAGCTCATGGTAGTGAGGGTTGGTTTTACCTCATTGTCGCCTTTGTCTTGTTATTTTGGGGCTCGGTTTGTTTTCGTTTTAATTCAGAATTTTAGGAAACACCTTGGGATCTTTTGGGGCTGTATTGTGGCTGTATTTTGAAGGAAAAATCAGACCTATATCATCACAGCAGGTCACGCAAATCAGGGGTTGGTTTGGGTGTAGTTCGGGTGTGTAACGGGGTCCAAAACAGTCCGTTATTTCACTGAAGTTTGGGGGCTGTGCAGGGACTGTTTCGGGGGCATTCCGGGGCTAAAATCTTGTCCGAAACAGAAGCAAAATTTCAGTATACCTGCTGGTCAGATTCGACAACTCAAAGGGAAGGGCATAAAATTTTTTCAAATTTGATCCGTTCTACTGTCTCTGAAACTGGTGGTCTTGGGGTGTTACGTATCGCCGTCCCCAAGCCAAAAACTAGAACTGGGGGTGTGGATCTATACTCACCCAAGCTCTGAAACTAGGATCTATGAGCATTATGTATCGCCGTCTCATCAGTCCTCTACATGTGCACATGTCTCTGTCCATCATACTAGGGTGGGTTTTTCCCCATTTCCTGAAAAACATAAAACTCATGCTTTAAATCTTAAAACTGTATCAAATATTTTCTGAAAATATTTCTTTCTAATTAAAACTCAAATCATAACGATTATGAAATAATTGTAATAACAAAGTATTCTAATGCCCTAAAGTAGGAAAGTAATTCTGTGATTTCAAAACTTAATAAAAAAAACCATTTTGAGAAAAGAGGTCCACTCACTGTTTTGGATTTTGGCCAGCATTACTCGCTTGCTGGAGAATTCTGGTTCCTGTGATAATCTAAAACTGACAATCTTAGTTAGAAATAGGTTGGGGAACATATTTCGAAGAAAACTAAATTCGCCCACTCAAGTACTTATATAATTTCAAAGAGTATTATATTATATCATGATGTACTGTGTAATTACAGAGTAATACGAGACCCATTTGGCGGCCTCTATCACGCTGGGGTGGAACTGGAATGGTTTAAAATCAATTTGGCATGAATTTCTTTCTTCGCGTCACGACGCCAAGGTCTTGCGCATCGCGACGTGAATCATCTAGAAGCCTCCTGTGAATTCCAGCACGCGTCGCGACGCGATCTCTTCTTGCATCACGATGCAGACCTGATTCCCAGGTTTCTATTTTTCTTTCCTGATGCTATTCTTACCCAAATCCATCCCCAATGCATATGCAATCAATCCAATACACCATCCATAACATTAAATCAATTATACACATTATAAACTACCATTTTATCATCATTAACTACTCATTTATTCCCAATTCCATTATTCTTAAATCAAACTTTAAACTTTTCAAATTCAAATACTTAACTCCATAACTCATTTCTTTACTTATAAAGCATCAATATGCAACCCAAACATGCCTTTGTCTCTAATTTATCTTCAAGTTTCAAAAATTTAACAAACTAAAATTTGGGTGAAATTTTCTTACATTCATCTTCTTGATTTTCATTCACTTTTGAAGCTCCATTGTTTACTCTTCTTTTCTTCTTCTTTCTTTATTTTTCTTCTCCTCCTATTCTTCTTTCTCACGGCTACGTATCTTCATTATTTTTTTTCCTTTTTCATTTTCATTTTAGAAACAGTGAATTGTAGCCTATTTATACTTGGGCTTATTTGATATCTTGAAAAATGGAGAAAAGTGTAGAAAGTTTGAGAATTTTCATTTGACCCCGAAATCACTATTATTTGAAATTTTAACTTACATTTTTGACTGCTCTGGTCCGATTTAGGAAAAATGTTCATGAAAAAGTTATAGGTCTCGATCTTATCTTCCAATGATATTAAAATTCATAGAAATCGGAGTTCGTATGAAATTATTACACCCCAAATACCACGGGCTATCCAAATGGGAACATTGTACAGTCTCATCCCAGGACTTTGAAGGATTTACCAATTATCCCCAATGTCATACCATGCGTATATTTGAGTCTCAACATAATTTATTTTATTTACCTTCGTCCTGTACGTAACAGTACCATTATATGCAGTAGTAAAAACTACCGGTTATTACATATTCTCCCCCCTTAAATAGGTTTCGTCCTTGAATCCTTTTTAAGCTTGGGATCTCACCATAGACCATCGGATTCATGGCATTTCTCTAGACCATCAGCCTTAACTGGCTTAATATTCAAAACTATCTTATTTTACCTGCTAGAACTTTTACCTTTTTGTAAACTAACTCAAGCTCGCTTCAGTCTTTCCCTACCTTGTGCTTTTTAAATTCTCAGTTGAGAAGGGGATTCCTCATCATGTTCCTATAACTTCGACTGTTTACTTAACCTACAGTCCTTTTGATGCAGTAAAGAAGCCTCATTCCTAGATCTTTCATTATAATCTTCTTACTCTAGCTCATTACAGCATGAGCTATTAGTTCTAAATGCACTATATTTGTGCTTTATGTTCACTCCTTCTACTTCTTGACTGTTTAGATTTCTTATGTCTATCTGTAAGAAGAGAGATTTTAAGAAGTTTCTTACTAAGAACTCGTTGCTTCCTCAACTTATTCCGCAAAACATTGGGCTAGGCTTGTCCAATTTTACTTATGGATCTTTTATCTGTAGGTATTTGCGCTTCTATAATTGGTTTCCTCTATCTTGGTTTTGACTATGGAAAGTGTAAGAGTGTGTGTGTGTGTGTGTGTGTGTATATATACTAGGCTGCTTACTAGTTCTTCATTACAATTTATTGTCTCTGCTTATCTGTATAACTTAGAACTTTGTAATGTGGGTCTGACTTCTTATGTACCTTTGTCCTATATTATTGTCCACTTAAAGGTTTGTACTAAGAAAGTTGGGTCTGGTAGTTTCGCTGGAGGCTGAACTGTATGCACATTTCTACTTAAACTACACTCTTGCTGTAGACGGGGACATTGGCGATTCAGTCCCGACTATAATCCATTCTTTTCTTTATACCCTATTTTCACTGCTACTGTAAGTCTGGTTTTAGTGCTCCTCACTTATTTGTTCTCCAAAGTCTAGTGCTGTCAAGGGTCATTACTCAAATATACATACACATGTCATACCTTAAAGATTCACTCCATATGCTAGTTGTAATTCTGTAGTAACTTATCTCCTCGATTCCGTGCTATTTGATACATCTACCAAACCACCCATACTCATGGCTTAGGTCGTTCCAAACCCGTAGTGGTTTAGATACTTATGTGATTTCCGTGAACTAACACGTAAGAGATCTTTGGTTATATTTCGATACTACGAAAACCTTGTAGTTTCACACTTTGTCTTTACTTACTAGGTATTCTTTTACTACCGTCATTGTATCTCCACAGCTTTACTTCTACTGTTTTTCCTTTGCATTCTTCTTTCCTTTTGCTTGTCTAATGCTATATTAAGAACTCATGTGGTCTATGTCTCTGGTTCCTTATTTGAAGGATATCTTTTCCTTTCTCTTTCCATTACTGTGTCTAACACTGATTCCTTTGTATCATAGTTAATACTTGACTACTACTTTATCCTTGTACCATACCATCTGAACAACTTCTTTCCTTACTCTTTGATCTAACATTGTCTCGTACTTTTATTCTGTTCTTAAACTATGTTTGAAGGTCTTTTGTTCCAGATTTCTTCCATTATACTTTCACTTATTTTTGGGAATTTCCTGAGGCAATCATCGGGATCCACCTCTGCTGCTATTGTTTAATTAAGGGTGGGAGGGACCTTATTCTGAGGCCTTATTGGTTATGGTAGACTAGTTATGCGTACTGCTGAAAAATAAACTTAGAACTCTCATGTACATACATCTGTAATCTTTTCTCACACTAGAGCACTACTACTAAAATTGTCTGATTTGTCTTTTCCAATTTTTATTTTTGATTACCTTCGACTATCGGACTCATTATCTCTCTTGAGAAGTTCTTCTAAGATCGTGCTCTCAAGAACTTCCTCGTACTGTCTGTACTTTTTTTAATCTTATCTCTGTTGTTTAGCCTTCTAAAGTCCTTACTTTCTCTCTCTACGTGTTGCTACACTCTCTTATTATTCCTCCTTAATAAGCTTATCATATTGCATAAGTTCCTTTCGTATCTAAGTTCCTTGAACTTTTTACATCTCTATTTTCTTGAAAATTCTCTTTCAACCTCTAATATCTAGGACATCTTTTACTAAATCTCCAGTTCAAGTATTACTTTTTATCTAGCATTTCCCTTCTCATCTTAGTTCCTTGAATTCCTTATTTTTTAATTTCCCTGGAATCTCCCTCATCTTTGATTGCTTAAGGCATCTTCTTATTAAATCATGGGTTCGAGTACTATTCTTTAACTAATTTCTCATTCTCATTACCATGGGTCTCTTTATAAGTTACTTACTTTAATCCAAAGAGTCGTTCTCCCTAATTTCTCTGTATTTCTAAGTCTTTACCTTTTTAAAGGCTCCTTGATTTAATGATGACCTCTAGACTAGCTCAACTTATCATGACTTCAAACTCTTCTGGCCCATGCTGCTTATCTATGTCTCTTTGAATTCATCCATTTGGCTGTCTATTTATCTAGCAATTCACCTAACCTGTCAATTGTTCTTCTATACTATTCTTCCACTTTACTAGATTCTAAGTTAAGAATATTCCTTCCATAAGGATCTTCAAATACACACTTCTGCTTACACTTAAGCTTAGTAACGCTCTAGTAAGGTGTTTGCACGCTTTTCAGAATTGAGAATTCTGGAAGGGAGGTGTAGGACACAGATGTCGGTGACGCTGTTCCAGGCTCGCGGCCTAGTTAGAAGTACGGAATAGCCCGCAGGGGAACTAAACCGGAGAAATAACATATAGTCGCCACCTGGTGTGAACCGGAAAATTGTGATTTAAGACCGCACTCATCACTCACAAGGGAAGACCTCAAACTGTTGGGTTCGGAATAGTCCCTTACTTATGCCACTTGTAATGATATGATTTGTGCAATGAATTAACCGAATCTACGCAACATATATGCTCAAGGGTAACTTAGATCTAGTTTGCATTCATCAAAATAAATCATATGTCTAAGTTTGCATGCTTAGAAAGTAAGTCATTATAAAGGCAAACATACAATTTCATAATCACGTTATATTCATGGATACGGACACGCAAGTAAATAACAGTTACACAAGCGTTCATAAAAGTAAAACGGAATAATGGCAAACACATAATTTCATAAACACATTGTACTACGCAAACGGAAACATAAATAAATAACAATTACACAAGCATGCATAAAAGTAAAACAAAATAATGGTAAACATATAATTCATAAACACATTGTACTTACACATACGGAAACACAAGTAAATAATAATTACACAAGTATGCATACTGAAGAGAAGCAATTAGATGCAAAATATAAAGAGATGATTAAAGAGGCAATTATACGTCGAAATAAACGTGCAATGGTGCAATACAGAAATGCAAATAACAGAATAATAAATGGCGCAGAAAGTATAGCGGTAAAGGTAGCCTTTTAGGCTTTTCTTCCGTCAAATAGAGAACCTTTAGACCATTGTAATAAGCTCATGTGCGTTACATTATGATGCATGATTAAACAATGAGATGGCATACAGCAAGCAAATAACGGAATAATAAAAGGCGCGGCAAAACATCGTGGGAAAGGTAGCCCTTAGGCTTTTGATCCCTCGAAACGGAGGACCTTTAATTCAACTTGATTTGCCCATGCGCATGACATTACAATGCATAGAAATAAAGACAACAATATGGGACTTCATATGCTCGATTGAACATATCTCATATTCAACCAAACATACTTCGTCTGGTGCAGCAAAGTACTGTCGTAAAGGTAGTCTTTTAGACTTTTCTTCTCTCAAATAGAGGACATTTAGAACAACATGCAAAGCCCATGCGCACTATATCCTCAACACATAAACATATAACTTGCAGAAAATAAATGGTGGAATATTAAAAGGCACGGTAAAGTATTGTCGTAAAAGTAGTCTTTTAGAATTTTCTTTTCTCAAATAGAGAACCATTAGACCAACATACTAAGCCCATACGCATCACATCACAATGCATATAAAATAAAGACAATGATATGGGATTTCGTATGCTCGATTGAACATATCTCGCATTCAACCAGACATACTTCCTTCGGTGCAACAAAGTACTGACATAAAGGTTGTCTTTTAGACTTTTCTTCTCTCAAATAGAGGACATTTAGACAAACATACTAAGCCCATGCGCACTATATCATCAACACAAAAACAACTAACTTGTAGAAAATAAATGGCGGAATATAAAATGCGGATAATAAATACATAAGATAAAATAAAGCACAATATGTGCCGTTTACTCAAGTGGAACGTGAAGTTGTCTCCCAAGTACAGACCGCTTTACAGTCTATTCGGATTCGGCTACGGAATTTACGTCTGGGTTTCCATCCTATATACCATAAGAGATGACACATTTTCCATTCATCCAAAGGCCATAACATGCATCAAAAAATGACTTTCATGTGAAGAAAATAAATAAAACAATTAAAAGATTAATGAAAATAAATAAGAAAAGTGCCCTCAGGTCTAACCCTTTTTTTCGTCTCTCGAAAACGCGTTACACAGCCGTCGGAAGGGTTGACGCTCCGCTATTTTTCTGGTTCACATTTCTTTTCTTGTTGTTTTGTTGTTTGGGCTGCTGTTTTCACTCTGTTTCGCTGCTGTTTTTGTTGTATTTTCTGATCACATTTTTTGGTAATTAGAGGACTGTTTTGTGGGTTATTTGGACTGGTTTGGGGGTAGTTTTTGTTACTGTTTTGAGCAGTTTTTGGACTATTTTTGTGTTGATTATTCTCGGTGTGGATAAAGGCTATGTAGGCTGGTGGCATACGTTGTTTTTGTGGGATGGCGTGGCTGTCTATTTGAAGATATTTTGTGTTGATTGTGGGGGCAACGTGAGGGTTAGGTGGCTGCTAAGGGTTTTTGGCCTGTGCATTAGGTGTTCATTTGCGTGAGGGTTTCGAGGTGGCTTGGGGGGCATGTGGCTCGAGGCTTGAGCAGTGTGGCGTTGAGTGTTGAAGGTTGATGAGTGGACTGAAAGCTATGTGTTTAGTTGTGTCTTTTTTTGCGTGTGTTTGTGGCTTGAGGGTTCACGTGGAGGGCTGCTAGGTGTTAACGTGTTTGTGCGTTGTAGATGGCATTGAATGGCAAAGATAAGGTTATTGTGCGTTAATTTGCTAGGTCAAGGTGGGGGCTGCTTGTTGAAGGTTCATGCATAAGGTGTATGGTTCTGTGTTTTAGTTATGTCTTTGTGGGATGGCTGAGAGTGAGGCAAGGTGAAGGACGTGAGTGGCGTGCAGTTTTTTTGAGAAGCTGAGAGCTGAGGATAGAGTTAGGGCGTGTGATTAGGGTTTATTTGATAAGGGAGAGTGGCGCGTGGCTCCTTTTTGTTTAGGTTTTATTATTTCACGTTAGTGAGAAGGAAGGGCGAGAGATGAGAGTGATAATGCTTAGGGCTTTCTTTGTTATTTTTTTGGCCGAGAGAGTGGAGTCCAAGTGCTAGGGTTTGCTCGTGTTTTTATAGTGAGAGAGAGAGAGGGGCGTGTGAGGCGATTAAGGTTTTTCTTTTTGCATGAGATTTTAAATAAGGAAAGAAATCATGGAAAAGAAAGGGTAATTGTAATTTTGGTGGGGAATCTCTTTATATTAGGTGAGTGATTTATTTAAATTAGGAAGTGATTTATTTAATTTAATTAGATTTTAATTTAATTTAATTTAGTTTAATTTGATTTTAATTTAATTTGTGACATGATTTGATTATTTCTAGGATTTGGCTTGGGTGAGATGGGCTTTGGATGGGTGCGGGGGTTTTGGTTTTGGGATCGGTGAATTTTGAAACAAAGGTCCAACAAGCGAACCCGAAGGGAAAAGAGCGAATTAAGTCCAACAAAAATGTCAATTCTTGACTCTTCCCTTCCGACGTCTGCTTCACGTGACTTCCACAATTTAAAGAGGTAGTTTCTCCATATGAGACTCATCATCGGGACTCACATACAAAAATACAGTGCTTACAGTCGCCCCCATTTTGATGGGACTTATGCAGTGTGTGACAATGACAATCCTATCAAAGTTTATACAATGTATTTTTACTTACCTGGCTCGCCAACTGCTACTTGACTTGACTGTTGCTTTGAATTGAGTTGATCTAGTGGTGAGGTGTCGCGACCTCAAGGTTCCTCCCTGCAAGATGCTGCGATCTCTAAGAATCGCTACCGATTGAACTGATGAGAGTTGGTCCATTTCCGAACCATGCTCCATTTTCGGAGTGCCATTTTCGGTGAGAGATAGTAGTCCATTTTTGAACCGTGCTCTATTTTCGGAGTGCCATTTTCGGCGTCTGATGTGATAGTAGTCCATTTCCGAACCGTGCTCCATTTTCGGAGTGCCATTTTCGGTGAATGAAGAAATAATGGTCCATTTTCGAACTGTGTTCCATTTTCGGAGTGCCATTTTTGGCAAAATTGATGCTGTGTCTCCATACCCGGAGTTTCATACCCAGCAAAACTGATGTTGTGCTAATGTGGGCCTCGCCCCCATAGTGCCATACCCGGCCAGATTGATACTGATGATAATGTGGGCCTCACCCCCCAAAGTGCCATACCCGACAAAACTGATACTGTGTCTCCATACCCGGAGTGTCATACATGGCAAAACTGATGCAGATGATGTGATGATTTATTTCAACATATTATACTGCCTCTCATGAGATAATCTTGATAGCTAGACATGTCCTTAACGAATGCTTCGCGTCGAAACCTGAGAACCTTCAAAGTACTTGATACACTCAACTCCGATCGTCTGAATAGGTGATCTGAACTAGACTCCTAGTATGTGTGTGCCAAGGCTCTTTCACAGCTTAATCATTAAGTAGGCCAACTCGATGATTTCATCTCGGAGAGTCAGATCAGTGGGTCTAACCAACCTAGATGTCTTGATCACACTCTGTGATTACTTCGTCATACTCAACATGATATGGTCTTGTTCTTTTTTTGTCTATTTCTTTTCTTTCTTTTCATTCTTTTTCCTTTTTTTTTTTTACACACCTACCCTTTAAGGTAGCATTTCTCCATATGGTGGTCCTAATACTCGTCCATGGGTAGCTTCATGCTTATCGGTTATAGGTGGTCTATTTTATCTATTGTAGAGAATTTTCCTTTATTTCTGACCATATCATATATTGTCGCATAAGTAAACCAGGGTGGACATCTAGGCAAACGGTTATTCACTGATCCATCATCTCTTCAACTAGTCATCTTTCCAACCACTTAGGCTTCCAATATTGAGATTACGTAATCAAGTGCTCGCGAGTATAGCCGAGATCAATCCATTCAGAGTACCGGACGAGAGCGCATCTCGCACTTATCATTTTTAAGTTTTCTCCCTTCAACAAACAATGTCATCACCGGACATATGCCTAGCCATCAAAGACTTCTCTCTCTGTTTTTTTTTCACTCACTCATTCCACGGAATTCTTCCTTTCGACTGCGATAATATGGGCTTCGCCCCCTGATATCCATTCCCGAAAATCATGCTGATATGGGCCTCAACCCTGGGATTCCTTCCCGAAACTAACACCAATATGGGCCTCTACCCTAGGATTACTACCTGAACCTGATACTGTGCTTTTGTTGTTTCTGATTGGCTTGTCTTTGCCGCTTTCTCTTTTTCTTCTTCAAAATCTGGGAATACAAAACAAAACAAACACAAAAAAAGAGTGCAATGCATGTATGAATTAGAATAAAGGTTGCCTCTCCCAAGTTTTTTCTATGGAGAATTTTAATGAAAGCCAAGGTTTCACCGATTGTAGTATGGGAATGTTATTGCTTAAAAAACAATACATCATCATCATATAGGACAATGAATATATCAGTGCGCTCCCACTAACCTTCTTATAGACACAAGAATCATCATCATTTTAAATGAAACTATATTGTAATATGATCTCATCAAAATGTTGGTTCTAAGAACACAATGCTTACTTCAATCCATAAATGGATCGATTTAACTTTCAAACCTTGTTTGCATGTTTTGGCACTACAAAACCATCGGGCCGTTGTATATAAACATCCTCCAAAAGATTTCCGTTAAGGAAATTGATTTTAACGTCCACCTGCAATATTTCATCATCGAAATATGCAACATTATCAAGCATTATTCGAATGGATTTAATCATGGCAACGGATAAAAGGTTTCGTCGTAATCGACACCATGATAATGACGATACCATTTCGCTACAAGCCGAGTTTTGTACGTTTGTATGTTGCCATCCATGTCTGTTTTCACCATGAAGACCCATTTGCTACCAATATGTACAATGCCTTCTGATACATCAACCAGTGTCCAAACTTTGTTGGTATACATGGAATTCATTTCGGACTTTATGGCAGCTTGCCATAAAATGGAATCGATACCTTGTATCAATTCCTTATACGTAGCCGGTTTGTATTCCTCAATAAGATTAATAACTATATGAGGTGAGATCAGAAACCCATACCTCTAAGGTTGTTTTCTAACTCTATCCGACCTACGCGGTTCTTGTGTATTAGAGATTGTGGAATAGTCTCATCCCTAATGAACTGTTCGTGTTCCGTGAGGGGATCAGTGCTAGAAACAGTATCACTCCGATTTTCATCGAGTTCTACTTTCCTCCCACTTGCCACTGCATTAGGAATTCCGATTTTCATCCAAGTATCCATTTTCCCAATTCATCTATAATCACTCTAATACTCATTCTAAGTCATTACACACTATTCTAAACTAACTCGGCTTCTTAAATTCTCAAATTACACATTTGCGAAAAATCTTGCGGAAAAGTTTTTCCAAATGCTACGGAAGGGTCTCGAACCCTCCGAACTTATCCAGAATGACTTAATTACCCTCATATTTATATCATTTTTATAATTACGGTCATCTACGCTCAGTCGCGCTAGAAACTCCGTTTTACCAGAAACTCGCTAATTCTACCGGATCGATCTAATTTATTCTGTTCTCACTCGAATTATACAACAAGTATCGTTTTAACATATTAAATCATATCCAATACATTTCATGTCAATTTTTTACACTACGACTATCGGAAGCATCCGAATATAAATCGATAAACTTTAAAAATACACGTTATTAACGGAGAGTCGTAACAAAATTCTGAGGGCATTTTCGGACTCCCAACGGCCATATGAACGCGCTGGAGTCATCAGAATTTCGATCTGAGCTATTGTTCATCTGGGTCATTATTCATCTGAATCTTCCCCCCTTGTTTTACGTGCCACCGAGCACGGATCGGGAAAACCGTCACCACCATCTCATAATACTCGTCGAGGGCTTCGATTTGGCGGGTGGCAGGGCTCGTGGTTCGAAGCGACGAGTAGTGATCTGAAAAATGAACTCGAGCCCTTTCTCCCTCTCTTTCTCACCGATTCGGCATCGTTTGGGGAATCGCCAGCCACCATGTGGCCGGCCTGATCGGGACGAAGCAGGTGGTGCCGGCGAGCTCCGCCGGGGGTGGCCGGACGGCCGACTTTCTCTCTCCTCCCTCTCTCTCGAATATGCCTTCTTTTTTTTTCTTTCCCTTTGTTAAATCAGTAATAATAATAATAATAACACAAATATCTTATTCCTAAAATTACTAAAATGCCCCCACTTATAAGGGTATTTTCGAAAATCACCAATTTTGAAGCCTTTCTGGCACTATTTGCAAGAAATACTCAACACGAAAGTTGTTCGTCTCGGAAAAACGAGTCTAATGGTTCAAGAATCAACTCGATCGGAGTTCGTTTGCTAATCACGTGACCAAATTCGCAAACTTTATGCGTATAATAAAAATCACGTAACTGATTTCTTTGAAACGATGCGTCTTTTAAAGCGACAAATCATCACCTATATTATTCTGATCCATATAACATCGTGAGAACTCTTATTCCTTACAATCAACTTATTCCGTGGGTATAACTTCAATCCGGGGGAAACGTCCAAATCTGTCCCAAAAATCTGGAATGTTACTTTCACCCCTCCTTATAAAAATTTCATCCTTGAAATTTCTCCGCTCTTATAACTGTTGATTGGAACCTGGTCGCAAGTGTGGAAACCATCTTACTCTAAACTCCACTGATATCACTTCTCTGTTCCAACTAGGAACTAACCACTATCTATAAGCTAGAATCCTTAACAGCTCATCTACGACTTTAAACTGACTATGCTGGTCTGGTTCTCATCTCCAACTCTACTATTTTTGTTCTTATCTCAAGTCATCTGGCCTCACAAGAGCCCTATACTAATACTATCTAATTTATTCAAGTTTTCTGGTCTAAAAGGGCCGCAAAAGTACTAACTCAAATTAATCTCCTCCCATAGAGAGATAGCTAATCTATGCACATCAATTGAGTCACCCATGGACTCAAATTCAAGCAAGCAAAGCACTGAATAAATAAATAATATCATATCAAATAATCATATAAAGTACATACAAAGACCTACGTGGTCTTTACAAAACTGAAGACAATCTCAAACAGCCGAATCCCCATAGTTGCAGTCACTGACTTCTGGACCATGTTACCAACACTGACTTTTAAATCATGCTCTGATACTAACTTTGTAACATCCCGCCTGAGCCAGGATGTTACCGGCATGAGATAGGCTAATCCTGCCTCTATAAGCCTCTGATTCTGACGAAAATTCGGCATGATGTATGCAGAACATCATGCAACCTGACTTATAGCCAGCACTCGGAAACAACCTGCTACTCAATTCAATCATATGTAATCATCATCTAGGCCTCAGGCCTGAACTCAGTGAACAAAAGTAAATCATTTGGCCTCTGGATAGAACTTAAAATAAAATTATACTAATACATAGCCCTTACATATAAGATACAATACAAATAAAAATACAAGGGTCGTGGGGACCCATAACTCGACCTAGGACTCTCTTGACTGCAATTGGGGCGATCCATTATTTTCAAAGTCTTTACTGAAATCCTACTGACTCAGCATGATTGCTACTGACCTTCAAAACTAACAAACTGTTGTGGTGTGAGTCATAAGACTTAGTAAGTAACCATGCTAATAACTTGAGCGTCGAACACAAACAAAGTCTGAATTCCATTTCTGAATTAACTTGAGTTGTCTATATAACCATGCAACTACGTATTAAGTCTGAGCTAACTATCTAGGTCTTATCCATTTGCAAACATATTACTTGTTACTGATCCTATTATCTGATTATCCATACACTTTAAATTCTGTTTATCGTTTATAGTTTAAATATCTTAATACATATACACATACACATCAAGTTTACATATCACGCCAACCATGTCATTTATTAAAACTCCTTTTACCCAGAACACACATATCTCGGGTCTTGTTTACTAGTTATATTTTCATACATTCATAATATATGTGTCAAGTCTATACATCATTAACAGCCTTATCAAAACCCGTCACTCTTTTGCTGCGCTACACAACTATCTTTCTACCTTCATATTCATTCTTTGCCAATTTGGTTTGGACAGTTAATATAGTTATCATTCTTTTATTTCATCGAAATATCATCAAATCGGTAATATAAAATATTATTTCTATTCACATACTATTAACAACCACATACTCATGTATATATGATCATATTATCATTAATCAATGCTTTCTAAAATACTCATTATGTGTAGACATACAATGCATATAAACATCAGTCATATACTAATATGAATGAGATCACGCTATCATGCATTAACATCAACTATATATATCTCAGATGAATTACTAGAATACATGATTTATATGCATGATTTGTAAACCATACTCCACTTGTCATGCTATGCTTTTAGAAAATACTTTTTGAAAAAAAAAAACTTTCCGAATAACTCTTTTTGAAAATATCTTTCTGAAAACTTTTTGCTGAAAACCTTACTTGAAAACCAGTTTCTTCTTAAAATAATGTATCTCTTACAAAACTAATGTTTCTGGAAACTTTCTTTTCTAAAAAGCTCTTTCTGAAGCTGTAACTGAAAACTGAAATCTAAAAAACTATTTCTAAATTATGTTTCTAAAACCTATTTACTAAGAATCTGAAAACTGAAAACTGGAATCTGAAATCCTTTTTCTGAAAATCGAATCTCCGCCCGAAGGCGCATCTCCGCCCTGGAATGTACCATCTGAGCGCTGAGGATCTAGGGGCATCCCCTCAGTCCTCCACATGGGCACATATATCTAAATCCATCAATTCCAGTTAGTGTACAGCTGGGATGGGTCAAATCCCAAATCTCGAATCCATATGAAATCCGTCAATTCAATTTATGATAACTCCGGGATTTACCAAATCCCACTAAATGTCAAACTGAAAATCATTTCTCAAATTCTCGAAGTCTTTCTGCAAATCTCAAATTGAAAATCGTTTCTCAAATTCTCGAAAACTTTGTAAATATTAATCTGGAAATCTTTTTTGAGAGTTTCTAAAAACTCTGAAAATCTCATTAACTTATAAAAACATTCTGTTTATGTTAATGCACCAAAATATATGCATTCCCACATTAATACTCATACACACACGTATGCTTTCCATGCATGATCTCGTATTCTCATACTTATATTTTTATCCATGTTAATGCTCGTGTATGCATGCTAACACATTTTCATGTCCATAACAATTTCTCGATTTATACACGCTAACTAATGCTCATACTTACATGTTCACAAGTATGCATACTCTAAGGTCTTACTTTTTCACACATATGCTCAGTCATTCAACATGCTTTGACTTACAGTCACACATGAATATAATAAATGCCACATCTTTATTTCATATTCTCACACACACACACACACAGAGATATATATATATATATATATATATATAATTTTTAAAGATAACACATGATTTCTCATTCATAAACTGGTTCAACAACATCAAATCATTTTATTTTTCATCCATATTTCATACAATATATGAACATACCATTATGCAAATCCGTAATCTCATCCAATAAAACATCTCAAATTATCTTTAAAGGTTATTTACATTTCATAATTCACTCTAAATTATAAGGCCATAACGTTTACCTGTAATCCATACATACCATGCATTCCCGAGCGTTTCCATATCTCAACCATATGTCATAATTCATACTCCCTCATATTTCATATATACTTGCATACATATATACTAACATATTCATCGCTACATAATTCCATTCATATTTTTTTCTATACTACTCAGGTTCACAACCTACTTTATCGGGCAACCATATTTACACATATGCATACATACACGTATCTAAATATCCAAGCATACTTATAAAATAATGACATATTTATTTTATTCTTTACAAGCATCCATCATGCAAACTTAAGTTAGCATGCTTTAGCATTTTATCTATATTATCATATCATAGCAATTTACATTTCTTTGCTATGTTAGTTAACGGCTATACTTAATAATAACATACACACATGTTCAATTTCCATTTTTCTTATCAAAAAAGTATACTTATATATCGCATTCGTCTTTACATTCCTTTAAACTTTAATCTCAATCCCTAGGGTGTAGTTTCTACAACCCCCAAACCCAAGTATCATTATTTATACTCATAAGTATTTCCTCACATTTCATGTATACACATATACTTTATCGTTTTATACATTTAATTTTAGGCTTAGTATAATCTTACTTGTATGTATGTATGTGTATGTATGTATGTATGTGTGTGTGTGTGTGTGTATATATATATATACAGACTCTACTATATGGTTATACCTATACTTACATCATTTCTTAATATCTAAACTATAATAGAACACATAGCACAAGTATTCATCGCATGAGTTACTTACCTGGCTAGGCGGACACTCATAATCATGGTCTGATATGTCAAAATATATAGCAAAATACGGTTAGAACCGCTATTGGCGGAAATTTCTACTCATCTATAATAAACTACGGGCTTTCTCGGAATAATCAAATCAAATACAAACTTGTCAGATTTTTCCCGATTCATCTATAATCACTCTAATACTTATTGTAAGTCATTACACACTGTTCTAAACTAACTGGTTGCTTAAATTCTCAAATTACGCATTTGTAAAAAATATTGCGGAAAAGTTTCCCAAACGCTACGGAAGGGTCTCGAACCCTCTGAACTTATCCAGAATGACTTAATTACCCTCGCATAACCATATTTATATCATTTTATAATTACGGTCATCTACGCTTAGTCGCGCGAGAAACTCCGTTTTACCGGAAACTCGCTAATTCTACCGGATTGATCTAATTTATTCCGTTCTCACTCGAATTCTACAACAAGTATCGTTTTAACATATTAAATCACATCCAATACATTTCATGTCAATTCGTTACACCATGGAACTACCGGAAGCATCCGAATATAAATCGACAAATTTTAAAATTACATATTATTAACGGAGGGTCGTACCGAAATTCCGTTGGCATATTCAGACTCCCAACGGCCATACGAACGTGCTGGTGTCATCGGAATTCCGATCGGAGCTACTATTCATCTGGGTCACTATTCATCCGAATCTTCATCCATTGTTTTGCGTACCACCGAGCACGGATCGGGAAAACCATCACCACATCTCGTAGTTCTCATCAAGGGCTTCGATTTGGCGGGTGGCATGGCTCGTGGTTTGAAGCGACAAGCCGGGATCAGAAAAATGAACTCGCGCTCTTTCGCCCTCTCTTTCTCATCGATTCCGGTGCCATTTGGGGAATCACTGGCCACCATGTGCCCGGCCTGCTCGAGACAAAGCCGTGGTGGTGCCAAGCGCGCTCCGGGGGCTGGCTTTATGGCGCGATTTTCAAAATATACTCAACACGAAAGTTGTTCGTCTCGGAAAAATGAGTCCGATGGTTCAAGAATCAACTCAATCAGAGTTTGTTTGCTAATTCTGTGACCAAATTCGCAAACTTTAAGCATATAATAAAAACACGTAACTGATTTCTTTGAAACGATGCGCCTTTTAAAGCGACAAATCATCACCTATATCATTCTGATCCATATAACATCGCGTGAACTCTTATTCCTCACAATTATCTTGTTCCGAGGCTATAACTTCAATTCGGGAAATGTCCAGATCTGTCCCAAAAATTTGGGATGTTACAAAAATTCAACAACCAAAAGTTATGTATATCTTTCAAAAAGTAAAAACAAACTGTGTTGGTTTTGGTTTGAGTGTCCCATAAGCAATCCAAGCTTTACTCAACCAATAACAACTTTCATCAAATGTCAAACATGTTGATGTAAGTCAAGTGGGTCCCACCACTTTTACATTCCAAATTTAAGTCGAATAACATAATACGCAACTTCCCTCGGACTCGGCTTTTTTTAATCCGATTAAACGAATTTTTCATCGTGGCGTAATTAATTCTAATCTAATTAAATAATAATGCCTCACAAAATTATTACGAAAGTCACTTACGAATTAATTCTAATTAATTTGTTTGCCTGAATTAAAATCTAATTTTAATTCCGCATTGAAATATGATTTCAATTATATCCCATATATTATTTAATCGATTAATTCCAAATTAATCTAGTTCTCTCTTCTATTAGAATTTTATCCCGGATAAATTCTTACCAGAAATAATCCTAGATTAATTTTCTCCCTCATAATTAATCCTAGATTAATTCTATTCGAGTCAAATGTTATCGGTGAATCTTTGGAAAGCGACCCAAGAGATCCCTGGATATGTTGACAGTAAATCCAGTCGTTGGACTATCCGAACACATGCGTACCCCGTACCTTATTCTAACCTATGATTATCAGATAATTATGACCTTGCCACACTATCCCGATAGCAGCAGCATATAAGAGTACAAGTTCTGTATCCTGCATGATTATCATCTCCATATGACTGAAGTGACACTTCTATCTTGACATCACACCCAATACACTAAGATTCTAAGAAAACCCAGAAGAGGCGTACACAAAACCTGTTAAAGCCCAAAACGACTAAAACCAAAGCGTACTGATTATCGCAAATATTAGCGATGTAAGTCTCAGGTTAAGACCACATACAACTACCCTGATTCGGATTCCCATAGACACATAGTCATACTACCAATGAGATTCCGATGGGTCTATCAAGAGCAAAGCTTTTCTCGGTCTTACGGCTAACAGAACCTTATATTACACTTGCATAAGTATCCAATACTTAAATATATGAGAACTATGCCGTTAAGATTCCATAACGCGCACAAGTGCAATACTAATCTATTCGTGCATTATCGATGTCTAGTCTCGATAATACTATGACTATGGATATTTAATGATTAAAACGTTCGTGGATTGATACTGTCTTATATCTTATTAATCTGGATCTAATCATAAGGACTTTTATCATTTATAAATATTCAAGTAATCTAATTACAAAATGATAAAATAACAATTTCCTTTTTCACATAGTTAATTTGTACAAAAGCCATAATGTCTTTTACAAATAGTGATGATATGGGTCACAATTGTCCAACACCTCCTCTATGGGTCACAATTGTCTAACACCTCCAAGTCAAAAAATATATATCCATTAAATCATCCATACCTTTTTCCTTTGAATTAACTAAGCCTTGGCTTTGGCTCAACAAGCTTAATGATTTCAGTTAAGCATGACCCATTGATAGTGGAAAAGCTTCGTAATCCACGTCGATGAACAAGAAGTGACATTGACTTTGGCCAACAAGTCACATCCGCCCAAGACATAGGATATATTACAAAGCTTTCGTGGTTCAAACACATCTGCGATGGACAATGATCTTGACTTTGGCCAATAAACCAATGCCAATCTTGGATCTTGAGAAAGAACCACTCAATGGAAGGAAACCTCTTAATATTAAAGTGAGGGAATTTATTATATTTTAGTAGGTCTCATCATACACCTTAACTATGTATTCTAAAAGCATAATAAGACGCGATTAAAATAATAATGATACGCGGATGGATATATAATACAAATTTATTCCTAGAACAAATCACTTCTTTCCTCTCTCTCGCTAGCACTTTACAAACTTCTACCCAATTACATAATACATTAAAGATGCCTCATTTAAATTCATGGGAATAGTGAAAAGAGAAATACATAGATAAGGAGATGAAAGGTTGGACACGCAGGTCTAATTTAATAAATAAGTACAATACTTACAACAATTTCCAAAATTGACCCCACCCAACTAATATCATTCGATATACATTATTCATACAAATTCATCCAAGTATTCACACAAAGCATGTTATTAATCAATCTAATCCAATTAATTAATCTTTGATTAATGACCATCCAATGTTCATACAATGATTTGCTTTGCGCGAGTCTAACTCGTTTAAGAATTATTCAAAGTAAGTATTCTTGAATTATATCAAACTACAATTTTAAATCCAATTTAAATTGTATCCAATACTAATTCATGTTTAATTCCAAATTAAACAATTACACTTATAATAGTGCCTTTTAGACTTGGATTCCAAATCCATTCCAATTGGGTCTCAAATGCCCAAATAACATCCAATGTCAATTCAATTAAAGTCCAATGGGCTTTCAATTAATTCTTTAGGCATTGGCTTTGGCCATAATGGATCCAACCTAAGATGCCAAGGCCTAATTTAGGAATCACTCTATGCCACAAAATCAATTTAGGTCCATTAGGCCCAATTAAATTATTCAAGTCCTAATAGTTATATTTGGACTTTATGGAAATGGTTTTAGCCCCAATTGGATCCAACCAAGCCCATTTCCCCATTTACAACATATTAAATTAACATAATATTCCAAAACACAATAATTCAATTTAAACTGTAATTAACACAATTAATCTAATGTTTCAAAAACAATAATTAATCTAATTAATCATGCTTAATTTCAAATTCATGTCCAACATAGAATTAAAGCAAAATCAACTCATCCATTAACATGCTCAAACTCACGGTAATTGTATAGAATAACATTCAATTTTGATTTCAATCCAATTAAATCAATAATCAATATTCTTTTCATGCATTTAACATATCCAATTGTCAAAATTCAAAAAATTACCATGAGCATTTAAGGGTTCAAGTTTCGGCCAAGGCTTAGGATTTGGGGAAATTTTTGATCCAATCAATTTCACAAATCCAATGATGCACAAATCCAATTCATCATCATCCAACCACAACCAAAACAACCAATTTCAAATTTTCATACTCTAAACATAAAATCCCCAAATTAAAGTTAAGACCCTAAAATTCAAATCGTGCTTAGATTGGCGCTCTGATACTATTGTTAGTATCTAGACATTCCAAGGACCTCTAAATCATGATTTGTGTGTGAATATATCAAGATAAGTTGCGGAATATACTTGCATTGATTGGTTGAAGTTCAAAACTTTTGGTTGGACGTAGAAGCTCCAAGCCCTCATTTTAAGTTCCAAACTCTTTGGTTTGTTTCTCTATCACCTTTCTATGACTCTCAAAGTGCTAGCTTTGTCCAAAAATGAAACAAAATTTGAAAGAAAATTTTTCCTCTTACAAAGAGAAGTAATCGGCCAAAGAGAGAAGTGGGGGAGAGAGTGAATAGTTCCCTTGAATTTTGTGTTGTGTGTGTTTTAAATGATCTAATCACTATTTCCAACTACCACCATCACAATTTTGACAAGTCATGTGAGTTGTGGGTCCCACCCAATTTTGAATTCCAAATTCTAGTTGGCTTACACAACAAAGTTAGGCCCGATTCGTTTAATCCGACTAAATGAGTTTTCCGTCGGTGCACAATTAAATCCAATTTAATTAAATAATAATGCCTAGCAAAATTATTACACAAGTCGCTTACGAATTAATTCCAAATTAATTCGTTTGCTTGAATTAAAATCCAATTTTAATTTTGTATTGAAATCTAATTTCAATTAATATATCCAACATATTATTTTAGCCCGATTAAATAAATAAATTGTAAATCCAATTTAACTATTAATTTACTTTACCGATTAATTCCAAATTAATCGCGTTCTCTCTTCTAGACGAATTTAATCCCAGATAAATTCTTCCCGTAATTAATCCGAGATTAATTTTCTCTCTCATAATTAATCCCAGATTAATTATGTTCGAGTCAAATGTCATCGGTGAATCTTGGGAACCGACCCAAGAGATCCATATATATGTTGGCAGTAAATACAGTTGTCAAACTATCCGACACGTGCATACCACATACCATGTTCTCACAGATTTACAAGACATGGTTGGCTTCTAGCAAAGCACCGTGCCTACCCAATTTCCAGAAATATTCAATGAGTAATATATAATCTGTATCAGGCATAGTATATTGTGTATTGCGTAATACGATCCAGTATCTAATGTCCCATACTAGGCCTAGGGCTGGAATTATGTCTGCCCCGTAAGATGCATATATCGGATCACTAGCAACTAGTCTCTGTAATTGGATAATCATGACCTAGTCATATTATCTCGATAGCTGTAGTATTTAAGAGTACTAGTTTTGTATTCCTGCGTGATCATCATCTCCATATGACTAAAGTGATACTTCCATCTTGAAATCACAACCAATACACTACGATTCTCAGTAAACCTAATTGGCAGCTTAGTGTGACTCATCATAGACCTTACCATGTCCAACAAAGTTCGGTTTCTTTGTTCGGACATACCGTTCAAATGAGATGTTTCGGGAAGAGTCTACTGTTAAAGAATATCATATTCTTTTAAGTAATCAAGAAACTCATTGCTTAAGTATTCTTCACCACGGTCCAACCGTAATATTTTAATACTTTGCAGGTCTATTTTTCTATTTCGTGTCGAAACTCGTTGAATTTATCAAACGTTTCTGACTTGTGTTTCATAAGATACACATAACCATAACGCGATGCAACATCCGTAAGGTTGTGAAGGATTCTTATCTATCTCTAGCCTAGCTAGACATGGGCCCATATACGTCACCATAAACGAGGGATAACAGCTCAGTGGCACGTACATTTTTACCACTAAAAGGTTTTTTTAGACATTTAACCTAATAAACAAGATTCGCAGACGTCATATGAATTATGATCAAATCCGTCTAAGTATCCATTCTTCAAAGAGTGGATATACGAGTCTTGTTAATGCGTCCTAGACGAAAATGCCTTAAATAAGTCTCATTAGAATTACTCAATTTGAACTATTTGTTTGTATGTTCATGTTATATATTTTGAGCATTTCATGCTATACATATCAAAATGTCATCTTATTAAACACCAGTGTTAACATATAGTATAAATAATCTCTAAATATATGAAGAGTTTGAAATTACATAGGTCCAACAAATTAAATTTGTAGCAAAGATATGTCCAAGATCATTACTTACTCAAAACTCAAACATTATGTCCCAATTAAGGTCAAGATAAACAAATAATCATCTTTAATGATGTAACCAAAAGCACGAGTGTTGGTCATAAGTATCACTAGGGATCAGTGTACAAATATCTCTTCTTAAATTAGGATCACAATTTTAAAATAAGTAGTGGTACACCGTATGATATACAAATGATGTTCCTAGTCAAACCAGATACAAAATAACAATCACCTATGTAATACATACCCCAAAGGCTATACAAAATATAGATCCTACGGCCAAAACAGCGACTCTCGTCCTCTTTCTAACCTGTAGGTCGATCTCGCCTGACGCAGTCTCCTGCTAATCAGTAGATCCTGCACAACAGTACATGTGTGAGTACAACATCCAGAATCAAAATCCATTTTTAAAACTAGTAGTGGACATGTTTATAACAAATATACCTGAAGCATAAGCCTTGCCCGGCTTCACTTCCTTCAACTCCGCCTTGTACTCACGGCAGTCACGCTTCTAGTGACACCGTTTGCCACAATTTAGGTAGACATCTTGGGATATGTCCTTAGTCTTCCTAGAAGACTGTGATGATTTAGCCTTGCCTTTTTTTCTTTTTCTTCACACCCCCTGAAGCCATCGACCAAGCCTTGGCTTTCTGGGATGTCAAAATAAGATGCGCCTCGCGCTTCTGACCCTTTAGAAGCTCTGCCTCTGTTTCTTTCAGCATCGATATTAACTCTCCAAGAGTTTTCTCTTGGTTCATCATGTTATAGTTCATGATGAACCCGCCCCAACAGCCGGGTAGAGAATGTAAGATCAAATATCTTGACCTCGAAAGTTTTGCCTAGCTGACCTAACTGTTCGATGTCAGCAGTTATCTGTGACATATAGTGCTCGACAGATGTACCATCTGACATACGTGAGTGAAAAAGCTTCTTTTACAATTCTTACTTCTGAGATCTAAAGTTAGATCTGTGAAGATCCTTCAATTTCAACATCATACTATAAGGATCTAATCCTTTATTCTGACGACGAACTTGATGAGTCATTGCGGCAAGCATGACGGATTGAGCACTGAAGTTATCATCACGATGAGTCTTCCAAAGCTTATGCTCTACTGTTTGCTCAACTCCGGGCTAAGGCCCGAGAGGTTTCTCTATTACATAAGAGTAACATCTCGGCTCCCAGGACTATCCTGAGATTCATCTACCAATCTAGAAAATTGGAGCCGTTGAAGACATTATCGCCAATGATGATGTCCCTGATGCTAATTTTTCCAGCCATCTTGATTGTAATAGTCCAACTATCCAATCAACGATTTCAAGTACACTCAAAATGTAATGGCTACTATAGTCCAACTATATAACTAACTACAAGTGGAGTAGTGTCTTGTACAGTCTAACTGTTCAAAGAAAGTAATATTCAATATTAGATCAACTAATATATTTATTATAATGACAAATAAAATAAAAGAACGCGTATTGGCAAGTATTAAACTAAATTGCAAATTTAATACTAGCCTCTCACTATTTTTCGGTGAGCCTCTAACCATCTGTGGAGTACGGGGAACCAAGTTCCTAGTGGGCTAGGATCCCCTTAAATAACATATAATCTTGACTTTGGCCAACAAGCTATATGAAACTTAACTAGGTAGATCTCTAAGATCAAATTAGATCCCATCCAATTCATAGATCTGGTAGGTGGACCTCCTGTTAGTGTCCTAGACATGCTCATGGTCTCTAAGTCACAATATGTGTGTGAATAAATCAAAGACAAGTTGTGGAAATTACTTACTTTGATCGGTTGAGATTTCAAATATTAGATGAAGCTCCAAGCTTTCTATGTTGTTTCCAACACAAGGGTGAGTTTCCTTATCACCTTAGTTGACTCCTTATATGCTAGCAATGTTTGAATTTGAAGCAAAATCAATGGAGAGGAAGAATAAAATTCACGGCAATTAGGAGAGAAGACAGAGCTTTTGTGTTTTTTTTTTTTGTATTTGTTTCCAAAAACCTTATTGCAAAATTCAACAACCAAAAGTTGTGTATATCTTTCAAAAAGTAAAAACAAACTGTGTTGGTTTTGGTTTGAGTGTTCCATAAGCAATCCAAGCTTTACTTAACCAATAACAACATCCATCAAATGTCAAAAAATATTGATGTAAGTCAAATGGGTCCCACCATATTTAAACTCCAAATTTAAGTCGAATAACACGACACGCAACTTTGCTCGGGCTCGGGTTTTTTTAATCCGATTAAACAAATTTTCCATCATGACGTAATTAAATCTAATCTAATTAAAATAATGCCTCATAAAATTATTACGAAAGTTGCTTACGAATTAATTCTAAATTAATTCGTTTGCCTGAATTAAAATCTAATTTTAATTCCACATTGAAATCCGATTTCAATTATATCCAATATATTATTTAATCGATTAATTCCAAATTAATCGAGTTCTTTCTTCTATTAGAATTTTATCCCAGATAAATTCTACCGGAATTAATCCTATATTAAGTTTCTTTCTCATAATTAATCCTAGATTAATTCTGTTCGAGTCAAATGTCATCGGTGAATCTTTGGGAAGCGTCCCAAGAGATCCCTGGATATGTTGGCAGTAAATCCAGTCGTCAGACTATTCGAACATGTGCGTACCCCGCACCATATTCTAACCGATTTACCAGACATGGTTGGTTTCTAGCAAAGCACCGTGCCGACCCAATTCTCCTGAAATATTCAACGAATAATATATAATCTTTATCAAGCGTAGTACACTAAGTATTGCATATTAAGATCTAGAATCAGATGTCACATACTAGATCTAGGCTGGAATTGTGTCTCCCCCGATGAAGTATATATCGGATCACTAGCAACAAGTCTCTTTAATCGGATAATCGACCTTGTCACACTATCCCGATTAGCTACACCATATAAGAGTACCAGTTCTGTATCATGCATGATCATCATCTCCAAATGACTGTAGTGACACTTCTATCTTGACATTGTTGGACAATTATGACCCATAGCGTCACTATTTGTACAGATCATTGTCTTGTTGTACAAATTAACTATGTGACAAAGGAAATTGCACTCTTATCATTTGTGATTAGATCACCAAGATGTATAAATGATGAGAGGTCCTTATGATTTGTTCCTTGATTGAGAATGATATGAGACAGTATCAATCAACGAAGGATAAATCATTAAATATCCCTAGTCAGAGTATTATCGAGATTGGACATCGATAAATACGTAAAAGACTAGTATCGTACTTGTGCGCGTTGTGAGGGCACAACGGCGTAGTTCTCATATACTTAAGTATTGGATACTTATGCAAGTGCGGTAGGAGGTTGTGTTTCACCGATGGTATGGGAAACAGCTTCGCTCTGGATAGACCCCTCAGAATCCCATTGGTAGTTTGACTATGTGTCTATGGGAGTCCGACATCAGGGTAGGTGTATTTGGTCTTAACCTGAGACTTGCACCGCTAATGCTTACGACAATCAATATACTTTGGTTGAGGTCGTCTAGGGCTTTAACCGGTTCTGTGTACGCCGATACTAGGTATATTGAGAATCGTAGAGTATTAGGTGTGATGTCAAGACGGAAGTATCACTCCAGTCATAGTGGAGATGATGTCACGTAGGATACGGTATTAGTACTCTTAAGTGCTGCGCGGCCATCGGGATATTATGACTAGGTCATGTATATCCGATTATAGAGACTAGTTACCAGACATCCGACATGTGCTTCGTACGGGGCAGACACAACTCCAGCCCCAGGCCTAGCACGTGACAGTCCGATACTGGATCGAAATACACAATACTACGGTATACTACGCTTGATATAGATCACATATTCCTGTAAGAATATTTCCGGAGAATTGGGTAGGCATGGCGCTTTGCTAGAAGCCAACCTTGTCTTGTGAATCGGTAAAACGTAGTACTTGGTACGTACGTGTTCGGATAGTCCGACGACCCGATTCACTGCCAACATATCCGGGGATCTCTTGGGTCGTCGTGTCCCAATGATACACCGATGAAGTATGACTCGCACTTTAATAATCTGGGATTAATTCGATGAGAGAGAAAATTAATGTAGGATTAATTTCGGAGATATTTTATCTAGGATAAAATATAATAAAAGAGAGATAACGATTAATTTGGAATTAATCGGTAAATTAATATATTTGATATATTAAACGAATTGGATTTCGACGCGGAATTAAATTAGATTTTAATTCGGGCGAACGAATTAATTTAGAATTAATTCGTTAGCGACGTGAATAGTGAATTCGCTAGGCGTAATCATTTAATTACGACGCAATGGATAAATCGTTAATTTGGAATTAACGAACCCGAGCCCGAGTGTGATTGCGAGCGCATTCGTATTTCGAATTCGAGTGCGGCACGCAAGTCACATCAAGCGTCAAATCATTCATCACATCAAAGCGTCAAGTCATTCATCACATCAAAGCGTCAAATCAAACGTCACTTTGAGTGATGTGACATTTGATTGATTGATGTGAGTGATTGATTGATTGATAGACATAAAGTGACTATGAATAGTTGATGTAAGTTGTTGGAATAGTGTTTGTTGGTGGAGGCATTTACCATTTGATTATTTTATGATTTATTTGGTAAATGTTTAATATATATTTATGGTAAATATATAAATCTTTTTGGAAATGGTTTGACCAACTTTAACACAATTCTTCTTCTCTCATTTCTCTCCAATGTTCACGCCCATGGCAGTGAACTGCCATGGGTTGGCCGAATTTTGCAAGGCAATTTCAAGGTTTTGTTGCAAAATCCAAGCGAGCTAGCACTCCCGAGAGACATATGAAGGTGTTAGGGACACTTACCCTTGAGCCGGGAATCGTTCGATGAAGATTCGGAGCTCAAATTCAAGACTCAAAACTGAAACTGTGAGCCATGGACTGCAGTGTTGGGCGTGACCTTTGGAGGCCAAATCTTGAAGTTTTGTTCGTCGTATCGTCTCAACCGATCGATGTGAGTATTCCGCAACTCCTTTGAGATGTATTCAACACTTTATCATGCTTGTTTAATAATCTTGAGACCTAGAAAATCACCAAAAATGGCATCAAGAGCCTAGGTGCAAGCATGAAATTTTTAGGGCTTAAAAATTAGGTGGGAAATTGATTTTGAGCATGATTTGGTTAAATGTTTGATTGAGCGTTTAAATGATGTTTAATTGAAGTTGATTGGATCAATTTCATGAAATGATGATTGGATCAAATTTCCCCAAATATGTTGCCTTGGCCGAATATGATGATTGTATGGAATTCTTGGAATTTTTGATTTTGGTTTGTTTGATGAATTAGAATCATTGAGAATGATGTTAATTTGAATTAATTGGATTGGATTTTGAATTGAACAAAAATCCCCAAATTACCTTCACTTGGCCGAATTCATTATGCCCTAATGTTGTCTTGGAATTTTGATTTTTTAATTCATTGGATGTGTTGGAAATCATTCGGGATAGTTAATGTCGATTGCGGATTAATTGGATTAAAATCGAATTGGACATGAAATCACTCCCTTGGCCGAGACTTAAAGAGCATGTAATGGGTTTGATTTTTCATTAATGTGTTGGACATGTGATGATGATATTAAGCATGATTAATTGGACTAATTTGATGTTTCAGAAATATCGATCTAGGTGATTAATCATGATTTGCACTTTAGGTTAATTATATTATGAAATTGGATTTTATGAATTTAATTAATTGGGCCTTGAATTGGATTTGGGCTTTTGAAGTTGTAAATGGACTTATTGGGCTTTGTTGTACAAAGTTGGTTTGGCCAAATGGATTGGATCCAATTGGGCCCAAAACCACCACCGTTAAGCCCAATTGCGACTTAATGAACCATTAAAGTTTAATTGGGCCTAATGGGTCAAGATTGATTTTGGGCTTATGGGGTAAATCCCTGATTGGATTTTGGTTATTCGGTTTGACCCGAGTTGACCAAAAGTCCACGCCTTAAGAAATCAATTAAGAGCCCATTAGACTTTAATTGAATTGACGTTGGACGTTAATCGGTCTTTGAGACGCGTTACGATTAAATTTGGAATTTAAGTCGTAAAAGGTTTATTATTAAAGTGTAATATTTAATTTGGAATTAAATAACGAATTAGAATTGAATGCATATTAAATTGGATTTAATGACGTAGTTTAATTTAATTCGAGAATCGTACTTTGAGTACTTATTCGCAAAACGAGTTTGACTCGCACAAATCAAATCGTTGTTTGAACATTGGATGATCACTAATTATCAGATTAATTAATTTGATTAGATTGATTGATAACATGCTTTGTGTGAATACATGGTTGTGATGAATGAATAATGTATATCGGATGGATATTAGTCGGGGTAATGGCAATTTTGGAAATTGTTGTAATAAATTTGATTTATTAAATTGGACTGCGTGTCCAGCCTTTTCACCTCTATTCTCTTTGTATTCTCTTCTCACCTATTCCCCTCAATGTAAATGAGGTTTCTTTAGAAGTGTAGTGTAACGGGTAGAAGTAATACAAGTGCTAGCTTGAGAGAGAAAGGGAGAGATTTGATCTAGGATCAATGTGTTAAGTATCCATCCGCATATCATTATTATTTATTTTCATATGCGCTTTATTATGTATTTAGAATGCATGTTTAAGGGTGTATGATGATGAGACCTTAACAAAGATAATAAATTGGTAGCCAATTTGCACGCGAAAAACCCTCGCTCAATATCATGCGTTTTTCCTTCCATTGAGTGATTCATACTCAAGATCCGAGATTGGCATTGGGTTGTTGGCCAAAGTCAAGCCCTTTGTCCGTCGAAGATGTGTTTGAATCACGAGAGTTTTGTTCCATATCGGTGTCTTGTCCAAGTTGTGGTTTGTTGGCCAAAGTCAAGACCGCTTCTTGTCACTCGACATTGATTACGAAGCTTTCCATGGTCAATGGGTCGCGCTTGACTGGGATCATTAGGTTTGTTGTGCCAAAGCCAAGGCCTAGTTGATTCAGAGGAAAAGGTAGGGTACATATTGGATATATAGGCATATATATGATATATGTTTCGGACTTGGATGTCCACCTACCGGACCTAGGAATTGGATTGGATCCAATTGATCTTAGAGATCTACCTAGTTAATTATCATACAATTTGTTGGCCAAAGTCAAGATTGTGTGACATTTAACGGGATCCTAGCCCACTAGGAAACACGGTTTCCCGAGTACTCGACAGAGGGTTAGAGGCTCGCCGAAAAATAGTGGGAGGCAAGAATTGAATTTGCAATATTCGTTCAATTACTCGCCATACGCGCTCAAACAAATATCACTCGTCAAATAATTAAAAGTATTAGTTGGACTAATATTTAATGTTGTTTTAATTAATATAGTTTGACTATATTCAAATAAATTCAATAAATAGTTGATTTTATAATTGGATTATAGTAATCAATATAATTGAATTAATATTATAGTTGATTGAATAATTAGATTATTATAATCATTATAATAAATAGTACCGGAAATAATTGATTAAATAGTTGGACTATTAAAATCAAGAAACATTGAAAAGTTGGACATTTAAATATAATCTTGGATTACAATATTTAAATGGTTTAAATTTTTCAAATTGGGAATGAAATTTCAGGATGGTCTTGGAAATAAATAATAAGTTACTTTATTTGATAAAATAACCTATTATGCCTAAACCCGGAATTGAGCAAATTAGTGGAACATAATCTTTGGAAGTATTATGTGATGATGACTTATAGTGCTTAATTCAACATACTTGTAATAAATCTATGTTTGATTTAAGAAGTATTAAATTTGCAATTAATAATTCTTGGAGAATTAATGACTAATCTCAAGGAGACGAAGTCAAACTTTGCAATTAGATAATAGCGCAAGGCGCACTTTACGTCAATATTCTAGAAATCCAAGGCTTGGCCAAAGACTTCTGAAATATTGAAAAGGGGTAAAGGCAATATCGTTATTATCTTCTGGGAAGATAAAGGACATATCCCGAAGTGGCTGTCGTTTGGATATGGCAGACACGAAGGAATTAAAGAAAGGGCAAGGCTCTGACTTAAGAATGTTTGTCAATATTATGTCCATTACTAGTATTAAAATTGGATTTTAAATGCTTAGTATGGTACATAAAATATATGCATTGATGTTCAGAATCTGCTGTGAGCAGGATACTGACTTCAAGCTGAGGTTAATCTGCGAATCGGAAACGGGATGAAAGTCGTTGTTTCGACCGTAGATACCTAAGTTTAGGAACTACCTTCGGGTATACCTAAATTAGGAAACTGTTATAATGTAACTAGTTGACTAGAAACATTATCTCTATATCAGTGATCAATCTGTTGCGGATGAACCTTTATATTCTAGAACACTAAAGTGTTTATTATATAAAGATGATATTGAGATAAAACACATTAGATGTGAATAACAGTATTTATATTTGAATATAAATAAAATCTCGAACATATAATATGACAAACTAATAGCTCATACTGATCTGATCAGATGAAAAACTTTGTGGCATTGTTGTCTGGGACACAATTAAACAAGAGTCGTATATCCACACTTTTGAAGAGTGGGAGTACTAGGACTGATTTGACTAATCAAATAAAGTCTACGAATCTAGTTTATTAGGTAAGGTACCTAAAACACTATTTACTTGGTAAAAGTGCAAGTGCCACCGATTTGATAGCCCTATTCATAGTGAAGTAAGTGGGCCCATATCTAGCTAGGCTAGATGTGGGTATGAATGTTTCGTGACCTTAACGGATGTGGCATCACGTTATGGTTATGTGTTTCTTTTAAAGAACACAAATCGGAAACTTTTAGAGTTTCGACACGAAATAGACAAACAGATCTGGCTAAAGTATTAAACCGTCACGGTAAGACCGTAATGGAAAATACTTAAGCAATAAGTTTCATAATATTTGAAAGAGTATAGTATTCTTTCAAATGAGGACTCCTCCTAGAACACGTCAGTTTGACGGTGTGTCCGTACGGAGAAACCGAATTTGTTGGACATGATAAGGTTAATCATGAGTCGCTCTGAGCTACCTTTCCTTCAAAGATAAGCATTAACAGTGCAAAACTTATTTTGAATAAGGTTCCATGTAAATTCTGTTTGACAGACTTCATATTAATATGAACGGGAAAGAAACTGGGTTTCACACTCCTGTAGATTTGGGTATGCTAGGCTTACGTTTGGATGATACCAAACTAGAACCCAAATCGGATAAGTGCCAAATATAGGTTATCCTAGGGAAAACCATAAGTATGTACTTATACATCTCACTAGGGAACAATTGTAATTGTTGCTCGCCATGCGGTCTTCCTTAGAGGATTACCGATATGCAGTGGTCAGTGGGAGGACGGTATAACTCGATGAAAATCAGAGTAATACTGTTTTTGGCACGAAGTCCTTAATGGAACAAAAATAGTTCATCAAGGATGAAACTATACCATTAATCTTCGTATACACAAGAAACGCGTAGATCGGAGAGAATCAGAAAACAACCTGGGGTATGGGTTCTGATCTCACCTCATAAAGATGTCAATCTTGTTGAGGTATACCAACCGACTACGTAAGAAGGGTGATACAAGGTATCGACTTCCGTTATGGCAAAGTGCCATGAGTCCAAAATGGATTCCATGTATAACAACTATGTTTGGACACTAGTTGATGTACCATGAGGCATTGTGCCTATAGGTACTGCATAAGTCTTCAAGGAAGACATACATGGATGGCAACATACCAACGTACTAAGCTAGGCATGTAGCGAAAAGGTATCGTTATCAAATTGTGTTGATTACGGTTCAACCTTTTACCTGTTGCCACGGCAAATCCATTTGGTTAATGCTTGCTGAAGCTGCACGTTTCATTTATGAAATGTGTCAGTTAAAGATCAAAATCGCTTTCCTTAAATGGAAACCCTTTGGAGGATGTTTATAACATCCTGACGATTTTATCGTACTAAAACCAGTAAACAAGGTTTGCAGGTTATTCGATCCATGTTTGGATTGAAGCAAGCATTAGGTTCTTGGAATTAACGTTTTGATGTAATCATAATGGTGTGTGATTTAATTCAAATCGAAAATGATTCTTGTGTATATAAGAAGGTTAGTGGGAGCGCACTGATAAAAATGTCCTTTAATAAAATAATGATAATATATGTCATTTCTTGGAAATGAAATTCCCATATAAAATAATCGGCGAAAGCTTGACTTTCGAGAAAATTCTCCGTAGAATTCTTGGGAGTAACAACCTTTATTCTATGAATAAAGATCTACTGAAATAGATTAAGTTGTTAAACTCTGCGAGAACTTGTACATTGAAAAATAACATGACCTGGTGTCTCATACACTTTGAGCATATGGATTCACAATCAGGCCAATCCGGGTGATGGTCACTGGATTGATGTTAAGAACATCCATTAGAATCTTAGAGATCTAAGGATGCTGTCTTAATCTGTGGAGAATGAGAACTTGAAGTGACTAGGATCACTACTGCAAGTTTCCAAACGATAAACAACTGAAAGTCGCAAACGGTACTAAACAGTTTGAATTACAGTACAGTGAGCCGGAAATCTTCCAAGCAAGATACTGTTACCGAATAAACAACAAATGCGGACATTGCTGCAGCTGAAGCAGCAATTGAAGGAATCTGGGTCAATAATAAATCTAATTAGATTAGATATATTTCTATTAGCAACTGAGCTAGGCATCAGCACAGGCTAAAGAATTAATGGTCTCATCAACGATCCAGATATATACTTCGACTATTCATCTGATTCGTTCGGATCATACATTGTGGCGATGTGATGATCGTATAAATCGCATCAGACGATAATCATGAAAATCCACTGACGAAACCTTTTCTCAGCAATTTGAGCCAACCGTACATAGTTCGGGTGTTAGGCACTCGAGTGACTGGCTATAGGCCAAGTGGGAGATTGTTGGACAATTATGACCCATAGCGTCACTATTTGTACAGATCTTTGTGTTGTTGTACAAATTAACTATGTGACAAAGGAATTTGCACTCTTATAATTTGTGTTAGATCACCAAGATGTATAAATGATGAGAGGTCCTTATGATTTGTTCCTTGATTGAGAATGATATGAGACAGTATCAATCAACGAAGGATAAATCATTAAATATCCCTAGTCAGAGTATTATCGAGATTGGACATCGATAAATACGTAAAGACTAGTATCGTACTTGTACGCGTTGTAGGGCACAACGGCGTAGTTCTCATATACTTAAGTATTGGATACTTATGCAAGTGCGGTAGGAGGTTGTGTTTCACCGACGGTACGGGAAACAGTTTCGCTCTGGATAGACCCCCTCGGAATCTCATTGGTAGTTTGACTATGTGTCTATGGGAGTCCGATATCAGGGAAGGTGTATTTGGTCTTAACATGAGACTTGCGCCGCTAATGCTTACGACAATCAATATACTTTGGTTGAGGTCGTCTAGGGCTTTAACCGGTTATGTGTACGCCGATACTAGGTATATTGAGAATCGTAGAGTATTGGGTGTGATGTCAAGACGGAAGTATCACTCCAGTCATAGTGGAGATAATGTCACGTAGGATACGGTATTAGTACTCTTAAGTGTTGCGCGGCCATCGGGATATTATGACTAGGTCATGTATATCCGATTATAGAGACTAGTTACCAGACATCCGACATGTGCTTCGTACGGGGCAGACACAACTCCAGCCCCAGGCCTAGCACACGTGACAGTCCGATACTGGATCGAATACACAATACTACGGTATACTACGCTTGATATAAATCACATATTCCTGTAAGAATATTTCCGGAGAATTGCGTAGGCATGGTGCTTTGCTAGAAGCCAACCTTGTCTTGTGAATCGGTAAAACGTAGTACTTGGTACGTACGTGTTCGGATAGTCCGACGACCCGATTCACTGCCAACATATCCGGGGATCTCTTGGGTCGCGTCCCAATGATACAGCGATGAAGTATGACTCGCACTTTAATTAATATGAGATTAATTCGATGAGAGAGAAAATTAATCTACGATTAATTTCGGAGATATTTTATCTAGGATAAATATTAATAAAAGAGAGATAACGATTAATTTGGAATTAATCGGTAAATAAATATATTTGATATATTAAACAAATTGGATTTCGACGCAGAATTAAAATTGGATTTTAATTTGGGCGAACGAATTAATTTAGAATTAATTAGTTAGCAACGTGAATAGTGAATTCGCTAGGCGTAATCATTTAATTACGACGCAACGGATAAATCGTTAATTTGAATTAACGAACCCGAGCCCGAGTGTGATTGCGAGCGCATTCGTATTTCGAATTCGAGTGCGGCACGCAAGTCACATCAAGCATCAAATCATTTGTCACATCAAAGCGTCAAGTCATTCGTCACATCAAAGCGTCAAATCAAACGTCACTTTGAGTGATGTGACATTTGATTGATTGATGTGAGTGATTGATTGATTGATAGACATAAAGTGACTATGAATAGTTGATGTAAGTTGTTGGAATAGTGTTAGTGGTGGAGGCATTTGCCATTTGATTATTTTATGATTTATTGGTAAATGTTTAATATATATTTGGTAAATATATAAAGCTTTTTGGAAATGGTTTGACCAACTTTAACACAATCTTCTTCTCTCTTTCCTCTCCCAATGTTCACGCCCATGGCAGTGAACTGCCATGGGTTGGCCGAATTTTGCAAGGCAATTTCAAGGGTTTTGTGGCAAAATCCAAGCGAGCTAGCACTCCCGAGAGACATATGAAGGTGTTAGGGACACTTACCCTTAAGCCGGGAATCGTTCGATGAAGATTCGGAGCTCAAATTCAAGACTCAAAACTGAAACTATGAGCCATGGACTGCAGTGTTGGGCGTGACCTTTGGAGGCCAAATCTTGAAGTTTTGTTCGTCGTATCGTCTCAACCGATCGATGTGAGTATTCCGCAACTCCTTTGAGATGTATTCAACACTTTATCATGCTTGTTTAATGATCTTGGGACCTAGATAATCACCAATAGACATCAACCCAATACACTACGATTCTCAGTAAACCCAGAAGAGGCGTACACAGAACCTGTTAAAGCCCCGGAAGACCAAAACCAAAGTGTACTGATTTTCGCATGTATTAACGATGCAAGTCTCAAGTTAAGACCACATACACATACCTTGATTCGGATTCCCATATACACATAGTCATACTACCAATGGGATTCCGATGGGTCTATCCAGAGCAAAGCTACTCCCGGTCTAACGGCTAACAGAACCTCCTATCACACTTGGATAAGTATCCAATACTTAAATATATGAGAACTATGCCGTTAAGATTCCATAAAGCACACAAGTGCAATACTAGTATATTCCGCATTATCGATGTCCAGTCTCGATAATACTACGACTATGGATATTAATAATAAAAACCATTTGTGGATTGATACTGTCTCATATCTTAGTAATTCGGAACCAATCATAAGGAATTTAATCATTTATAAATATTCAAGTAATCTAATTGTAAAATGATAAAATAACAATTTCCTTTTTCACATAGTTAATTTGTATAAAAACCACAATGTCTTTTTCAAATAATGATGCTATGGGTCATAATTTTCCAACACCTCCAAGTCTAAAATATATATCCAATATATCATCCAAGAACACG